>JBBCBC010000046.1:237868-752416 GCA_037126765.1 Stenogyne calaminthoides | reverse complement strand
GATATTTGAAGAAAACAATTCCTACGAACCTCAATTTATAGTTTGTGTATAGAGTAATTAATAGATCGATGAGTTGTCATTTATCAGTAATTACCTACTTATTCGCTGCTTGACAACCAATTAATGTAGGCTTATTTAGAAAAGAAATGCACAAAGCTCGGACAATTATAAAATAAAACCCATTTTAAAAACTAGGGAACTGATCAGATGAAAGTTGATTAATAAACATAACATGAATAGACAATCATATTAATTGATAAAAAAATATTATATGTGTAGACAATCATCTTAATTGCAGATAATATTTTTAATTAAATATAGAGATCTTTTAATATCATGTCTTTCCAGCCTTATGCAAGAATCCTAAAACTTGAAGTCAACCTTTATTTTTTAATTTTCCTTTTTATATAAATTGTATGATTATTTTATTATAGATTATTACTCCTCCGCCTCAACATTCTTGAAACATGTCTTTATTTGGACGTTCCAACATTATTTGAACACTTCCAAAATGGAAACAAATATAATATTAATACAGTCACAACACCCTTATTTTATTCCACTAAAACCCACTTTCCTTGGTTTGCGATCTAATTCTAGTGTTTAAGTCATCTTGGGACGAAGGGAGTATTATATTTCTTCTTCTTCGAGCAATGTTTTACTATCTATTTAGGATTTGTTTTAATGGAAAAGTATGTGTATATCGTTTCACCTCATAATTATCGCTACATCATGAAATTTGTTTTCACTAGTTTTATTTATCAATCCATCCCATCTTTTTTCATCAGCTAATTAAATTAAGATCTTAGATATTAATAAATTCTTTTTATTATTATCTTATTTATCAAATCCATCCATCTTTTTCATCAGCTAACTAAATTAAGATCTTAGATATTAATAAATTCTTTTTATTATTATCAAGGGATCATTTTCGTGAGTATGTTGTAGTACGTTTTTTCGAATTTGGTGATCGGGTGAAATAATTCTTTTCAACATTTTCTTACTCATTCGCCGCCGCTTTTTATACGCCATCGCCGCCGCCACCATTTAATCCGCGGTGGAAAGGATTACCGCCATTTGTCAACAAATGTTCCTGACCACCGCTAGATGGAGCTACAGGCATGTGTACTCCACCACTTTCTAAATCATAGACATGAGATATGAAAAAGAAAAATGTGATTAAAAATTTATTTGAAAAAAAAAAAAAAAAATGACTCATACCTGACTTTTGCACGATACGGCTTCATAAATCGATGAATATTCTAAAATGGCAAAACTACATTTTTCGTGGGAGAACTCGTGTTCTTTGGAGGATTTGGGGCAACGACTCCATTATGGATGGCAGAGACGGATCTTTACAGCTGACGGAAAGAAGCATCTTCTTCGTCCCAAGATTGGTCCCCATGGGGGTTTGGGGTTTAAGTTGCAAACTCACCTGGGCCAGGTTGGTTGAATTCGGCAAGATAGAAGGGAAGAAGTCGAGAACCAAGAGTGAAGATAATGATTTTAGGGGTTTGGGGGTCTTGGGCGAAGAGTGAAGTGAGTGATTTTAGGGTTTTTGGGTGTTGACGAAGAGAGAAGAAGTGATTTTAAGGTTTGAGAGTATTTATTTTCGGTTCTAGGGTCTTTGGGCCTAATGGACCTTCATAATTATTGAAAGTAATAATTGAATTAATAACAAATTTGACCCATTTATCTTTTACTTGAATAGGTTGGGCTTTACTTTTCATTTTTTTAATAAAATACAATTAATATATATTTTTCAATTTGTTCAATTTGAGACTGCGATCTTCCTCTGAAGATACCACCTCTATGACAGCGTGATATAATCATTGATATATTGACAGAAATATCAGGTTGATAAATATCATATTAATTGAAGTTTCTTGTCGTTAAAGAGAAGTTCAGAAGCAAAAGTGTCAATTGAGAATATTAGCATCAGTCTAATTATTTAGGATCCATTAATGAAAGGATTGTCTTTAAAGACATTAGTTGGGCATGTCGAAAGAATGGACATTATTGAAAAACCTTGATGTATTTATGATTACATTTGACACTTTGAGCTCTTTTATGTTTTGTTTCTGATATTGAATAATATCTTGTTTTGTCATTAATGTATACATGAATGGTTGATATAAGGTTTAACAGGATTTGGTCTCTAATCGAGACACTTAAATGATCTATTTATTAAGTTTTCCATTTACGAGTCGTGTTAAGTAGAAAACTAATATTGTGTGTAGTACATGGAAGGGACTATGTCAAATAAATGATATAGAACAGCCATGACTCGTGTTAGTATATACTTAATATCGACATTGATATTTGATCAATAAAGATATTATATGATGTGCACATTATGTTACTATTTAAACCATGAAGATATATTCTGCCACATGAGCCAAGTGAGAGGGGTTTGGGGGTTCGGGTGCAAACCTACGGGGGCGAGAACGGGTGCATAGAGGGGAAGAAGCTGAGAACGAAGAGTGAAGATAGTGATTTTAGGGTTTCGGGGGTCTTGGACGAAGAGTGAAGAGAGTTATTTTAGGGTTTCGGGTGTTGGACGAAGAGAGAAGAGAGTGATTTTAGGGTTTGAGAGTATTTATTTTCGGTTCTAGGGTTGTTGGGCCTAATGGACCTTCATAATTATTGAAAGTAATAACTGAATTAATAAAAGCCCGGCACATTTATCTTTTACTTGAATCCGGTTGGGGTTTGCTTTTCATTTTTTTTTAATAAAATACAATTAATATATATTTTTCAATTTGTTCAATTTGAGACGGCGACCTTCCTCTGAAGATACCACCTCTATGGCAGCGTGATATAATCATTGATATATTGACAGAAATATCAGGTTGATAAATATCATATTAATTGAAGTGTCTTGTTGTTAAAGAGAAGTTCAGAAGCAAAAGTGTCAATTGAGAATATTAGCACCAGTCTAATGATTTAGGATCCATTAATGAAAGGATTGTCTTTAAAGACATTAGTTGGGCATGTCGAAAGAATTGACATTATTGAAAAGCCTTGATGTATTTATGATTACATTTGACACTTTGAGCTCTTTTATGTTTTGTTTCTGATATTGAATAATATCTTGTTTTGTCATTAATGTATACATGAATGGTTGATATAAGGTTTAACAGGGTTTGGTCTCTAATCGAGACACTTAAATGATCTATTTATTAAGTTTTCCATTTACGAGTCGTGTTAAGTAGAAAACTAATATTGTAGTACATGGAAGGGACTATGCCAAATAAATGATATAGAACCGCCATGACTCGTGTTAGTATATACTCAAAATTTGCTCTAAAAAACGCGTGTAAAAGTCAACTGTGAAAACTGATTTGGGACGGAGGTAGTATGATGTATATGTCAGTAATATATTTGTAGAGGATATCTTATAATTAAGTTCTTCGGGTGGAAAAGACAAAGTATTATACACATTATTTTCACGGTACATCAGATACTATTACTAATATTTATATATAAAAAAAAAAGCACACTTGTATGAGAATGTCTCATGGTGAGATGAGACATAATTTAGACATTGGTACTTTAACACTTTGGGAGAGAGGGTGTTTAATAGAGATAATTATGGATAGTTATATTTAAATTTTATATTCTGTAGATATCTTTAGTAAATATCTTCTGTTGTAATTATCATACAGTGATTCTGCCATTTTGAATTTTGGAAAAAATCAGTTTGTTCGGTTCGGTTAAGATTTTGTAAAAACCGAATTAACTGAACCGAACTGAATACATATTAAGTATGTATTTAATTTAAAACCCTAGTTTCATTTCGGCTAAGTTTCAGTATTTTTATTGGATTTTGTTACAAGTTATGCAAGAATTTGTAATGAGATTTTAATTTGAGACTTGTGTGGCCTTTTATTATGAACAAATTGTGATGAACTTGTGAATGACTTGGTTGTGAACTTGTGGTTGTGATGCAGAAAGACAACCTTTGTGAACTTGTGAACTGTGATGATTCATTAATTAACTTAGTTGCATTTGATAGTGAAAATTAATAGTTGTATTTATATTTGATCTTAGAGTTAGAAATGCTGAAAATTTGTTTGGGAAATCATTAAATTGTGAATTTCAAGTTAATTTTCTGTTAAAACCGAATAAACTGAACAAACCGAATTTCTTGTTCAGTTCGGTTACTCGCTATTTCGGTTCGGATTTGGTTTAATTTTTTATAATTTGGTTTGTTCGGTTCGGTTGAAAAACAACCCAAAGCCCACCGAACCGACCAAACGCCAACCCCTACTAGCAGTAATTTGCATAAAAAAATTATACTTATTAGTAATTTTTCTCCGATTGATTTGAATGCTTTTGAGAGCCACATGAAATATAGCATATAGTTGTAGGCTACTCGTGCTCGTTTGTTCAATCCGAATAATAATCAAATTCAAGCTACCCAAGTAAATTTCAAGTTGCAGTTCAGAAGTTTAATCAAGCTCAAGGTGTTTTACTATTTTACTCCTGGTAAATTAATCATCTCACACACTCTAAATACTAAATAAGTAAATAAAATCCAATAAATGTCATGTAATTTATCGAGCCGAGCTTGGGGTTATTGAATTTCCAATCAAGTCGAGGTTGACCAATTCTGAATTTCATAATGTAATTAATAATTACAATTGTTGAATAATCAAGATAATGATTGTTAAAAAAATTGTTCAAGATCCTATTGCTTTAGCAATTAGCATCAGCAACAGTTCTTAAGAAATTAATTGCTCGATCTATCCAACTACATAAGTCATAAGTGTTTGCAAATTATACTCACGGTTTAAAAGCACTTCTCAAAATTCAAAGATGTGGGGAGCTGTTCCTTTTCCCTTTCTTCACAAAATTCAAAATTCAAGCAAAATGTAGCAGTTGATCTCATCTTCACAACTGCAGAATAAATGTAGTATGAAGTTTATTTTAGGAGGGACAAGGCATGGTACGTATATAAACAACTGCCATATAGTGCAAATGTGGATCGAACTTTTATTTAAAATTCACTAAATTAAATTGAGCCATACTTCTACAAAGCAATTATGTTGTTCATCTCAAATGCCTTTTTTATTTAATATTAGTATATATTAGTTATTAGTTACTTTCACTAAGTAAAATATTTGTTAAAACATGTTTTAAAATGCCATTGATACACTCAAATGTTATGGTTACTATATTTACTAGATTGTTGTAAATAAATTATAGGTGTTAGCAAATAATTTTTTTTCTTGGAAACTGCTATTTTACATTATGGTTAAACTGAGATGGAATTCAAAACATTAGAGATATGATACCAATCATATGAAATAACAGAAAGAGAGAGTTCAATTTAACCAACAATCCAACTATTCAAATTTAATTCAAATCAGAACTCAATTTCCTCATCACAGTCCAACTATTCAAATTAACCAACAGTCCAACTATTCAAATTTAATTCATGTTTCAATATTCTAGGGGTGTGCAAAAGACCCAACAAACCGAATAGACCGTAATATGAAAAACCAAAATTTTTGAACCAAATCGAAACCGAACCATATTTTATAAAAACCGGATAGTTCGAGACTGAAATATTTCGGTTTGGTTTGGTCGGTTTGGTCCAAAAACTGAATTTTAATTTTTTTATTTTATTTTCAAAAGCAAGGACAAAAAACATACAATTTTTTCTTGAACTGTAGTAATAAAAACATCTAAAAATTAATCTAAGAATCAATCTGTTAATTTCAAAAGGTTAAAAACAATTCAAAACATTTAAGAATTAGTTGGTTCTAAAAGCTAGTCTCCACGGGAAACATAGATAAGGTTCATCATAAGTAAAAACCACGGGAACATAGATAAGGTTCACAAAGAAAAAAGGGGGAACAAGACCTAAATTCAAAACCAATTTGTTATATGATTCGACTTTGTTCCTTTAGGGTTCTTTTTTTTTAATTATTTTTATTGTAGACAAAAATGGTTTTTAATTCAAAATTTGTACACAAACCACATTTAAAACGATCCAAAATTCCAAATACAAGAAACATGAATCACGATTTCAACAAGGCATTCAATGTTAGACATTTAGCACCTGGTTCACTATATTACTACATCTAGAGTAGAACATTCAATTTCATGTCAAACCCTTCTATTTCACATTATTTTCCTTTTCAAAGGAAACAAGCTGCAATTTCTCCTTAATAGTCTCACCAAGTTCCAATATAGACACATCAAGGATCCGAAATTTCATTCATCGTCCAAATATCCAATTAGAGGGTTTCAATAATCACACCAAGAACAAAAGATGGCCTACGGAGAAAGTTACTATATTTACTATATTTTTTACCATATTTATAAAAATCGAACGGTTCGAGACCGAAATATTTCAATTTGGTTTGGTCAGTTTAGTAATTATGAAGAGAGAATAGGAATTTTAAATAACCATGAAAATTAATTATTAGGAGCATATATGAGATAGGGGAATGTCAAACCGACATAAATTATGTAAATAATGTAGAATATAGAAATTTGGAATGATATCTAATTTTAATGAGAGGGGTTAATTTAGAATAAGAAATGAATGATTAAAAAATAAAAATTATATTTATAATTAAATTAATCAAATTAATTAACACTACAAGAAAATGAAGAATTGCCTACGAAATTTTCAAATGCCTACGAAAATTTTTCATAAAAAATAATTTGGTCCTTAAAAAGTGACTATTGCTTACGCTTTGCCTACTAATTTTTAGAATAATCTATAAAAAATTACCACACAAAATAATTTCATAGACAAATAAATTACCTACGAAGAAACTACCTACACATTCTTAATGTCCGTAGGCATTAACTATAAAAAATAATTCCCTAGGTAAATTATATTTTCGTAGGCAATTATATTTGTGATTTAGAAATGATTTACAAATAAAACCAAGTACAACACATTGATATATGCTTGGGATTTGTGGATAAAATAATAGACGAAATATAAGGCAAGAGAACACGAATTGGGTGGTGGAGAGAGTGACAAGCACATTGATTATTGAGAAAATTATTCTAAGATACAAAATTCTGGGGAAAATTACTTTAAGTTACATTGTGTAAAAAATAGTTTGCACTTTAGTTCAAACTAGATACTAAAATGCAACGTAATTTTTGCACATTGTACCTTAGAGTAATTTTTCTATGAATTTTGTACCTTAGAGTGAAGACCCCTTGATTAAACGATACATGTAACTATGCATTATCCTTTTATCATTAACAAAATTTAAATTTAAATAACTTATTACTGTAGTAAAACTTACAATACATCATCAATAATTCCACGTAAATATGTGTATTGGCTGTCTTATAGCTATGTGAGAACGTGACACGTCATAATAAATATATTATGGCCACTGAAATCGACTTCCACGTTCCATAGCAAGAAACATTGAGGCCATTGACGTTGACCGATGCACCTTTTGACCAATCAAATTTTAATTTCTGTACCAAATTATCCGTCCTCTTGGAACTTGCCACGTGTGCTGGTATTTATATTAGTTTCAATTTTCTGTTAAAAAATATCTAGTTCTTAACATAGACACTTTTCAAAATGATAGTGGAGCTCTCAAGAGAAATAAAATAATACACTTCAGATGATATAAAAATTGCATAAAATTTGGACGTTGTATTAATAGGTTGTGAATTAACTTAAATAAAAAATCTTATAGTCTGATTTAAATAAAACAAATTATGGTTCATATATAATCCATCGAGAAAAAGAAAAGTGGAACTTTGGATAAAATCAAGATTCATAACCTTTGGACAAGATCATATGTGTGTATGTGAATATGTTTTGAGAAAAATGTTTAATGATAGAGACTAATCGATTTGTAGTTGATAGAAAGATGGGTCCATTTTCTTTATGCCTTAGATAAGATCATTTTACTTTCTAATTTTATTTTATGAATATTGTCATTTCATCTCAATCATTGCTTTTACATATCCGTTTCTCTCAATAGGAATAGTAATAATATGTTTAGACATAGTATCTACCATTTGTATCATTCAAGAATATATAAAACTTCACACAAAACATGAACATACATTTTCCAAAAATAAATATTTCATATTGAAACAATATATCATTCAAAGAAAAACAAGAAAGTAAATGATATCTACATCCCAAGAGATCCACATTAGGGTAAAAACCAAAGTTGAAGAAATCAAAACAACTCATTCACACATCTACCTACATTGATCAAACAAAACCACAGAGTACAACCTTCTCCAGCACAGAGTACAACCTCGTCTAACGACCATCGGCCGACGTGAACGAGTCCGCGAACCCAGCCGGTCGAGCCGGGATGCTCCCCTTGCTATCCTCAAGGTTCATATAGCTCACATCTGATTTCCCTTCCTTTTCAGCTTCTTGCCAACCCTTGACCATTTGGTTAAGTGGAAGGCTATAGTCAATCCCACAATAGTCCTCGCTCTCATCATCCAACGGTTCCCATTTCTCGACCAGTGAGGCGAGCACGTTGACCGCGTGGCCCATATCGGGCCGTTGACCAGGCTCACGGGCCGTGCAGTGACCCGCCAGCTCAGCAATGCAATCGATCGTTTCCTCTTTCTTGTAGTCTAGTGTTGGGTCGATTGCAGCCATCAGCTTCTCGTTGCTCGATTTTACGCGCCAGAACCACGCCACTAGGTATTGGCTTTCCTCGGGCCGGGCCTCGTCCAGGGCCACCATTCCGGTTAATAGCTCCATTAGAACAACCCCGAAGCTGAACACATCCGCCTTCGTCGTGATTTTACCCGTAACTGCATCAAACACCCATTAGAATGCATATATATATAGAGCCCGACACCTGAATGAAACACTTGTACATTGTAGGATGGTACAAGTGGTTTATGCAGGTGTTGGCTCCAAATCAAAGTACCACTATATCATAGATAGAAACATATATAGATAAATTTTAGGCCAATGTTGAATTAACTTACCAGCATATTCAGGAGCTAGGTAACCGAATGTCCCGGCAAGTCGTGTGACGACGGATTTCTCACCATCGGGAGCAAGTTTAACGAGACCAAAATCCGATACTTTAGCTCGAAAATTATCACCGAGTAAGATATTAGAAGATTTAAGGTCTCTATGTATGAAACTCTGATGAGCTAATGTATGAAGGTATTCCATTCCTCTAGCAACATCAAGGGCAATATTTAGCCTCCTCTTCCATGAAAGAGGTTCAAGCTCAAATTTTTTCCAATGAAAAAGATGTTTGCTGAGAGCCCCTTGTGGCATGTGCTCGTAAACGAGGATTCTCTCGTTTCCCTCTATACAATACCCCAAAAGCGCCACCAAATGCCTGTGACGAACTTTGGACAGGACGGTAATTTCAGAACGAAATTCATCCAAGCCCTTGTTGCTGATCACTCCAGATTCCATTCTTTTCACGGCTATTTTAGTCCCGTCGTCCAAAATGCCCTCATAAACGACCCCAAAACCACCGCGTCCAAGTTCATTTTCGGGGGAGAAATTCTTGGTCACATTACGAAGAACTTGGACCGATATGACCAGATTCCCAGACTCGATCACGTGAGATTCGCTGCTGGAAGCACTAGTCAAAGAAGAAACACTTCTAGTCGTGCTGTCCAAAACCGCAATCTTGACTGCATTGTCTGAATCAGATGGAGCTCTTGGATGAATCACAAGAGAGTTGGGAGAAGCTCGTCTATCGTTTCTCTTCTTACACAAGTAAACGGAGAGTGGCACTACCAAGCAAACTAAAACAGCAATACTTGCAACCGGGGCCACTATCACATACAGCTTAAACGAGCCTTTTCGCCCTACGGGATCATTAGTAATATTTGCAGATGATGAGGACGGTACGGGAAAGTTTCGTGAGCTCTGAGGCGAAGTGCTATTCAAAGAGGGATTTGAATCAAATAACGAGTTCCCATCTAATACAACCTTCACGTTTCTCTTAAACATTGGGACTAGGGAGGAAATGTTGTTACCACTCAAATCCAACAATGCCAAAGATTTCAAACTAGTCCAGGTTTTCGGAATCTGGCCAGAAAGATTGTTGGACGCTAGGCGTATATAAGTAAGAGAATCAAGATTTGCAATTGAAGGGCTCAAAGTACCTGAAAGGTTCGATTTGGGCAGGTTTAAGGTGATAATCTTTCCACTCGGATCACACCCTACTCCTAGCCACGACATTTTACACGGGTCATTACCCGACCATGATCCAACGAGCCTACGCGGATAATTCACCCCATCAAGAAACTCCAACAAAGCCATAACATCAGGGGCACACAGAGCTCCAGGATCAAGAACACAAAATGGATTCGACGAATATGTAGCATTAACAGATTTGAATTTTGGGACAGGCCCCATAAAATGATTGTTGTTCAAATCAAGATGTGTTAATTCCATATTTGCCAAACTAGTAGGGATTAAACCAACAAGATCATTGCCATTGAGATCAAGACTCTGTAAAGAAACTAAATCACCAATGTTGGATGGAATTTTACCAGAAAAATGGTTCCCATGAAGCCAAAGACTAGTGAGTGAAACCATACTCGAAAAGATCTCAATCGAACCAGACATACCCACAGTTTGATCATTCAACCAAAGTATTGTCAAATAAGAACCCCTAAAACTAGATGGGATTTCCCCTGTTAGTCGATTTAAAGACAGCTTTAAAACCTCTAAAGAAGACATGTTTCCTAAAAATTGAGGCAAAGAACCACCCAAATTGCAGTTCATCAATGTGAGGTTTTTCAGCAGAGCTGAATCCTGCAAAGAATTAGGCAACGACCAACCGTTTGTTTCGTTTAGAGGATTATCATCCAAAGCTAAAACCTCCAAATTGAGAAGACCATTGAAGAAATCCGATGGAATTGTATCGAAATTGTTGTAATCTAAATAAGCATATTTCAATTCAGATAATCCACTGAAAGAAGGCAATTTCCCACTAAATTGATTCCTCTGAAGCCCTAGATTTTGCAACTTAGATAGCTTATTGAAATTCTGAGGCAACGGGCCTTTCAAGCCCAAACCCTGTACCTGAATTTGCGAAATCCTGTTGCCTGTGCAGTACACGTGGCGCCAAGAAGGTGGGCCACACGGGTCGTCGCCATTGTTGGGCCACTGCAAAAGCTCTGCATTTTGCAACCCCTTTCGGAACTGATTGAGTATGGCTAAATCGTTGGGGTCTGTGAGGGTTTGAACAAGTGAAATTGTGGATAGAAGGAAAATCAGAGTGAATGTTATCTGGGAATTAGCCTCCATGGGAAATATTTTGAAGCTAAGTGTAATCCAAGCATTGAGATTTGGGAGATGAAGAAAAGGTGCTCTGTTTCAGGGGGTCATCCGAAATTGTGTGGAGAGAGAAAATTTGGGTGCAAGAATCCAAAGGGGAGTGATAATTGGAGTGAGAAAAACAGTTCTCATTAATGGTGATGTTAGGATGAGCAGGGATTATGGACAGGGAATGAGATTACTAAATTAATGAAAGGAAAATTTTAGACTTGTGAGTGAAGCTTGTTGTTAATGGGGGCGACCGCGACTGGGTGACAGTAAAAAGTGGATCTTTGAATATGTGATTTTGTTTGATCAAAGAGAAGAGGAAATTAAGGGAAAATATCGAATCTTGATTACATAAGGATAAGGTAATTCGGATTTTTTATTTCTTATTCTGAAACTCTATTGGGATATAGTGATAAATACATGTATACTTCCTTTGACCCAAACAGTATATTTTCCTTCTAAATATAGTCAAAATAATGAGAAATATCAATGAGTAGTGTAATGAAGTGAACATGTATAAGAGTGTAGATCTCTGTTTGAAATTTATATTATCTATATATATAAAAGCAGAAATCGTCATAAATTTGAAAATCATAGGACTTTCCCGCAAAAAATAATTGTTAAATTGGAAAATAAATATTTAAAAAAAATATTATCAAATAATAATTGATTGAGAAAAATCTTTGAAATGAATATCAATAAACTTTCCATATAAAAAATATACACAAATCATGATCAAATCTAGCAGAAACCAGTCCAAATTTGGAAATCATTAAATTTTTCCAAAAAAAAATTGCTAAATTGGAAAACGAATATTTGAAAAAAATATTAACAAATATGGATTGAGAAAAATCTTTAAAATAAATATCAATAAATAATAATGATGGGAAACTCTCCATATAAAAAATATACACAAATCATGATCAAATTTATTGATTTCTCAAAAAATATTGCATTAGATTTCTTACAAATTTATTATTATTTTCCTATAAGGTTACATATTATTTTGGGAAACTCTCCAATAAAAAATATACGATATTTGGAAAAAATATAATATATTTCCACAAACTCTAATGTTAAATTGAGAAACAAAAATTTTAAATAAATATTAATAAATTATAATCAATTGGGAAAAATCTTTGGAATAAATATGTATGGAATAAATATTAAACAATTATAATGGATTGAGAAAAATCTTTGAAAAAAAATATGTAGAATATTTTCACAAACACTATTGTTAAATTGAGAACATATCTTTGGAATATAGGAAAAATCTTGTGAATAGATGTGTATGAAATAAATATTACTAAATTATAACGGATTTGAAAAACTTTTTTGAAAAAAAATATGTAGAATATTTTATTTTAAATTTAATCTCAACTCTGCATTTAAATATATATTTTTTTTAAATAAAGAATATCAACCTTATATTTAAATTCTAAGTTCCATAAATTTGAATTTTATAAGCATTATTTGTGAGCTAAGTATTATTGCGCTAAAAAAATAAAATTTGTGCGAAAGAAAAAATTGTCTCTAATTTCAACAATGATATAGAAAGTTCAAATTAAAAAAAAGATACATTGATCAAAGTCAAGATTGAGAAAGATTAGTTGATACGGATTTATTTCTCTTATCTCTATTCAATACAAACCTAAACTTTTATTTGAATTTTCCAGCATCAACAAATATTTTCATTTTATATTAACTTTAATTTTTTTGAGAAATTAATACATTACAACCGTGCATCGCACGGATTCAAATACTAGTTATGTTTATAAATTAATATATCATAATATTTATCAATTAATATTATTATTTTTATAAATTAACATCAACATTATATGCTTTAAGTATTACTTTGTAAGATTAATGATATCAAATTATAATTATAATGATATAAATTCTATAGTATGTATAAATTTTTTAAAAGAGTTTTTTATACGTAATATTCAAAAATTGATATAAATATACAAACCTAGGAGAAGATTTGATATTTTAAAATTTAACTTGCAAAAACAATACAGAAACAATTTTTAGTGTCAAGCATTTACATAAATACAAAGTCTTCATGTAAATATATTGATTATTTTAGTAAAATAAATTTTACATTAAAAAAATATGCTTGAATTCCATAATGCATTGGTGCACATATGAGATGTACTACTTTAAAAAAAAAAAAAAAAAGCATAAGCTCAATCTAAGTGTACACTATACTCTTATACAAATGACATAAATTTAAGATATTACGTCGGATATATCTATATATACTATTTTGTTGAATTTTGGACCAAAATTTATTGTAATATTCCCTCAAATACCATATTTAATTTTTTAATTTTTACCAATATTCATATTTAATATTACTACAATATATATTTAAAATCTCGAACATCTCGACATTTTTTAATCCTCTCATGCATAATCTTTCGGTGGTGTTCATATAATTCTTCAAATTCAAGCCATATGAAGCCAATTAATTGACAGTAATTAAACAAGTTTATAATCCGACATAGAATGATGTTATCAAATATCATGAGAATGGAAAAAGAAATTATGTTTTCTATAGTGCTTTTCTAGCATTGTGATTTCTTGCAATTTTTTTTTTATATATATAAAGACACTGCTTTTGACTTTGACTCCCTTCACCTTAAGCAAAGTAGAAAATTATAAAATATATGATGAAATTTGATGACAATGAGGTTTAAACAAAATTGTTTGTGTGTTTGATATATAGTATGAAACATTTAAATTAACGAATTAAATTAAAACTTGATAGTAGTATTTGTTAACAGTCGGTTGCATTTATTGAGGTAGATGGTGGTAAGGACCATGATAATGAAAATGATGAAAAAGTAATGAAAGTATAAAATATAATAATATTGGAAAAAATGTAGTGGACGTGGTTTATGCTATAAAAATTATTGTGAGTTGTGACAGAATATACAGCTAATTTATCCAATATTTAAATCATTTCACAGAATAATATTTTAAATCACAAACTATTTGATAAAACTTATTTATAACATAAATCATTTTTTAATATTATAATATAATAATATTAATTTGTAAATGTAATGATATTAATTTCTTAGTACAAATAAATTACATCAGTGGCACTCTATTTAAATTTAGTTGGTTAAACAATTTTTTTCCTTTATATACATATGCACACTACTTTATGTTACTCTTTCCGTCCCTAATATAATATGCACACTTTTCTTTTCGATTCCTACCATAATAATATGCATATTTTTAAAATGAAAAACTCTTCATAATCTTCATCCTCACAATATCAATAATATTACACAAAATATTATTACTTTTAACCCTACACTCCCAACTTCTTTTTTTATTTTATACATAAAAATTTATAAAATTACCACTTAAAACTATATTCATCATTACACTATCATTGTACTTTCTTAATATTTGTGTCCATGGACATGACCACCTGGGATTAACATTTCATCAAACCTTTTCATTGACATTATATATTTAAATAATGTTATTTAAGAAATACACTACTACAATACAATTGATTAGCATAAAAAACAGAGGAATAATATTGAAATAGTCTTTAATCTTTCTCATCTCAATGCTATTATTAAATCACTGCATAATGTGATCCCTCTATTCAGGGACGGACCCAGAAACTTCGCCCAGGGGGGCCCTATTTATAATAAAGCGTGAGACCGTCTCAAGATGAAATAAAAAATGTAATTTTTGGCGTTGACGCTTTTAAAATTTTTGGAGAATTGGGTGTTGATTGTGATAAGTTTGCATAATCGTTTTCATACGAGTTTTTGTGATAATTAAATGCACTTTCAAATTTTGTATATATATTCAAAAATTATTTAGACTAATTTTTTTTTATATTAACCAAGTCAAATATATTTATAAATACATATTTAAAATTAGAATTATACATATTTCTTTCTCTTCGCACCCTCTTCCCCACCTGAAGGATAATAAGAAAATTTATATAGAAAAAGAAGGTACACTTTAACATTAGCAAAAAGACTCTAACCTTATCAAGTTAACAACAAACAACTTATAAAATAAAAAAACTCAGATGGTACCGTATATAGGCGAGTTTAAAAGACAAATTAATTAATATCAATATCCTTCATTCTAAAGTGTTAAAGCGTCAATATTCAAGTTTATCTTATCTAACCATGAGACCATCAAATCTTACAAAATATATATATATATATATATATATATATATATATATATATATGGGGTGAACAATGACCCCTTCACTAGCCCTATGTAAGTCCGTCTATGCCTCTATTCCATCATCACATCACTATCACCTCTGTTGGAAAAATCATACTTACATATATAATCTTCATTCGTTCCAAAAAAACTTTTTAACAACTACTGTTTAATTTATATTTTGATGAATAATTTTTTTATTAACATTTAAAATGATTAAATAATTTTAAAAAAGATGTATTATTAATGAGGGATAAGACTTTCGTACTTCAACTTAAAAATCACTTTATTATTTCAAATACTAATAAACAATTCGCTCGTTAAAATACGGACAAAAAAGTAAATGTACAAAATCTTGTGGAACGGAGGGAATAATATCATTACTCTCTCGCGGTATTATATCATGTGATTAGTGTCGGTAATTACTAATTAGTAACTAGTATAATATTATATTTATTAATCCAAACCTATTAATATAACTATATCAATTAATATAAATTTATTATAATTAATGTAATAATAATAAAAAAGAGCTTGCATGCTATATTTAGGTCATACTATTTAAAATAATTAATTGAGTGGAGACAGATTTAGAAAAGCAGAAGAAAAAGTCCATAAATTATGAAGGGAACGTTTTCTTCAGCAAATCCATTGCATATATACTTTATCATATAGATTTATTATTTCCCTGATAAAAAAAAAGATTTATTATTTCAATAAATGTAACAATTACACAGTCAATTATATGAACATTTTCAAGAACATAAATATTATTATTTACTTTGGCAAAAATAGCTAACAAAGTAACAAACCGGTCGACATGCTTTATTTTGGTTGGTCACGTAATTAATACAAACATGATTTTTGCAATTGATTTTCGGATGCATTGAATTAACCACAAGTAGCCAACTTGCACGAATATACTTATTTTGCCGTGCAATTAAGATCTTCCAATTACACTCAATGACCTATTTTTTATTTCTAGATTAACAATAAAACAAAGTTGATTAATAAAATTTAATTTAATTGTATGACACTAATTAAGGTTTGGTGTTTTGTGACGGTGCAATCAGCTTTTTGATTGGACCAATAACTTGGGTCAAAATTGGGCCCCAATATCTAATCACGATTAAGCTTTTTATATCTACCAATTGGTCCAATTCATAAAAACAAAGTCCAACCACTCGAAAAAGCTGAGGGCCCATTTTCCTCAAAATAAAAGAATAAAGTTAATACATTTCCTTTTACCCTATTTTATTTGCCGTAGATTTGCCTGAGATTCATTTTGCAGATAAATATACTTTTTAAGAGAACAATATCCAAATTTCTCTCTCATGTTGGAAAAAAAATAAAATTTCTCTCTCATGTAATATTAATTTTTGTTATGTAAATCGCTTAAAATAATGAGAGAGAGAATCTTAATTATAAATCTGGTTCATGCTATGAATTCGGGTCAAACCTGATCCATACACTACAAATTGGTCAGATTTATATACTTGAGATCGCCGCGATGCGACCCCTCCCCTCTTCACCAAGAAACTCGTCGCGGCCACCCTCCCCTTACCGCTGCGACCCCTTCCCTCCCCTCACCACAGCACGTCGCCGCGACCCATCCATCCCCTCCCCACGCCGCCGCGAAGATCGCCATGCATTAGTAAATCGAAGAATAGCGTTCTCCCGATTCATGTACTAAAAAATCGGCGTTATAAAACTATCATTGTTACTCATAAAAACTATCACTATTACTCAGAAAAATTATCATTGTTACTTAGAAAAACTATCATTGTCACTATATGCTATAATAAATTTCACTGTTACACATAAACTATCACTGCTATATGTTATAATTATCACTTTTATTTAGAAAAACTATCACTGTAATTATATGCTATAATAAATTTCACTATCATACATAAACTATCACTGCTATATATAAAAACTATCATTGTTATTCAGAAAAACTATTGTTGTTACTTAAAAAAACTATTACTATTACTCAGAAAAACAATCACTGTTATATATAAGAGCGTGGAATGACCGCGAGTCGCGACGGTACGTAGGCTGGAATGAGTGTGCGACGGACGCGAGAGAGACCAAAAAGTATTGGCTGGAACAAGCGTGCGACGGTGCGACGCGAGAGAGACCGAATCGTGTGGACTGATATTGAAATGATTCATATTTAATTAGAGTTCATAGTGTGAATCTGGTTCACAGAAGTGTTACTCATCTTGTAATGTGAGAGGAAGTCATTTTAATCATTTATTACCCAACTACTTTATGTCGTGTTTCCGTTCCAAACGTATGATGGCTATCAGATAGCATTCAAATAAGTTTCTTGCAAGACACAAACACCCCCAAAAAGACCTGCTTAACCAGGATTAATCGGTCCTTGGACCGAATACCAACTTATAAAAAAAATAAAAAATCCTGCTTAACCTTTTTCATTAAGAAAGCAAATCATCGATTAATTGTTGGTTACGATGCTATAATGGGATGACAACACCTAAAATATGCATAACATGCAGACGGTTAAAAAATTATGAACATAATACATGTTATATTCCATAATTTAGATGCACAGCACATAAATGCCTAAAAAACTATGAACAGAAGCATATCTCGTACCTACACGTGTTAATGATTAAGAGGGTGAAACACATGCATGATAAAATTCCAAAAACAATACAAATGGTTGTAATTTTAATCTCAACACAAAATTGAGAGAGTTGATCATTAGATCACTTGGACTATAATGTTGAGAATGGGCTTGTTAGAGGGGCTTCTAGTCTTCCTATGGAAACAATTTCAGTGTCGGATTGTTTTTGTAATATTATATGAAAGTGATAACTATTATTCTAAATTCGGCCCTTCTGACTAAAAATTCTGGCTCGGTGGAGGTGGCCAAATTTTAGTCCTGAGGAACTATTTGTTAAGTGCATCTCTGGAAATACATTTCTAAAATACAAATCTAATTAATTTGTCCATGATGACTTAAGGAAGCTAACAAGACTGAATTTAACTCGTGAGAGAATTTACTAATGAAATTATAGTCTCACGGAAGACAATCTCACGAAATCAACCTACCCTTTTACCAAAGAAGTTAGCAACTTTATTTCCTAACATTTCACCCAGTCCTCAAGGTGTTATCTGATTACAAATTAGCTTTTTATCCAAGTGTAGATAGATATCTCTATACAGGAATAGTTAAAAAAAATATATACACATAATATTAGAGCAATTATCAAGAACCGTCATGTAACACTGTCCGTATCCAAATTCAGTCTTGTATGTTTTTACTTTCTTCAATTTTGGTCCAAACTTTCTTCAATTTTGGTTTGGACCAAAATTGAAGAAAGTAAAAACATATATGACTAAAGTTTTGATCTTGTATGTGCACTTTCTCAATTGAGGTCCATGTTTTTGTCCAATTTTAGTCTTGTATGTTTTGACTTTATCCAACTTTAGTCCAAAAGGACCAACATTGGAAAAAACAAAATACATGACTAAAATTGGAGACGGCGTAAGTTAACATGATGGTTCTTGATATTAACTGCATAATATTAGGTGTAAATATTAGCAAAAAACCTCCGAAGCAATCAGTAGGAACTGTTCTTCTCTACCCAAGTTCTAAACAATCATATTCAAGTCTAGTTTATGGTTAACATCCACACAATACATTCATACAAATTTACACATGATGTAGATATTAGCAAAAAACTCCGAACCGGATACATATATCAATAGATATGGTCGAACTTGGACAATGAAGAAAGGGAGGGGGGTGTGAATTGCTTTACTTTACCCAACTTCTAAACAATCCACACAACACATTCATACAATTTCAAGTCACCATACAAAAGGTAGTACACGTAAATCCAACAAACATTGAAACGTACATATCAAACTGTCATTTCTTGTACAATTAAAACCAAGGTACAACACAACATAACTTAGTCTCATAGTTTATGACATAGCTTCCATCCAAGCAACAACAAACACTAGTTTCATATAATCAGAGCTCAGGCAACAATAGATAATGCATATATCTCCCATCATAAAGATATAGAATGCCTGCTAATAATTAATTAGGAATGGGTAGAGTAGGGAGACTTGGTTCAAGTACCTGAAGCATACCCGTTGCTAGCCTCCTCGTAAGATCCTCAACAGGAACTTTCACCGCATCGGGCCTCACCCCAATATCCCCAGCATAGCGTCCAACACAATAAACCCCAACAGCTGTGGCAGCCATGCCATTACCACGTTGGTTGTCACGAGACGCAGTGGTGTAGATAAAACAGCTGCAAAAAGGCCCACCTATGATAGACACAGCTTGTCCACTCTGTCCTGCTGTAAACTGATTCAGCACAAGCAATCCCGTTTTGCAGTAAATAGCAAAGTCTTCACAGTTGTTCTTGAAAACATTATAGCAACCAAAGCCATTTTCGAGGAGGTACTTGGCCCGATGAACCACATCTTTATTGGGATCCGTGACAGCAAGTGTACATGTTCCTCCACGTGCTTTTGCAAGGAAAAGAGCAGGGCTGACAGCATACTCAAAGCGGTACAGAATACCACCAGCTAGGAAACAGTTCAAACATGACGAGACCACCCCGTGTGCATCATGTGTTGGGACGCAGGTAGGGCATGGCACATGGGACCGAGAAGGTCCTGAGCTCACTAATAGGATATCTAATACGGTGCCAGTACCAACTTCTTGGCCACGCCTGGTGAAATGTATAACTTTATCATCCCCTATATAGATGCCTGTTCTCATTCAAACAAATACCTAAGCATGAAATTGTATCAAAAGTAACAATGCAGAGATATATGCATGTATATTTTGGAGAAGCAGTATTAATGTAAAGATTCATTGTCTTGAAACATGATTAACCTTGGTATATGATAATAATGCACTAGATCTGGGAAAGGATTTGCTTAAAGAGATTCCAAGTACTTCCTAAGATGCATGCAAAGACACTTCAGTTACATTAGGAATCAGTGTAGTTATCACAAGATCTCATTTATCAGCTAACGAATTATTAATTTTGAATAGGTTAATCAACTTGTGTTTCAGAAACATCATCAAACACAGGATTAGGAGGCAGAATCAGTGTAGTTATCACAAGATCTCATTTATCAGCTAACGAATTATTAATTTTGAATAGGTTAATCAACTTGTGTTTCAGAAACATCATCAAACACAGGATTAGGAGGCATAACATGCAGGCATGTTTAGACAAGCAAGTGCAGTTCAGCATTTTATTGTATACTATATCTTATTAATGAAGATATAACATTTTCTAGATTTGGACAACATAAGGAATTGCTTCAACAAGATTCCAGGTACTTCCTAAGATGGCATGAAGGGAAGCTTCAGATACATTTGAGTAGGAATCAAAGTGGTTTTCTGATTTTCTCAAGATATCATTTATCTACTAATGAGTTTTGCAAAGGTTAATAAACCTGTGTTCCATAAACATTATCATACCCAGACTGTATAATATATAAAACACGCACAGGATTAGGAGGCAAAACATGCAGGCATGTTTTAGACAAGCAGGTGCTTTTCAGATCTTATCTATTAGGATATAATATTTTATTGGTGAAAAAAGCAATGACGGACTAAACAGACACGATAATTAGGGTTTCATTCAAACAATTCCATTAAGATTTCTTGAAAACATTAACCAGAAGAATCAAATTACTTTTTCTCTTAACCCAGCTAAACTAAACGCACACGCTGTTCATCACTAACATCACATTATTGATTCCAGATTCAATGACTTAACTACCATTTAAGAAGTAAAAGAACAATAAACAATACATATTGAGCATTCATCACAAGCCCAGCAATTACAAAGCTGAATTCAATCCAGAGAAACTTCTACAAATTCAAATTAACTATATAAAACTAACCATGATGAGCATATATATAGGCAGTGCGCCACGAATAAATGTGATCCCCTGGTTTGAGACTGCTCCTCTGGATTCTTCATGTTTATATATTCCCATAGCAGATTAACAAAACAAAAACACGCGTACTAAACAAAATCAGCCCAAACAACAATCCGAAACTGAAAAACCGAGATAATTCGACAAATATATTTTATTTACCTATTTGAGAGCAGCCCCATTGCCCTTTGTGGACTCTTTCTCTATCTCTGAAGTACTAAAATTGGGGAAATTTCGGCGTCCGATGAAATATTGGGAAAACTTTGCTTTAGGTAATCGGCGATTCCTGATAATTGATTCAATTGGAGCGGTTAGAATGACCGGATTGCCCTACGCGTTAGTACATATTTCAAGACTTAGAAGCTAAGTTAAGAGTCAACAACCGCGCGTCCGCGCCGCGTTTTGACAAATTAAACATCGAATAAAAATAGTATCACTAAACACACCGCATAATTTTTAAAATAAAAATAAATATATAAAATGACTAAGTTACCTTATATAAATATTGTGTATTATTTATTTTTTAAATTTTATTTATTTTAATCTTTTAAGTTTTTTATCACTTTGATTGGTCCTTTATTTTCTGTCCATCTAATTTTTTAAATTTTATATATGAAAAATTAATTGAAATTTTCGAAAAAATTAAATTAAAATAATAAATTAATAAAATTAAAATAATCAAATAAGCACAAATCTGAAAAAAAATTAAATTTAAATTTAAAAATATTATAAAAATCAACTAAATCTTAGAAAATAAGTAAGTTAAGAAAATTTCAAAAATAATTAAAACTAAATAAAATAAATCTTCAAAATTAATTTAATTAAAAAATTTAAGATTTTATTTAGGTTTACTGATTTTTTTAATTTAAATATTTTTTAGATATAGATGTTTTTTTTAAAAATATTTTACAGATTTTATTTAATTTTTTCAGTTTGTTTAATTTAATTTTTTTTTAATTTAGTTGATTTTTTAATATTTTTATTTTGTATTTAGCCTTTTTTAATGATTTTGGAGATTTTTTTAAATTAATTTTTTAAATTTATTTATGTTTGAAAAAAAATTAGTTGATTTTTTTATAATATATTTCTGAATTTATATAAAATTCTAAGAATTTTTTTATAAAAAATTAATGAATACGAAAGAATCAAATGATTTTTTTAGGAGAAACATTAATGAGAAAATGAAAGCTAGGAAAGTGTTATTTTTTAATTTTGATAGAGAAAGGATATAGTATGAAAGAAATGGGGTGTGTTTAGTAATACAATTTAATTTTTAAATTTTATTGGGGTGTGCTTAACAAATGGAGTGTGTTTAGAGGATTTTGAGGTGTGTTTAGTGGCACTCAATAAAAATAAGTAAAATAATTTGATCTAGGGATTAAGTTTTTTATAGTCCTGTAACTTTGAATCGTTTTGAAATTGGTCCCGTATGTTTTGACTTTTTGATTTTGGTCCTGTAAGTTTTTAAATTTTTTGAAATTGGTCATTTCACCTGCTATAGCAGGTCACCAATCAGGTAATAATCATCTATGTAATTATTTTATTTTTTATTTTAATTTCGAAATACCACCTAAACTTTTTTAATCCTAATAATTTTATGTCGGAATTTTTTGCGTGTTTTTTTAGACAGGAATAGTGATTTTTTGCGTATTTTGATTGATTTTTTTTATTTTTTAAGTCAGTTTAGACCCAATAAACTGACATGATTTGCATTGTTTTTTAATGTACAAATTGTTTTTAAAACCGATCAAAAATCTGGCTAAGATTATTATGATTAAAAAAGTTCAAGTGACGTTTCGAAATTAAAGAGAATAATAAAATAATTACATATGTAGCGGTTACCTGCTTGATTACCTGTTGTAGCAGGTGAAAATGACCAATTTCAAAAATTTTAGAAACATATAGGACCAATTTAAATTTTTTTAAAAACTTACATGATCAAAATTAAAAAGTCAAAACGTATCATACCAATTTTAAAACGAAACAAAGTTACAGGACTATAAAAAATTTAATTCATTTGATTTAATTAGTCATAGGTCCTTATATGGGGTAAAGAGTACTCTTATATAGGCATGCTCGCGGGTTAGAAACATGGGATTCGATTCAACCCAATGGTTCAAAAAGTCTGGGAGGGCAGGAACGAACCAACTGTGTGGCGGTTTGGTTCGGTTCTCGAACCGGCGGTTCGATTCAACCAAATGATTCCGATTCCCTTGCCCGGATTTTTTTTTTTTTTTTTTTCATATATTTTTCTTGTGTTTCCTAGTTTTTGGATCTAAAATTTGAAGGAATGTATAGATAGATCATGAAATTGGACATTGTTATTGTTAATATGAGGATTTAAATTGAAGATTACATTAATAATTGAACTATTATAAATTAGTAGCCTAATTTATTACAAAAGTAATTGAACTATTACAAAATAGTAATTTTAACTTAAAATAAGCTAGTAATCTACTATTACAAATTAATTGAACTATTACAAATTTTCAAATTACAAAGTGAACTATATCAATTAGTAATTACAATTACAACTTAAAATTTTAAACTTTACAAAAAATAAATTTGGGGGGGGATTTAAAAGAAATTGGACTTGAGCTTTAAATTTAAGAAATAAACTTAGAAATTCTAAGTTTGAAACTTAAAATTAAGTTGCCTCACGTATCCAAATAGGAATCAAAGTCACGTAGTTCTCTTACCTCAAACTTACCTCGTTGATTTGGATCGATTCGATTCTTCATGCATCACTTAGGTGGTAGTTTTTCTTGAGCTATCTTGATCATCATTATCAACAAATTCTTGACTTCTCTTTTAGGCTCTTACCCAATCATCAAGCAAGCATTGGTTTTCCACGTTTTCAACGGTCATATTCGATCTCGTTGCATCCAAAGTGTAGCCTCCCCAAACTAAAAAGCTTGTTCAACCAAGCAGCGGTTGGCGGGAGATGCAAAAATTTCTCTTGCTAGCATTGACAATATTGGATAGATATTTTTCATCCTCGACCACCACTTTAGTATATTAAAAGTAGCGTTGTCTTCATCTTCATCAAGCCGAGCAAATGAAGAGGATAAATAATGATCAAGTAAGTAATAAGGGTTAGAAGTAGACCTTGGGCGTTTTTTGAGAACGCGTTCATAAAAACTGTTAATATATCTTCTTCTTCGACTCATAGAAGAGCCACCACCACCACCAAAATTTTCTTCAAACAAGGACCACTATATTCTCTAAATAAAGACATTAAAGTAACTTTAATCCGATTACCAATCTCTTGGGATTAGGATATACATCATCTTCACCCTTTAATGACCATATGTCTATTAGGAAATAAATAATTATAATACATATTTAACATCATTATTAATTCATCCAATCTTACTCTAGGATCAAACACTTTAAGAACCAAGAATAGATCGAGAATATTTGTAAAAATATTTTTCCATTTTTGCATCATGTAGAAAGTAGCACCACTTAATAAAGGGATTTGTAATATTTTCATTTAACACATGAGCAACTTTAATACAATAATCAAGCGCTTAAATTACACGTGGGATAATAACCTTGGGATAACACTTTTGTGGAATCATTAAAATTCCCAAAAATTTTACACAAAGAAGTGCATGAATCCCAATATTGAGGATATAAACGAATACCACAATTTTCTTGAGTAAAAAATGTACATAAAGCTTTTTTATAATCCATAGACTCCTTTAACAATTTATCGTGGAATTAAAGCGAGTTGACACATCAAGAGAAAAATTTTTTGGGATGCATATTGTATGTTCTACAAAAAACTTTCCATTTTTTCAACAATTTTGAATGTCTCGACATATAATAAATAAGCGGATCTAATAGGACCAACTTGTTCTTTCAAAGCATCTAAACCATCTTGAACACATAAATTTAAAATATGACACATACATCTAACATGAAAAAATTTCCACCAAGATATGGTTGACAAATATTTGTAAGATCTTCAATAGTGGCCCGATTTTTTACTAGCAAAGATTATCAAAACCAATAGAAAAAAATATTTTTTTAGTAAGAGCATACTCATTTAAAATATCATGCAATTTATCTCTAATATTAACGGCATTGTGTTCGTATCAAAATCTCTATAAGCAATCAACATTTTGTTAAGAGTCCGATAATCATCAATCCAAGTGCATGTAACTCCTATATAACTATGCTTTTGAAAATTATCACTCCAAATATCCGCGCATATACAAACTTTAACATTTAAATCGGCAAATAGATTAATCAAAGCATATTTATACTCATAAACAACTTTAGCAACATCACGGTAGTAGTATGACGTGAAACTTTTTTTCTTGCCATGGGTTGAAGACCAAGGTTAACAAAATCATTCAATACGAATTATCGGCAAATTGAAAAAGGAAGGTGTTGTGTGCACACAAATTTAGCTAACAATTTTCTATATTTCATTTGATCAAATGTAAATAGAGAAGTGGGGTTACTTTACCTCGCCTTGAACTCCACCACCTTAGGTTGGCGTAAATCCATGAAGTTGTGCTTTGGTTTGAACTAATTCAACTCTATCCAGGATGGATTTTTTCAAATCTTCTCGAATGTTCCATATCCTCCTCCTTTGACAAAAGAATATATTTTGTCACAATAGTTGCAATGAACTTTAATAGTACCATCCTCGTTGATCACTTTATTAAAGTGGCGTGCAAAAATATCCGACTTAAGTTGAGCTCGACTTGGAGTTGGCTCGGCATTGGACTCGGTTGGGTGGTTTGGCTTTCTTGAGTAGGGCGTCGTGGTGGTATAGCATCATCTTCAAGAGGATTCTCATAACTTAGGGACCAAGTGTGGCCTCAATATCATCTAAACTCCACTCGATCGGTCTTGGAATTGGATGTGGAAGGCGAGCGAAAGAGTGGAAGAAAACTTTGCCTTTACCCTTACTTCTGCTTTGATGGCTTGCCATAATAATAATATGTATGTAAGTATATGTAAATAATATATGTATGTAAGTGTAGTGTAATGTAGTATGTATGTAACTATGTAAGTGTAGTGTAATATACTAATATGTAGTATAAGTACTATAGTAGTATACTAGTATTAGTATAGTGTAATATATAGTGTATATAATATATAGTGTAGTATAAATATAATATGTAGTGTATAGAGTATAGTTACTATAGTATGATATATAGTGTAGTATAAATATAATATGTAATGTAAATAATATGTAAATAATAGCTTTTTGAGAATTGGTGAGAGTTGAGACTTGAGAGTTGAGAGTTGAGAGAGATGAATAAACTTTGGTGTGAATTTTGGAGTGGAATGAGTTGGTATTTATAGATGAAATATTGAAAAAAAAAAAAAAAAAAACGGTCAAAAAACCGAGCCGGTTGGCAAGGTTCGCTGAGATGACCGGTTCTTCAGCGGGCTTTCTTTGATCTCGGTAGTTGGATCTGATCTCAACTCTTTAATCTGGGCGTTGGATCTCAACGCTAGAATTTTCAAATTTTGGGCGGTTCGGTTGAACCGTGTTCGATTCGAACCTACGGTTCGATTGAAGGCAGGTGGTTCGATTCTAGTTTCTTCGGAAGGAGGAAACCCAAGTGGGATTCTGGTTTCGGTTCGGTTAGAAGCAGGGAATGCCGAACGTAGTGGAGCAAGCGGTCAAAAACCGGCGATTCGGTTCAAAACCGCCGGTTCCGATTTTTTTTGAGCATGCCTACTCTTATATTCATGCATTTTTTATAAGTACTAGTAAATTCAAAATAGGGTTGACTTTTGCCCTTATACCTCTGAGTGGGATACGAATTCAGTTTTTAATAAATCACTCTCCTCACCGCTCATTACTTTTCATATCTATCTCTGTCTCTTCCTTTTTCCACCACAATATTAAGATTCTTTCTCTCTCCTCACAACATTCAAGAAATCACCACCATCTCTCTCAATTCAAAATCTGCAAATCCAAATAGACACTCTGAAACCCTAAAAGATCGCCGCCACCGTGGCGGCGGCCACCCTTCCCACCGCAGCAGCTCCCCCTCCCCCACCTAGAGAACCGACCGCCGCGGCCCCACCTCTCCCACCCTGAAACCGACCACCGCGCCTGGTCGTCGCCCCTTTCGCCCCACCCCCACAAAACCAGAATGGCGGCGGCCCCCCAACGCTAGACTCGCGCCGCCGCCGCCACATTCACACGCTCTCAGTGCTGCGCAAATCACCTCCCCCTCGCGGCGTTGATGACGAGAGATCTGGTGAAAAAAGAAAACCAGTAAAGGAATTTTGTGATTTGATTTTTTGAATTTTTCGTTGATGATGATGATGATTATGAATACTCTGGATTTTCGCATATGAATACTCTTATTTCACGCACTTTGTATTTTTATTTTGTTTTGGATTTTCGTTGATGATGATGATGATTTTTCTTTTTTTTTATGATTTTGTTTGGATTTTTTCTGGATTTGATGAATATATGAGAATTAATCTGTTGTGTGTGATTTTTTCTTGAATTGTTGTTGGGTTTTGGATTAGATGAATTTTGATGAAATCTGTTGTTGAGGTATAGATCTGAATTTTGATGCTTGGAACAATTCGAGATATGATTCTGAACACAGATTTGAAGTACTTGTTTAGATATGAATTCTTTCTTTGTTGTGTAGGTGAACTCGTCGTCTTTCTTTTCCTTTTCGTCCGTTTTCTCGTTTTAGGTATGATATTTTTGTTCATGGAATTGGAGACAATGCAGGTAAAGAGGATCTTTGTTGAAGATTTTTATGAAGATCTGAGTTGTTGATATGAAAGTTTTTTGAAGATTTGAAGATCTATTTATGAAGATATGAGTTTGTTAATTTCTTAGGGTGAGGATCTGAAATTGGAGATGAACATGTTCATGTTTTTTTATGAACCTGTTCATGTTTTTTTATGAACATGTTCATATCGCGATGAAGACGAAGATATGCAATTTTTTAGATTGTAATTGTAGGTTTTAGATATAAATTTTTCATATGAATTTTTCTGTAATTGTTAGATATGATTTTTTTCATATGAGATTGTAATTGTAATTTTTCAATTTGAATTTTTGGGATTTTAAATATGTAAATTTTTAATTTTTTATATAAAATTTTCAAATTGTAATTTTTTTAATGAAGATAAATAAAAAAAAAATTCAATGAAATGAACATTATTTTACAAAGAATTTATTTTATATAATTATGTTAATTATATTGAAGAAACAAAAAATATTTACAATTTTTTTTATAGGAAGAATGACTGGAACTTAAAATTAGAAGTAAAGAGAAAGAGATGGCACCACACGAGATGTCAGATGAGATAGAGATGGGGAAAAGCACCTTCTTCATAATTTTTAAATAAGGGCAAATTGATATTTTAATATGTTATTTTGGATTTAAGAGTAATATTTTAAAAGTGATGGACCTAATAATATTTTAGAGGTGGACTTTGGAACTAAGAGTTATCCACTGAAATAACTTCGGCCTGCTTGCTTCTTTAATGGCCGGTGCAATTGTAGAACAATACAGGTTATTAGGGCCTAGTTTTAGTGGTCATGTAAATGGCACAGGTTATTAGCACCCCCTTTTTAGGAAATGCACCACCCAGATTAATTCACCACTCTTGAGATTAATACACCACCCATATTAGTTCACCATTCATTTTTCTTATTCTAAAAAAATCGGTGATAATTTTCGTAATTATACATAAATTTCGACAAAATATTTATGAAATTTTTTAATATTTTCGAGAAAATTTGTCGATATTTCTCTTACAATAGGGTCTTGGAAATATTTTGAAAATAATTTTTGAAAAAGCATATATATTTCGAAAATATATACCGAAATTTTATAGTATCTTCGAAACTTTAAGCCGAAATTTGATTATAGTAGGTTACTTAAAAAATTCGGTGACAATTTTTGAAATTATACATAAATTTCGACAAAATATTTATGAAACTTTTTAATATTTTCGAAAAAGTTTGCTGATATTTCTTTACAGTAGGTTCCTGAAATATTTCGGAAATAATTTTCGAGAATACATATATATTTCGTAAACTTGTTTCGAAATTATGTAATATTTTCGAAACTTTCAGCCGGATGTATGTGATTAATTGTAAAAGGTGGTGCATTTCCTAAAAAGGGGGTGCTAATAACCTGCGCCTCATGTAAATTGCTCCCTATATATTTGGGCCTTGTGATCACTCTCATATATGGGCCCAATACATTGGGGCTCTCTTTTTTAAACATGTAAAATTAGGCTATGGTACTTTTTCTTTTGCTTTCTATTCATTCTAAATTACAACGGAAACACAGCACACTAAACCTAAGAACTCCATGGGATTTAATTTTTTGTATAATTTTGAAGATTTACATTTATTCGTACCAAAAAATAATTTGTTTGGTACAATTTGAATTAATTTGACATATTTTAAGATGATTAATAATTTTTAACACAATGTTTTAACAATATAGGTTTGATAAGGTAGTACCTTTTATTTGATTATTAGTAAATGTTTACCTTTTGCATTATAAAGCTTGTTTTATTTCGCTAAAATCCCATGTCACACGATTATTGTGGATTCACACTTTCTCAACTCCACACAAGACTTTGAATCCTCAAGAATTAGACTACTCCCCAACTTCCTAGAAACTTCTACAAGGATCGATTATCCATTTTATATTACATTTGATGCACAATATTGTAACACACGTTTGTTCACATAAATATTTATATTTAAACATTCATATATGTAGGGGTGAGCAGAATATGGTAAAAACCGAAAAATCGAACCGAACCGAAATATAAATTCGGTTCGGTTAAATTGATTTTCGGTTCGGGATCGGTTTTGCATTTTAAAAAAATTGGTGTTCGGTTCCGGTTCGGTTTTTTCTGTATAGTATATCAAATAATTGTTAATTAATTAGTTAATGTGATTAATTTGATAAAGTTTTCCACATTAGACGAAATACAACACAGTATTCTATTCATACATACTGCGATATCGCCAATGTAGAATATTATGTAGTCCTTATTGACTGGCCAGTAAGCACACGCCATCTGTCCGTGGCCTAACACAAAACATATAAACTAGAATCAAAGTGTTTTCCATTTCCAACTTTGTCAAAATCAAGTGTGCGACACATTGTCATGATTAGATTTAGAGGTGATTCAACATAGCATAAGGAAAATTTTCTTTCATACTATGCAAAGAAAATTCTAATATACAAAATATTATATTAATATATATACCATTTTATATTGAAATTTTGGTATCCCAAACAAAGTGACTGTGTATACATACAATGTATTCATATGTTTTTGAAAGGAATACACATTATTTTGATGAGATATTTTAAAATTCAAATGGGTTTAGATTAAATAAAAATTCAATTTAAAGAGATCGAATTCCCTTTCAGCAAAAAATTTACTAGTAGTATTTAGTAAGATTAGCAAGTAATATCCATTATTTATTTAGACAAAATAAATACTCACTCCTCCATCCTACAATATCCTCAACTTAAAATCACTTTATCATTTTTAATATTAATAAATAATTTATTCATATTTTAAATAAAGTATCTACGGTAAGTGTCAAAACAAGTGAAATCAAATTAGAACTGTCAAGACGGGCTGGCGGGGCGGGCCAAAACCCGCAAAAGCCCACCTTTTGGCGAGGCGAGGCGGGGCGGGGCGGGCTGCAAAATCTCAACACAACCCACTAATTGGCGGGTTGCGGGTTTAAGCAGGTCAGCCCACTATTATATTTTTAATATTATTTTATATTTTAAAATATTATATATATGTAATTTAAAAACTCTAAATACATTAAATTCATCAAAGTCAAATGAAATCAAATAATTTATGTTGATTATTATCACTACAAAAAAATTAAAACAAAATATTTCTCATAAATAAAATTAATCGTTCATTACTCATAAATATAACTTCGTATAAATTGAAATTTACCACCAATCAACCAAAATAATTTATAAACATAATCTTCTACATGTTAAATTTATCATCTATAAACATAAATTTACAAAATATTCTAAAAAATAACATTATAAGTGCTCAAATATATAATAATTTTAGGAGTCAGACTGGCCCCGCCCCAGCCCACCAAAATCTGCGGCCCAAACGAGCCGACCCATATAGGCCCGCCTCTAAACGAGCTAAAATTTTCTTAATCCAACTCACCTTTTTAACACGACGGGACGGATTGGCTCAACGGGCCCAACCCATTTTGACGACTCTAAATCAAACATATCGTTATGACCTTATCACTATGAACCCCACACCTTATCACGTCACGTGCCGTATCCACGTCATTGGATTTCACGCCTCCAACGCACCAATAAGGGGCCCCGGGTCTCAGTCAATCAACAACGTTCATCCTACGTGTAAGCCACGTGCCACCTCGAAATTAACCCTCTAAACGTTTGTATTTATTGACCTAATTTTAAATAATATCGTATTACTACTATTTAACACCAAACCCGTGCCTACCTATATAATAATAAAAATAATACCATAATCTTAGCCGTTCACCATTCAGGCGTAGTAGCTTCTTCGCCATTCACTCTATTTCATTCATCGAAAATCTAAGCTGCCCTAAAAATCGATCGGAAATACAGTGGAAAAAAAGAGAGAGAAGAATGAATTTCAAGCCGCCGGAGACGCGGTCGTCTTCTTCGGCGACGGCGACGGCGACGTATTTCGGCTCGACCAGCTCGATCGTGACGGCGGAGAAAGCTTTCTCCTTCATATCCAAGGGCTGGCGCGAAGTACGCTCTTCAGCCGACGCCGACCTCCAGCTGCTCAAAAACCGCGCCAACTCCTTCAAAAACCTAGCTGATAGAGAATTCGAGAATTTTCTCAACTCTGCTTCGAGATCGCCTTTCAGTGTCCCCACGATTACCGCCTCCGCAACGCTTAATCCAGCTCCTCCTGCGGAAATGGACTTCGTGAAGAAGCTTCAGCCGAAATTATCGGAATTCAGGAGGGCGTATTCGTCTCCGGATTTCAAATTTTACCGGCGACCGCAGATTAAGATTGATTTATCGGCAATTAAGAACGCGATTGTTGCGGAGGTTGGGGAGGATGAGGAAGAAGAGGACGAGAGAGAGACTTTGAGGAAATGGAGGAGCCGGAGGATGAGGTTTAAGGAGGGGGGAAGAGAGGAAGGGCAATTTGGGGAATTCTGGGAGCCGGTGAAGACATTAAAGTCGAGGCTGAGGGAACTAGAGCACAAGAGCTCTACTGAGATTCTGGAGGGGATTAAGAATAGTGAGTTCGTTGAGAAATTCAAATCGAGCCTGGTATGCAATTCCTGTTTCCTTTTCTGGCCCGATTTATAGCACATGCAGAATAGCTTTCAGTTACTATGGTTGATGAATTCGTTTTCTATTTGGTTAGAACAACCAAAGATATCATAGAATGGACCTGTATTATATGAATAAAAGTTGTGAGTATGTGAAAATTATAAGTTAAATAGTTATATTGCAGTAGACTTTATCATTTTGAACTAAATTTGCGCCAGAATAATATTATTTGTACTCCCTTGAAGTCATGAAAGAGAAATTTCTCAACTGTTCCCTAGCATTGTTGGCTGGGTATAATTTGTGGCAGTCTTAGTCATATTTAATTTTTATCTCGGACTCCTCATAGAACAGCATGATGCTTGAATGCCAGATTTGTTTTGGGACATGAATGCTGCCTAGAAACAAACTATGTCCTGCTAAGATAGAGTTGTATGATACTATCTAGTAATTAGGCTTAGCAGTATATTTTGCCACGCTGATCTTACTTTATTTTCTTTTCCACATTGTTTGTGCAGAAATCAATATGCAAGGATCCAAATGAGTCGAAGGTTAGTCTAATCCTATTATATAGGATGTTGTGATGATATTTTAAGAATTCCTGCACTGTTAATTCTAGAGTTATTATTTGTAGTTTACTTGCTGAATTATCTTATCTGGGAGAGAATTTAAATAGTAAAGCACTGAAATCATTAAAAAATTCAACTATTATTGATGGGGCAACTGACATATGATGTAATTCATGAAAAAGAAGAAGTTACTAGTGAAATCCAAATCTCAGGGAAAATAGTTTGTGAAACTCTTTCACCACTTTTTGGCTTTTTTGCTGAAGAATCTGTTTGTTTCTGTTAATGTTTTTTATTTAGGAAGTTCCGCCACTTGATGTACCAGAACTGTTGGCATGTTTGGTAAGGCAGTCGAGCCCCTTACTGGATCAACTCGGCATCAGTAAAGGTACACTACTCTTAGCAGCAATTTTTGCTCCTTATGTAGCACTTTTGAGTCTTTTTCCTCACTAAGCCAATAGTTTAACTGATTTTACTTGTCAACATGAAATAGTTCTGGACTTTCTGTTGAATATTTTATGTTTTTTATCCCATGGGACGTGTGTGGTTTGTTTTATGCAACTACCGTGGAAATTTCTAATGGATTGCAATACCTTCCATGTTGTGATAAATGAAATTGTCCTAAAGATTGATGCCAGGCAACCAGAGGAACTTCTGTGAATATTTTAACTGCATGTCTGACCTTATTTAGAGATCAGTCCCATATTGCTCTTAGAAATGGGATTTCTTAAAGATAAATAAACTTTCATGTTTACCCTGTAAACCTTTGTTTGGTGTGAGTTTCCACTTTCTTTCTTTTTCAACCAAAGCGTGAAGTCGTGAACAAAGAATCTAAAATGTATTTCCATCCAGGTGATCACATGGCCCTTTTGTATTGCATTTATACAATGTGGTTATTGTTGAGGTTTTCTCTTTGTTCAGTTCTCTTTCAAACTTATGTTTGTGCATTGTGGCTAGCTGAATTCATACTATTTTTCCTTGGTTCAGGCCTATCTGACAAGATAGTGGAAAGTTTATGCAGTAAACGCAAAAACCAACTTATATTGCGTGCCTTACCGGATGGAGAGTCTTCTCTTGTTGAAAGTGAGAACATCAATGATGAATTAGATCTAAGGGTAGCCAGTGTTCTCCAAAGTACAGGGCATAGTTATGATGGTGGCTTATGGAGTGACTTTGGGAAACGTGACATGTCAGACAAAAAGAGGCATGTGGCTATCGTCACCACTGCAAGCCTTCCTTGGATGACAGGAACAGCAGTAAATCCCTTGTTCCGAGCAGCATTTCTAGCAAAATCTGCTAAGCAGAATGTCACACTTCTGATTCCATGGCTTTGTCGATCTGATCAAGAGCTTGTTTATCCCGATAATCTCACTTTTTGCTCGCCTGAGGAGCAAGAAAGTTATATACGCACTTGGCTCGAGGAAAGGGTTGGCTTTAAACCTGACTTCAAGATATCGTTTTACCCAGGAAAGGTAATGTGATGAATAAATCTTTTACCATGTTTCTTTTATAAGGTGGCCTTTAAGGCAACATGTTCTCTAAAACTGATGTATACATTCATACCAGGTGTATACCAGATTTAGGGGCAATTATAGTGGAAGTACATCTATGTTAATATTTAGCTGTTGAAGATAGAATATTCACTGGTTTTGCTCTTCCATGTTTCCCTTAGTTTCAAAAATCAAGACGGAGTATTTTACCTGCGGGAGATACTTCTCGATTTATTCCCTCAAATGATGCTGATATTGCAATTCTAGAAGAACCTGAACATTTGAACTGGTACCATCATGGTAAACGATGGACTGATAAATTTAACCACGTGGTTGGTGTTGTTCACACAAATTACTTGGAATACATCAAGAGGGAGAAAAATGGTGCTCTGCAAGCTTTTTTCGTTAAGCACATAAACAATATGGTTGTGAGAGCATACTGTCACAAGGTAGTGGTCAAATCCTTTTCTGTTTTTAATTGGTCGAGTGATTCCGCTTGAATTTCATCAACCCTGTTTATCATTTTGTGTAGGTCCTACGGCTCTCTGCTGCCACTCAGGATTTACCAAAATCTGTGATTTGCAATGTTCATGGCGTAAATCCCAAGTTCATAAAGATTGGAGAAAAAGTAGCTGCAGAAAAGGAGCGAGGAGAGCAAACTTTTTCCAAAGGAGCATATTTCCTAGGCAAGATGGTGTGGGCAAAAGGATACAAGGAGTTGATAGATTTGTTAGCAAAGCACAAAAAAGACCTGGATGGCTTCAACTTGGATGTATACGGCAACGGAGAAGATGCTCATGAAGTTCAGAGCACCGCCAAACGTCTAAATTTGAACGTCAATTTTATGAAAGGCAGAGACCACGCCGACGATTCACTACAAGGGAATGCGTACAGGGACCCATTAAATAACATTAAAAAAAGGAAATTTATCTAAAACTTATTTCCGAATGTTTTTTATCCCTGCAGTTACAAAATATTTATAAATCCCAGTGTGAGCGACGTGCTCTGCACGGCAACAGCAGAGGCCCTCGCGATGGGTAAATTCGTTGTTTGTGCGGACCATCCTTCGAATGATTTCTTCAGAACGTTCCCCAACTGTTTAACATACAAGAATCCAGAAGACTTCGTTGCTAAAGTGAAAGAAGCTATGGCCAGTGAACCGCAGCCTCTTACACCCGAGCAAACGTACAACCTTTCTTGGGAAGCAGCAACGGAGAGATTCATGGAATATTCGGAGCTGGATAAGGTTTTGAATAATCCGGGTGGTAACAGCAATAATGGTTTGACAAAATCGACCTCGTTGCCCAATCTGAATGAAATGGTGGATGGAGGATTAGCATTCGCCCATTACTGTGCCACGGGAAGTGAGTTGCTTAGGTTGTGTACTGGAGCAATCCCTGGGACGAGGGACTACGATAAGCAGCACTGTAAGGATCTTCATCTTTTGCCTCCACAGGTCGAGAACCCCATATATGGCTGGTAGTGTGACTGTAAATTTTTATATTCATTTTGTAAGATAGATAGATAGATGATATTAGGGAGGTACGTATAATGTACGTATAATTAGATTGTAGTTGATTTCATGATGCATTCTTGCAATTCTTGGCTCGTTGATTTGATCAAAATTAGCTCATGAGCGTAGGCCAAATGAAGAAATGATAAATTTGATCAAATGACTACCATTCTAACAAGTATATATGTATAAACACGTTAACGTTATAAACACATCTTCTTCCTTGTACAAAATAAAAGTATGCTCGAACTTTCCTTTCGAATAGTAGTGTTCTGAGTCCGGAACATCGCCTTTCTCATAAAACTATAAAGGTCTCAATTTCAGCCAACCATATGAAAAGTAGATAGACTCTTTTTGTTGCAGTTGAAATCAAACTTATCCATTCATGAATTCTCAATCCCATAATCCTTCGTCGAACTGATCGCTTTATGAGAAAATGATTAATATACATCGAGTGTAATGGTGTAAAAAAATAGTTTTTATTGGCATTAGCAAAATGACAAACACTTAAGAACAACATTTTGGAAATGATCGAACAGTGGTATAAGTTTATTAAATATAATCTAGTAATAAATAAAGAGTATAATAGTCTCCTAATATCCTAATTAATTGAAAAAACACTGTTTATGTGATCAGGCAAATAGTTAGGAACATAGAGAGCATTAATAAAACCAAACTTGACTGGAATATCCTTCCATTAAACTGAAAAAAATTCTAACCATCAGTTTAGAGACAGTTGAACCAACGACTTTTCATCCCAAAGTGCAAACAGCAATTTTTGCAGCTTTTGGAAACAATGGCGCTTTAAAAGGTTTTGTGAATATATAAAGTATCAACAAACTGATTTCACTTTGGCAGAACATTAAAAACAATGATTCCATCATTGTAGATATCGCTCAATGCCCAAATAGTAATGCATCATTCATTATATGATCAAAAAATCCCATGTGGAAAGCCCAGTACAACATTGCCCAGTTTGGGTTTAACACCCTGAGATGAAAAATTAAAAAGGGTGAGAAACAAGACATTACAAACCAACTCTATTGACATATAAGAATCAAACTATATAGTGAAGCTTTTACCTCCACTGCCATGTTTGTCGATATCACCACTTATCTTCACACGAGGACTTGGTAAATTGGTTCTGCAGGTTTGCTACATCTCGGGATACAACATTACATACGAACACAATGTCTGCAGAAAATGTCATCATGGAAACAAAATGTGATATAAATTAACAAGAAACAATATAGGACATATTTAGTCGAGGAATAATTTAGCACATGATATTAATAGCCAAGACAAAGCTTATACCAAAGAATATTAAAAAAAAACAGTATCCAGAAAAAGGACTATCCAATTTACAAGAATAAAAAACACTATAAACAAATTGCTCTTTGTATCATCTTGATCTCCAATCCATATTCAATATTTCCTTGCAAGTAGCGAAAGATCCTTTTTGCAGCTAAAAGATGCATCTCCTTCCGTATAACATACATTATGGCAGGCTTATGGCCCCGTCAATTCACATTATTCAGCTAGTGGAATAATATTAATAAAATCTGATGAGCAATTGTTATTTACCGTTATTTTTTGCTTGTGAAGTTGTGACAGACTATTACATTATAAATAGTCCATGACATAGAAATGCGACAAAGTTTTCCAGTGGTTGTCACATGCGTACCACAACCCTCCGCCTAGCTTGGGACAGGCAGAGATATCTACCTGGCGGAGTTACACGGTACAAAATCAATTAAGCTGCAAAAAACTAATAAGATCTAAGGTATTAATTTGGAAATTTTGCCATAATCACAACTAGCTATAAAGCTAAACAAATCAATACACCAGAGTAACAAAAAAATATGCACCATCAATAGCATACACATATTCTCTACCTTATCGAATGCCTCCAACTTAGAACTAATAACACGAAGTAGATCTTTGTAGAATGAGTTATATTTCCTGATCACACGGCTATAAACATATAATAGAAGCCATACAACATCCTTTTTTTTCACATCATATTTTAGACAAAAAAAACATCGTCGATTTCAAAAGAGTATTATCTTCTTCATTATGCGTATGTTCATATACCTGAGACCAGGTTGCATTCGTTCAAAAAATAGTGTTTTAACTCAAGTAAGCAATAATAATAAGAGATTACATACTTTAAAGAAGTGAATATGACGTTGATGCAATAGTCTGTTGTTATGAATTTAGGCAAAGTCAATAAGTGGATATAACAGATGAACTTCATGGCACAAAACAGAAACGTTTGATAGATAGAGTTTGACAACACCCGCTAAATTGATGTTTGGATCATAGAAAAAGGGATACATTTAGATCTCAGATACTAGGTAGTTTCGTTTTCAAATGATTACCCACTTTACTTCGAGAGGTCACTATTACAGTCGAACTCATGATAAAATTTACATCAATTGCTTATCTGAGTTCAAATCTAATAATGATATCTCAAGATAAAATTGGTAGTCATTTGAAGACAAAGCTATATAGTTACTTGAGACCTAAATTTTACTTCCTTTTTTTATGACCCAGACATCAATCAACCAGATGTTGTCAGACTTAATATTTATCAAACATTTCTGCTTTCTGCCATGAAGTTTTGTCTGTTACATCTCAAACTTTCGACTTTACCTAAATTCACATCAAACTTTTGTATCAATGTTATCAACACTTCTTTGAGGTGTGAAATGTCTTATTATTATTTCACTTGTCTGCAGAGTTAAAACATTATTTTCTAAAATGATCCGATCTCATGTATATGGACAAAAGCATAAAGGGAAAGATGTACTATTTTGAAATCGATCATGCATTTCGTCCAAAATATATCGTAAAAAAGAAGGAAGTTATAATGCTAGTAGAATTATATGATCAAGGAAAGGTAGTCACACTACAAAGATCTATTTCCTTTTTTAATCATGAGTTGAAAGCATACGGTGAAGTAGAGAATATGTCAAATGAGCTTGATGATGCACATTCTTAGGTACTCTAAAACATCAAGTATTGAGACATAATTTTGGCAAAACTTACAAATTAATCCTATAAGATCGTATTAGATTTTGCAGCATAATTAATACTTTATTGATATCGTACCGTGTAACATACTATCACACCTTCACAAGCAGCAAATTGTACACAGGTTGCATCAAGTTCCTGAAGGGGCAAATGTTGATATGCAGATTTAAAGAGGCGGCGAGGCCAAATACGCGAGGGCGATATATGGACATGCTGAAGTTGAAAGCAGAAAACTAAACATATGAAGGAGATATGTTAACATAAAACTAAAATGCAGCTAGAAAATTTAATTTTCTTGAATATAAAAAGGGCATATATATGTTGCAACTAAACCAGATATTGAAACATTACTAGATGCTCAAAAAGTTGAAAATAACACACAAGATCTTCTACAAAATACGCAGTAATTATGAATATTCTTTCTTTCAAAAAGTAATAAGCTAAACAAGTTTTCTCCTTCCTTAAATTCCACTAAATGACATCCCCCGCCCCCCAAAACTTAAGCAACACAAAACACAATGCTGATTAAACTTATATTAATAAACTTAAAGAATAAAGAAGGGCCATAAAAATCTTGGAAACTAAGAACCCACGCATGTCCGAAAGCAAAAGCAAGATTCCGGGAAACCATTTTACTTTGAAGAGTAAAATTAATGAACCCTCCAAATGTTTTCTAGAATAAAAACGAAAAACATAAACTAGCTCCTGGACAGTTAAAGAAACATAACAAAAAATATTCAGAAATTTGAACTATAATCTTACAGATCCGTTGTCTCTCAGATCTCAGATTTCTTCTGTCCCACCGGTCGTTCTTCCTTCATTATTGCTTGTACATTATTGCTTCACTTTATGCATTGCTCTGCTATGGCATCGAGATCCACGCCACTCTTGGTTTTCGTGCTCTAATAATAGAGTCCCAACTTCCAGCTTTACAGTTAATTTTCCATTTTATTATAATTTTAATTAAATTATTTTTATTTAACAGTTCAAATTTCAATTATTACTGTATTTCAGTTAATAAAAACTAAACTAATGTAATTAAATTTCAAGTAATTTAAAATGAATTATAATACTACACTTAAATTGGAAAAATAACATAATAAAACATTGTAATAATGAGGACAATTATAAATATATTTTTGTTAGATTTTTCCCTACTTTTTTATGGGCCAAAAGCCCAAGAAGTGCAATGATCATAAATGGGCTTTGGGTAGTGTCTTAATAATCTAAAAAAAGAAAACGGGAGATAAAAGATTAAATTACATATTATGAATTTGAAGTCTTGCAATCAAACTAATTATAAAAGAGAGAAACTCGTATGAGATGGTGTAAATGCGTGAGGCAGAGGATAAATTAAGATAAACCAACATTCAACTTTTCAAAGTGTTAAAAAATCATGCCCAAATTATGCGCTCTCATGCAAATGTACCTCATTATAAAAATACTTAAGAGGAAAATCAACATCAATGGGCTAAGTTTGTTAATTAAACAATACTCTCTTCGGCCCGCTTCATCATGGCCGTTTACGATGTCATTCCTAAATACATAGCTTCAGCCCAACTGCGCCAATTATAATTAGGCCCGGCCCATATTAGTATGTAAAGAGCTTCTTCGGCCCATGCATACTTTTTTATTTTTCCAAGTCGTTTTAATACTTGGCTATCTCCGTCAAAGGAAAAAAGGAAAAGACTTGGCTATCACCTAGTGTAGATAGTGTCTTATTTAGTGATTAGTTTATTTATTCTTTTGGGTCAAGAAAGTGCTTTAAATTATAAGTTAATTAGTGGGAATTAAATTGATTTAATTACTAATTTTATTTGATTAATAAAAAGAGAAAGGAAAGCAAGTGATTTGAAAGATACATGCATTGTAATGATGTTAATGGTGCATGAAACACACTCACACACGCACACATGGACATACACATAATATATATTAATCAGACATAGTTAATTAAAGAAAGATTAACATAGTATCTCCAATCTGTTCATACTTTCAGAGGCAAGAAACCCCCAATAACCCTCAAAGCATGAATCCCACAAAAAACAAAACCCACCCATCAACCAACATGATTAATCTATGTATTAATTATGGAAGCAAGAAAATATTTTTAACATATTTTGAAGAAAGAAATTTTGTGTGTGTTTATCCATTCATTAAATATATATTAATTGACTAGTAGCTTTGTCTTTCCTTTGGGTAATATTTTATGAACCACTATTTAAAGTATCCCTATATATTTGGAAATAACATTCTTTTGATTTTTGATACTAGCTAGCAGATCTAAGCTACATAGATTTTAAAAAAGAATGACCGACCCTCTATTTAAAAAGAGTTGGTCGTATGTAAGACATGTTTTCCGTGAAAATTGGTTCACAATTATCATTTTATAATAAAATAATTAATATTTTTTTAATTAAATAATTAATACTAACAAGTTGATACACTTTAATAAAATAAGTAATACTATTATTTCTTAATACATATAAAATACAAACTAGTTGGACGATAAATTGGTTATATCAAATTTTGTAAAAAAATAACAAAAAAATGTCTAGAAGCGTTAAATATACCAAAAATGTAATTTGTTGTAGTTGTTAAGCATGAGGGGCAAGGCTCAAACCATATAATTGCATTTGTTAATGAGACTCAATATTAATTCACTCATAATGTAACATATTAAACACAACGGATATAAAGGAGAAAAACTCGTATGCATCAATCTCATATTTAAAACGGAATACAAACTAGTACAAATTAATATTTTTTTTATAATTTGGTATCTAGTTCAAGGAGCTAAACTCTGTATGAACTGACTCATCTCAAGAGTTGATCGCACCTTATGAGGTTCAAACTTGAGACCCAATGAGAAGCACACTCCTAAATCTCAAGCCTACACCACTAGATTAACCTTGAAATTAACACAGATCAATATTTATCCCTTTAAAAATGCTAAATCACCAATACCTAAATTATGATTCGTCACATCGTGAGATTTTCTCCAGCAAGCGGGCTCTTTCCCTATTAATTATATGGAGGTGATTTAGAGTTCTAAAAAGGATCTGATCGGTTTCAACAAAAAAATACTTATATTCTTTTACTAAATACAAACAATCTGTCCTAAAATCCAACTCTATAAAAAATTGAAATCAGGAATACATATAGAAACCATATCATGTAACATTATGTAGATTGTATATACATATTTGAAGGAGGCAGGCATGCCAAATATTTAATTATGTGATGTATAATGTTAATTGGGGTCTTCTTGGCTTTAGTCACTTGACTATAATACTAATGCTAGTGCTTTCTATCTTTTCATGAGATAATAATAATTTGTGTAGGCAGAGTGTGATCTTAGGATAACATCTTTTAAGGTCACAATCCATTTCTTTTTAGAGGTAAAATTGATAGTGCCCTCTTCTTTATTAGATGCCAATTTGCTAGCCCCATCATTCCTATTCTCTTTCCTTGAAAACAATATTTTATAATTCTTTTGCCCTAAACTTAAAAGTGCACATTAAAAAAAAATATAAAGAAAAGATCAACTAAGTTATTTACAGATCTTGCATCTCAAAAGTATTACAATGAATCCTGTCTCTTTTTTAAAGTGTATATGTAAATACACGTTTTCATATATGTGCTTTGAGCAATCAAAAAAAATAAATATATATGTGCTTTGATCTGAAAATGAAATTATATTCTGCAATCACAACAAATATACGTAAGTGAGCAAATAGTTATACGAGAATAGCAAAGAATTCAATTCAAAACATAAAAATAATTAAAATGACATCTATAGACTCAAATTGTGAAATCTTGAAATTTGATTTTTATTTATACTTTTTTTTAAGATTTCGGTAAATTAATTATGATTTTGTTGAGGTTTGATATCAATGTTGGACAAATAAATTGTGAGAGATTATTAGGCAAAGTCTTACATACACGAGTTGCATCGTACACTTTAAATGTATTTTAAACAATATTAATTATTTTTACTGAATAATATTATACTGTTAGTTAGTCCATATTAGTTGATTTCACTAAATGTATCAACTATATTCACTGAAAAATATTAATTATGCACTATATACAACTAATATATAATAGACTTGGTCATGTTATTAACTTATTATTATATTATGAAAAAAATATGAATACAACATTTGAATGAGTGATACTGAAAAAAGTATATATATAAAAAGAGGGTGTTAAAATCACATAACAAATACTATGATTTGAGATTTTAAAAATTCCAAATTAGAAAAAGATAACCCCTAAACAGACCCAGCTGCCTTAAGAGTCTATTCTCACATTGCGCAATAATTTAATGATGTCTTATGGTTGATGGGCACAGTTAAATCACCTCAAACATTGTTGTCTATAGAAGTTGAATTGTCAATTGGTTCGTAGTCTTGTAATAAAGATATATACATATGGGCAGAGACAGAGAGGAAATTTTTTTCAATTTATAATATAGTGTAGTTAAATCTTGACTTTTAAAAATTTTATATATTTTCAAAAATTATTTGGATTTAAACATCTTTTATATTAGCAGTCGAATCATTTATATGTATATTGAAAATGTGAATTATACATATTTCTTTTCTATTTTATTCTTTTTTTTCATCTAAAAATCAACATTTTATTTATAGAGTGTTGATTTTTCTGATTAAGATAATAATAGTGGTGTCTGATGAGCATGATCTTATAATACTTTATTTAAAGGAGACAGACATTCAGTATGAGATAGTTTTTATACATGATATAGGGTATAATCTATAACACAAATAATCTTCATTCTTCCAAAATATTAGGCGTTAATCTAAATTTATCTTCGTCTTCTTATGAAGACTGTCTCCATACAGACGTGTCTTAATTATAAATATATATATATAAGAAATTCAAGTGGGGTCAGGGGGCCCAGTGAACCCCTGCTCCAATGTAGGTCGGTCGCTGCATATGGGTCAAAATATCATGTATATATGTCATGTGGCCTACCTAACATACCAATTTTTTTGGCTTTGTTTGGATGTAGATATGCCACGTTAATACTATTACAAAAGTCTTTGAGATTTCAATATCTAACCACAAGTTGACACTTCTTAATAAAAAGCCTATTTCTTTGTTTCTTACATTTGATTTTTGCATGATTAAGAATCGAGTAATGCAGTGCCACGTCTAGTTGAAAATTGAGACCACTAAAGCACAAGGTTAATTTAAGTTATATTATATAGTCCTCTTTCTAATTATTAATTAATTAGTGGGCCGTGCTAATTCTTTTCCTTTGTTGAAATCACCATCAATGAATAGCAGCATTAATAAGGTGTCGTTACTGTGCTGAAATCACCATCAATATTGTTGAGATTCTTCATATCAATTAATTAACTATCACTAAAAAAAACGTGAGTTTTACCGACGAAAATTAGAGACGATTCTGAAAGAATCGGCGATGAATAATGACGTTTTTACGACGATTCTTGTCAAATAATAAAAGTCAACAATTTTAGCGACGGTTTTAGAATCGTTTAATTTTAATTTCTTCTGTTTTTAAGCGGCGTTTTGGACTAACCCTTAACCCTTTTCTACGGTTTTAAATAGAAAAGTAGTACTTATTTAAATAGAAAAGAAGTACTTGTTTAAATGAAAAGTATTATCCCTCCGTCCCAACATTACTTGAACACTTGTCTTATTTGGACGTCCCAATATTACTTGAACACTTCCAAAATGGAAATAAATATAATATATTTATACACTCACAACACCCTTATTTTATTACACTCAAACCCACTTTAACCCACTTTCCTTGGTTTGCGATCAAATTCTAGTGTTCAAGTCATTGCGGGACGGAGGGAGTACTTGTTTAAATAGAAAATTATTATTTGTTTAAATTGAAAAGTAGTACTTGTTTAAATAGAAAAGTAATACTTGTTTAAATGAAAAGTAGTACTTATTTAAATAGAAAAGTATTACTTGTTTACTTGTTTAAATAGAAAAGTATTACTTGTTTAAATAGAAAAGTATTACTTGTTTAAATAGAAAAGTAGTACTTGTTTAAATCGAAAAGTAGTACTTGTTTAAATGAAAAGTAGTACATGTTTAAATGAAAAATATTACTTGTTAAATAAAAAGTATTACTTGTTTAAATAGAAAGTAGTACTTGTTTAAATATAAAAGTAGTACTTGTTTAAATGAAAAATATTACTTGTTAAATTAAAAGTATTACTTGTTTAAATAGAAAAATAGTAATTGTTTAAATAGAAAACTAGTATTTGTTTAAATGAAAAGTAGTATTTGTTTAAATGAAATATATTATTTATTTAAATGAAAGTTATTACTTGTTTAAATGAGAAGTAGTACTTGTTAAAATGAAAAGTAATAATTGTTTAAATGAAAAGTAGTACTTGTTTAAATAAAAAGTATTACTTGCTTAAATAAAAAGTAGTACTTGTTTAAATAGAGTCGTACTTGTTTAAATGAAATATATTATTTATTTAAATGAAAGGTATTACTTGTTAAATGAAAAGTATTACTTGTTTAAATAGAAAAATAGTACTTGTTTTAATGAAAGGTAGTACTTGTTTAAATAGAAAAATATAGAATTAAAAAAATTGAAATAAAGGATTAAAAAAAACTGAAAAAAAAATGATTTTTAGGATATATAGAATTAATTTCATTAATTAAACGCAAGAAAACAAGTGTCTGAGCGGTTTGATCCCCGCTCAGGTGCCCATAGGTCATGTGTTCGGTCTCCCTTGGAAGCTAAAATTTGTTTCATTTAATTGGGAGGCTTGGGGGCTTATATATGATATGCTTGGTGGTTGGGTTCGAGATGGTCCGTGGTTCAGGTGGTTCGGTGCCCACCCTGGCGCCCCCTGGGATCGGGTTCGAACCACTGTGAGCCTTTTTTTTTTGTAAATTCATGCTTTAGCATTTTTTCGTAAATTCATGCTTTAGCGACGGTTTTACCGACGGATTTATTAAAAAAAAAATTATTGAAAAAAAAATTTGTCGCTAATCAGTGACGGTCACAAAAAAACGTTGCTACGGTTAGCGACCCTCGATTCAACGACAAATTTTTTTCCGTCGTCAAAATCGTCGATAATGTCGTTAGCGACAGTTTTTTTCGTCGCTAAAACCGTCGTTAAACCCCTTCTTTTTTGTAGTGTATAGGATTATTAAATTTTTCTTTCTAAAAACTTATGTACTGGGTGTTACCAACAAAAATAAATAAATTACTGGGTAAATTATATCCTTTTACATAATGGAAAAATTTATAATCCTTTAGGATGAAAATCATATTTTGAAATGAGACGATATTTAAACTAAGAAAAAGGTGATAATGTGTAATTACAAGAGCGAGTCTCTTATACACCAGTTGTACAATAAAATTATATATAATTAATATTTTTAAGTAAAATAATTAACACTTAAAAGTAATTAATACCGTTAAAAATATGTATTTGATTTGCATTTGAATACCCAACTAACATTTTTCAGTAAAATAATTAACATTGTTCAACAAATTCAATGACTATTGATTAATTACATATTATTATTCAGTAAAAATAATTTATATTATAAAAATATATATTTGAATTGTACGGTGCATTTAATGCATACAATACTTTATCCCTAATGAAAAGTAATATTCATGCCTGGATTTATTTGGCATTTTGATTTTGATAGGACATATTCGATATCTTAAATATCGAATGCATAATTGAACTTGGTATAGATTCGTCCTCCACCATAAATACAAGAAATAATGGCGAAATTCTTCATTACTGATAGTAAAAAAAATCGTTCTATTATAAAATTTGTATGTAATATTACATATAAATGATATGTGTAATTGAATTTTTATTTTTATTTTTACGCAGGTCAGGCACCGGATAGGGTTGGGGCATATTGTTTGCGGGTTAATGGGCTTTCTTATTTTTCTTCACGTCGCAGCAAAAAATGCGACCAGATTTCTTCTTCGTTGTTTGTAGTCGGAGAATCTGTCTATCGTTCGTGCCCTAATTTCTTGTTCAATTCAATTTTCTTCGATTCGTTCGAATTATTGGATGAAATTAGGTTTGTTCAATTTGGATTTCGGTGTGAATTCTGCGAGAAGAAGATATAATATGTGTGTGGTGTTGGATTACACATCAACATAAAGTGTGTGCTGAAATTCAGATCCTCCTGCACTCTTCTCACGTTGTTCTTTAGATCTGTGATTTTGACCGAGATTTTTTTTTTTATCTTGATTTTTGTTCATGTAGTAACACTCTTTTTGTTCATGTAGAACACATCAAGTTGTTCTTTAAATCGTAATTTTGGACCGGAGGATTTCTTTTCGCTTATCTTTGGTTTTAGTTCACGTGATAACACGTTTTTTCTTCATATGATAACACTTTTTGTTCATGTAGCAACACATATTTTTTTTAATTATATGTAATATTGTACACATGTCGTCGTAATACTAAATGAATACTCATGTGTTATTAGTGTTAGTAGTGTTACCATATGAACAACAATGCGTTACTTTATGAACATCTATGTGTTACGTTGTGTTTTAATACTTGTTACGTAAGATATGAAGTTTTTTCAATATAACAATGTAGTAACTTTTTTTTTTTGATCGGACAAATGGTGACTTGAACCTATAACCTCACAAAGATAGGTAGTATTCTTTCTACCACTGAAGCCTATTCCACTTCATCTAAACACTTACTTATTCATTCGAAGAACACATGGAGAATGATAATGTAATTTTTATTTCAACGAAGAACACATTTCGCTTCTATAAAGATCACATTTTTTCATGTAAGAAAACACACAAGAACTTGACAAAAAATAATAAAATAAAAATTATACACTCAATAAAATCAACTTTGCATACAAAATATATTAACAACAAATTTGAATCATTATGCTACAACACATATTTGATAAATATATCCTTCTATAAATATATTTACGTCCGCCCAACCCACACCCGTAGCCCGCCCCGCCCGCATTTTACCTGCGATTTTTAAATAAATTATTTTAATTATGATGTATTGCATATATCAATATGATGCAATATTTCAAAATGAGTCTTACTCTTCATTGTAATTATTTTATGTTTGGCACTGTAATGAATCAGGCTCGAGTTTATTCTCATAATTAAACATTCAACGTCGCATATAATTGATTTCTAACACATGTAAAGTAGCATGCCCTTTTTACCCTTTATTAATTCACCTCATGAAGAAATATCAACATTTTGTATGAATGCATTAACTTTATAGGGTTTGAAAAGCGTATACATTTGAAATTGTGGGCAACATGTAGGGTCCAATTGCAATAAATAAAATTATCCAAGTTGAAAAACAATTAATTGATGAACCAATTCATTAGTTTTTGCAACTAGTGATTTTTATATAATTAACTATACTATAAAACCGGAAATTTGGAGTTTTGACAATTTCACAAACTCTTTTTAAACCGGGAATAGGTTAAATTAATAGTATTTTTTTTTTTATAACCAGAATCGGCGCAAAAAGCGGTAATTCGAGGGACCGAAAAACAGCGTTATTTAGTGGGGGCTTTCAAGAAAAACAAAGCTTTCAGATAGATTAACTTATCTCAAGAGTTGATCGCAATTAAAACAAAATTAAAAATTTCCATCCCCAATATTAGGTAAACCAATCCTTGGTAACCGTTACAATAATTTGTTTGAATATTTCAAGAATTATCATCTCAATTTTAAATGTAGTAGATAATGATAAGTTCGTTTAATTAGTTAAAATGGGACTATAATTTTAATTAAATTCACTTGTTAAGTCACCAAAATACCTCAATTTCCACATTCATATGATTATTTTCGATTTGGGTTTATGGGTTGTGCCCCCCCGCGTATATTTATTTTTTGGGCGTTCTTTTGAAAAAGAAAATCTTATGCCAATAAAAATATTTATTTATCTTTATAAACCACATAATGATTTTCCTATTAAAAAATGTGGTTCATACTAGTTATGATATTATACAGTGAGTCCAGGTCAAAGACTACTATCACCAATAAAAAATTATAAGACTCTAAACCCTAACCCCTAAATAGTGAATCATAAATCATATTTTGAACCATTTTAAATTTGGTGAACTATGAACCACTTGGTGAAAGTGAACAATGAACCACTTTCGGTAGGGTTTGGGGTCGGGTATTAAAAAATAAAAAAAAAACATCTAAAACTGAAATTAAAGTTAAAAGAAAATCGAAATTAAAAAAAGAAAAAAAAGTTAAAAACTAAAAAAAATTAAAAAAAAAGCTTTTAAAATTAAATTGCACCAATTTTATTTGTGCATATTGTACAGGTTAACGATCGGACCGAATTGACTAGATTGGTTCGATCGCATGGAATTAGTTTTTGATAAATTTTTAGTTCAAATACGTCTCTAATTAATTGGAATTTATCTATACCTTACCATCAAATAACATTTTGCTTTCAATTGAACTATTATTTAATGACTAAATCTTGTATGCATTCACGTACATTGAACACTCATAAACATTTTAAAATCATATATTTTTTAATATAATAAGTTGCACGATTATAAAATTCATTATAAATACACTGTACATCAGAATGCACACTACCCACTCCTTTTTAATTTACCTGGCCATGCAAGCATGAGCTCATGAAAGGGCGGGAGCATCATTCTAAAAACGGATGTGTTTAATCTAAAGTAGGCTAAATCACATCATTTAAAAAAAAAAGTATATATATATATATTTTTATGAATGGTATAATATCGTTCAAGTTGAGACATAGAATTCACCCGGCTCATAAGAGTTTTTGCCAAGAAATTATATTTGGGGCTTCTATTTAAAAGCTTGGATTGCTCGGTGATCAATACAAATTTTATTTTCAGCTTAAATATTAACACAAAAATTTATCTCGCCTATATCTTCCTTTATAAATTTATTTGTAAGCTCACACCTCGGAAATAGAATTGTCTGAATCTGAGGGGGCCAATTGAATAAGCAACAGATAATTTAACTATTTAAGAGGGCCAAATTTTAAAACTTTTTAACTTTTATATACTGAATATTGGAAAATATTAGAAAGGGAAGAGGATGGGTCCGGCGGCTGCTGCTGATATTATATACTCCGTCCCAATTCATTTTGCACATTTTTTATTTCGGTTCGTCTAAATTCATTTTGTACACTTTAATATAAAAAAGAATTTCATAATCTCCACCCTTAATCCCCTTTTAAAAGTCAATAAAAAACAAAAAAAAATATTTTTTCTTAATATATGTGCAAGTCAAATGGTGCAAAAAGAAATGGGACGGAGGGAGTAGTTTTCTTTTCTCATTCTTCATCTTATTGTTATTATTATTATACATTTGGTTAAAACTTTGGTATGCTTGTATGTATCATAAACGGAAATTATCGAAAACTAGTATTTTTGTTTTTCCCTTTTACCATACCACATGTGACCCTGATTTAATTCAAATAATTCCAAACTTACAATTTTAACTAATAAAGAAAAGACTATAATGCATTTTCAAACCTGACATTTCACGTGTTTTAATAATGAGAAGACAATAAAATAAGTACTCCGTAGTCCATATAACCTTATTTTTATACTAAATTATACTCTTTTCGTGCTGCTGAAGTTTCACATCCTTTTTTTTTCAAACGGTTTAAGAAATATAATAATAATATAATATTAAATGTAGTAAAATTTTATGTGATTAATACTGAATCGAGATAAAAATGTGGATTTGATAAAAAAATTGATGTCACAATGGTCCAAAAAGGATATCGGAAAACTTTGGGTGAGTACTCAAAATCAATGTTTTTAAAAGTGAATCGGTCATTAAATCAAGCAATTAACTAGGTCATTTGATCACTGATTCGATCAGTTGAACTGATTATAAAATTTGGATAACTCAGATACCAAAAAAATCAATATATTTTCAGAATAATTAATTTTAGTATAGTTTAATTAAATACTATAAACTTTATTTTTACCGTATATGAAATCAAAATAATACACAAATTAATTTCCTTTAACTATAATATATGTTTTTTTAAACAACTATAGTATATATTTATATACAAAATTTATGTACATATATATTTCATGTCATTGCATGCACTATTCTATGAATGCAAATACTCACATACTCATCCTTCAACCTTTTTATATAAAGAATGATGAGTCGCAAATTAGTACTTAGTAGATGGAGTGGAGAATAAAAAAGGAAAATATGTTGTATATTATATATATAGGAATTGGAAATTTGGAATGATGAGTTATGAAGTTCACTTCCCATTTTTAATAAAAAAAATTGAGCATCCTTGATTAATCGATCATAATATTAAAATGTTTGTAGACATTAATTTGAAATAAAGCTTAGTTATGATATGCTTTTCCATTTCTGAATTAATCTCGAGAAAACCACAGAAGAATTTCAGGGGAAGAAAACAAAATAATAGAAGAATTGGGGGGCATGATCACAAAATGACGGAGTAAAGTGACGTGTCGACGACGTAAGAAAGGAGGCCCCCTGCCCCCCTCCAACATCCACCGTCGAAGGGGGGCAGCAGCCGATGGTTGACACGTGTCCTGCCGACAACGACTCGCGTGCCCGGAGATAATAAATTGGAAAGCAGTTGCTGATGGCCACACGTCTGCGCTTCTATTGGCTACTTTCTTGACTTTTCCAGTCAAATTTCATTTTTTCTGTGTGCGTGGTCCCACGCGCCGGGCTCCAGTTATTCGTGGAATTGCACCCACACTACACGGCTCTACTAAAAATCCAAAATACACTGATTGGACATGCGGGCCCCTCTTATCACGCCGGCGAATCTTCTGGCCTTTTGTGTGTGGTTAAGGGGATGAATGGTTGACGCGTGTACAGTTGATGCGGGCCCGTTTTATCTGCGGGCCCCAGCCCGGTTGCTAAATGCCAAAACAGAGGGGGAAATTGCAACAGCGAAAGCATCAAGTTGGCGCTTGTTGGAGACCAAATTCTATGCTCATTTTAATTTCATCTAACTAAACTCAATTAATTAAATTATTTAATATTATATATAATACATAATTTGAGTTAATTTGTTAAGCAAAATCTGAATTAGATTTTTATGGGCGGGGTCCACTGCGCCTAACCCACGCAATTAATGCTCCTTGGCCTATGGCTTTTTTTGAACCCACCGAACGATCGAATGAGTTCATCCATCTCAACAGAGGTCTCATTTTATAGCTTTTGTATTATATGCGATGTAAGTTTAACTTTGTTCAAAGTTAAATGATATTAAAAACGATATATTTTTGTATATTATATTAGTTTTAGGCAAATTCTCTTGTGCACCATTTACACTAAATCAATTTGATACAATTTAATTTTAGGAGTTTTTTTTCTTAATTTTTTTCAGTTTTAGTTTTTTTTTTTTTTTCAATTTAAGTTTTCTTTTAACTTAAATTTCAGTTTTTTTTTTCTCGACTCGGACCCAAACCCGGCCCGAGTGGTTTATGGTTCACTCGGCCCAAGTGGTTCATGGTTCACCTGACCCGAATGGTTCATATATGATTTAGGGTTCATTGTTTAGGAGTTAGGATTTAGAGTGCACAGTTCATCCAAATTAAAATTGAATCCAATTGCACCAATTTGAATTGGTGTATGGGGTGCACAGAAGAGTGATTCTAAGTTTTAAGTTATAAGAAGTTAAAATTAAACACTATTTGTAGTAAAGAATTTACTGAACTCCACATCAATTTCGTGTATATTTCCCTATACGGCTTGTAATAGGACGTGTGAATAGAATATCATAAGTGAAATTTATTGTCAAAGAGTATTTAATGTTCTTAATTGGATTGAATAATCATGAAACTACAAACTTCAAGTGACATTTGAATTGTATTGATCATATGATTTGACATATAAACTTTATTTCCACAACATCCAGATCACGAATTTGATTACAATTTTTTAAATTTTGATTTATTAAAAATTGCAAATTATGAACTTCTCATTGTAATGGTTTTAATTGTTCATAAGAGCGGACAAGTGAACTTATAAACCGTTTAAAACATATTATTAAAAAAAAATTAAAAATTATAGGAGACGGTACCATAAATGAATCGGAGTAAAAATTCGGTCTCATCTAAAAGTTCGAATTTGTAGAGAGGTGAATAATTATTGGGAGGAGACCTATCGAGTGGAGTTGCTTTCAGTGGGTCTAGAATCCAGAATGTGGGTGTGAGCGGTGAGCCTGAAGGCTCTGATACCATGAAGAATTTCGTCTCATGTAAAAGTTCGAATTTGTAGATAGATGTGAAATTAATTATTTTATTTAATTCCCTAACAAAACTGCACAAACCAACACTCATCCCTTCTAAGTGTTAAAACGTCAATACCTAAATTATACTTCGTCTCATTGTGACATTGTCTCATGCAGAGGGTGTCTCTGGTTCTAAATATAAAAAGTTAATTAACATCATGAACTCATGCAATTTTTTGTGTCGGACAAATTAACATGCATATATTTGTAGGAGGAAAAAGATTGAGAGAGAGAGAGGTAGCAATCCTGCGAAACCATACTTGTGGGCAAAGTTTTTGCTGATATATCTATGTATGTCTCGTTGTATGGTCAAATCGGCAACCCAGATGGCATTGCTCGTTCGAACTCATATATACATTTTACCATGATAGTGCTATTTATTCTTGGTGTTTTTTCAACTCTTATATGGTAACAATTTGGATTCACTCAACAAAGATGGATTGCATTGCACTTACGTACTAGCATGTCATAATCATGTCATGTAAGATAGGGGAAATTTAAAATTTTAAAAAAGTTGTGATGAAAAGTTAAAATGTATGATTGTTGTAAAATAGCACGATGTGATTTTAATATAGGTATCATATTAATATTGAAAAAAATAGTAGTATAACATATCTTGAAAAATTGGTGCATTGTGTCGGTTTCCCTAAAATATTAATGAGTTGGTATGCTTTTTTAAGGACATATATAAATCACACTCTTTAATAATATAAGTCACACCCTTCAGTTATCACTATGATACTCTTTGCTATAATATAAGTCACACTCTTTACTTTTATGAGTAATACTCTTTATAATAAAAAGTCACATCCTTTATAGTAAAAAATCACACTATTTAGTAATATAAATCACACTCCTTAACTAGTTTCACCGTAAAATTTGTTCACTCTATACTTTGCCAATATTAATTGAATGATTGTAAAGATATGTATAGGGGCATTTATATGAAAGAATTTCTATTTTTATCTAAAAATGTGAACGTGTAGGTATATGTATCGATTTACTTATATTAATTTTCTAATACCACCTCTAACTGGTGGGCTGGTTCTCAGTCCTACCAACGAAGAGGAGGCCCAATTAATAAACAATCTAATATGATTGGAGTTGCTTTAAGAGCTGTTCGAACCCAGCTGAATATGAGTGTGGTTCAAATACTCTGATACCATAAAATAATTCTGTCTAATTTAAAAGTTCATACTTGTAAAGATATATGTAAACAACTCATTTAGTAATTATCTAACACTCCCCCTCACTCGTAAACCGAATTCTTAACTCATTTATCAATATATATATCTGTATATAGATAATATTTAATTTTTTTGTTAAATTTATGGAAACCAAATAAGAAAACAACATCATGCCTAACATGTTACTAATTAAATGTAACATATATGAGTGTGAGTGAGGAAATAGTAAATAGGCGCGTAGGGAAAAAAATGTGTGTTGAGAGCTAGACAATGAAGGTGGAGTCCACGAGAAGACATAAGTCGTGATATTTAATTTTTACACATATATAGCTTTTGGTGGGGTTTCATATTCTTTTAGCTAAAAACTTAATTATCATAATTACGTACGTATTTGGATGAGTTTATACTATACATAGGGGTGGACGGTACGTCATACCGAAAGTTTTCTCGTCTTACCGTTATCGTACCGAAATTTTCGATACCGAAAAGTTTCATACCGTTGTCGTACCGAAATTTCGGTATACCGAATTTTTTGGTATGCCGATATTACATACCGATACCGTACCGAAATTTTAATATATACCGGTATACCGAAATATTTTCAGTATACCGGAAATATTTTCGGTATACCGGTATATTTTTCCGGTATACCGAAAATTTTTCCAGTATACCGAAAATATTTAGGTATACCGAAATATTTCGATAAAATCGATATTTTTCGGTACGGTAAGTGCGGTATACCGATATTTTCGGTATTTCCTCCACCCCTAATTTATAGCAAAAGAAAGAATCGCATAACAGAGAAAAGGTCCATCCTTTTGCTGTGGCTAATAAAGAGAGATATGGACCCATTTTAATATCAAAAATTATTTTTAAAGGCAAATTCTTTACCTGTAGAATAAGAACTCTCCATAGTATGCAACTTGAAAAATATCCTTTCATGTTTAATTTTAATCGAGAGACACACTCCCGTGAGATCGTTTTGTGGTACATGTTATATTAATATTAACTTGTATAGATAAATAATTGTTATATTAATATTCAGAATTCACATTTCTTAAAAAGGTTTTGACCGGTTTTTTCGATTCATGCCGGTTTTTTCCGGTTCAACCATAAATGATTTTTTTCGAATAATCAGACTGATTCCATGGCCGGTTCCCGGTTCAACCCTTTTTTGAAAACAGTGTCATTGGTGTTTCATTTTGCTGGATTTTTAACACCTGGACCCAAAATATAGTAATTTATTGAATATTTTTTATTATTCCACATATTTTTCATTCATACTATGAAATACAAAATGAAACTGATTATGCATACATAAAGGGAAAGTAAAATAAAGAAAGGGTTGAACTTCAGGCTCATATTGAATTCTAATCGGATTGAATTTGGACGATTAAACGGCCGGGTCTTCAGTGAATTTCATAAAACCCGTCACACACAAATATATAAATTTATATTTATATTAATATACATATACATATATTTTTGTGTATATACATTTAATTGTTAACTTTAAATATTAGATGTTAGATAAAACAATTTTTTATTCTAATTTAAATTATTTAATGCTAAAATTTAAATGTTTGTATTTTAAAATAATAGGTCGAGTCAGGTTGAACTTGACGGGCCAACGAGGCAGGACGAGTTCAAGTTTGATATTTTCTGGATGAGACCGACCCTGTAACAGTCTAATAGACTAGACCCGTTTCAAAGAGTTTGAATCACAAATGATCCCATAACTTTGACCTCAAATAGATTTAGTTCCATAAGTTTTTTTTATCGTCGATTTAGTTTCAATTACTTTGACAATGTCCAATTTTAGTCCCAAATAAAGTAAAAACAACGTCGTTTTGCCATTTTTTTTATTTGGGGCTTTTAAATGATTTTTGTGACTTGGCTACCACGTGTTTTTTAAGTGTGTTTGACTAATTCGTGTTTCGCGCAATTTTTTAATTTTAAGTTTAAAATTTTTATTTTATATGCCCCAAAATTCAGGTTGTTAAAAAAAATACATATTTGCGATCGGTCACATCATCCATGAGAAATCCCCAAATAAAAACTGCAAAATGACGTTGTTTCGGTCGATTTGAGACTAAAATTGGACATTGTCAAAATTATTGAGATTAAATCGATAATAAAAAAACTTATAGGACTAAATCTATTTAAATTCAACATTATTGAACCATTTGTTATTCAAACTCTGTTTCAAATAGGTTACCATTCCCAAATAAATATGTTATTTAGAATACGACTTCTAAAAAGTATAAGAAAATTTAAATACCAAGTTGATAATTCGTGTCACCTTTGGGACTTCGTTACAGCATAGTATAATTAAGAATGGAGCACCCCACCATGTCTAGCACTGTTTAGACCGGGTCAACTCTTCCTTTGATCAACTTCGATTTGACTGCATAACAACTCAATCATATAAATTCGAGAGATGCTACATGTGTTAGAATAGTTGTTTAATTATAAGTTATATCTTGCTAGGAAAATTATATAAGCAAATTGATTTTATATCTCACTATACATTCGAATTTTTAGATCAGATGAAATTTTTTCATGGTATAAAATTTTTAGATCACACTCAGATCTTGGGTTTGATTTCTGCTGAAAGCAACCCCATCAATATTAAATTGTTCATTTGATGTGACTCCTCTAAGTATGTCAACGAGTAGGGTCGGAATGCACTGAACCTGAGATTCGACCCATTCTTTTGCTGGGCAGGGCGGGTTGACGACCACTTGGGGCACTTAAAATGGTCGAACTGATTCTAAAGAAAATAATAATTATATTTTAAAATATTTAATATAAATTTAAGATTTTAATTGAAAGAATTAATAAATGTTATTAGAAACATGTTTATAAATTTATTTTCACATTTTAAAGATATTGATATCAATATGATTTTTTGTTAAATTACCATATTGTATTTAATATGATTTTTATCAATATATATTGACCTAAAATATATGTATGAAGTTGAATTATTGTTACTTACATATTATATATACTAATAAATATGAAAATTATAGTAATAAATTATATATATATATATATATATATTAAAATTTAATATGAAAACGGGTTCAAGCGGATTGGGAGGGTGAAAGTGGCAGAAGAGTGATCTGGACAGGAAAAGAATTCGCCATTTATAAAGACGGTACAGTGGCAAGGCAACTAACGTCATGGTCAGCCAATGTTGACATACTCTCCTCCAATGATAGAGTAAAAAAATTCATTCCACAAGTGAAAGAGAGTTTTAGAGAAATTAAGTAAATGAATTAATTTCACACCACCAATATATGTTCAAACTTTTAGACGAGATGCAATTCTTTCATATCTCACCAAGGAAGAAAAGATTTTTGAAATGAGTTCAAGTTAACTTATTTATAATGTTTTTAAATTTTGTTTAGCATATACAAATACTCTATAATTTTAACTCCTATTTTTTTTTTAAAAGAGATAATAGTAGCTGAAATTCATGAAAACTAGCATGGCCATTTATTGAATTCGACTCAATGTTTTCTTTTTAAAGGTAAAGGTGGTATCTTCCCTAGTCAGATGAACTAAAAAGAAAAGAAGAATTCGAAACGAAACATTTTTTTTAGCAATAGTGTGTATCTAAATCTAAATTATTACACACTTCATAATTTTTTTTAAAATTAATGTTTTAGTACAATAGTACCCAACTTTTTATACTATAATTATTAATTTACATCTACATGATCCATCTACACACATATCATATGATTGCGACTGTTCCAGTATCCTGAATATTCTTCCAACATTTTCCCTATTTATTATCCCTTTCATGTTTAATAAAGAAACTCATTCCAATTTCTGACGCAAAAAAATACTTCTAATTTTACACTTTACTAGCATGTACACGTGCATGCAATTTTTAAGATGTGATGGGTGCTACTTATATATTCTTTGAAATTTAATCATATAATGGAACTAAAGTGACATTTACCATAATATAATAATAACATAGTACGATCCTGTACAAAAAAAGTTACCACAAAAGGATGAACCCCCCCTATATTACCCCAATTCCCACCCCAAAAAAATTTAAAAAAAACCTTGGAGCTGTTAAATGTTATTGATTTACTTGTCAGTGGGTTACATCTGATCTATTTGACAATCATAGCTGCATAAGTACTCACATCTTTTTCTCGTTTCCTTGAACAAATCTCCATTTATCAATTTTACTATTTACTACACATCAATGTCACATGCATTTATATATGTTCTTTTCTTAGCTTATATGATTTTGAAATTTAATCAGATTCTCGAGCATGTTAATGGACATCATTATAATATAATAATAACATAATACGATCCTGTACAAAAAAGTTACCACAAAGAGGATGAACCCCCCCTATTTCTTAATTTTCTTAACACCCCAAAAAATTAAAAAAAAACCTTGGAGCTGTTAAATGTTATTGATTTATTTGTCAGTGGGTTACATCTGATCTATTTGACAATCATAGCTGCATAAGTACTCACATCTTTTTCTTCCGTCTCAAATAAAATTCATACTCCATTTATCAATGGGAATAATATTTACTTAATATCAATGTCACATGCATGCTATATATGTTCTTTTCTTAGCACATGATTAATGCTTTAATCAATAATCTATTTCTTAATTTTTTATCATTATTACAACACCAATAGTCCACGTTCACATGGATTAAATATTTATTTTTTATCTTAAAACCATACACAAGCTTATTTAATACCAAAATAGTATACATATGTTAATTACTCCTATATTTATTCAATAAATTATCTAATGTCTTGCATCGCTAGACTATCTAGCTACATAATCTTCTTCGTATTAATATGATATTGTCTGCTGAATTAGTGGATTTTGAAACTACAACTCACTTAAAAACATTCTACTTGCAAACATTAATTTATTTAGAAATTGTTCTCACTTTTCTCAACACCACTGACAATTTATAAATGTTGGAATAATTTAATATATAATAACAAAAGCTAGCATCAGAAGGGTGCATAGATATTATTCTGAGCTTTGAAAAGTATAATGCAAAAACATGTTGATGTTTGCATTATGGACAGATACAGGTTGATCTTGTGTTGTTATAAAATAATACATATTGGAAATAAAATAAAATAAAATGGCATCTACATGAGATATAATAAATATATATGTATGTAGCCCACAAGGTAGAGGATAAAGAAACAAGAAATGAGATAGACACTTTAGACCTTTAAGGGAGAATCATAGGAATTGAGGGTTTTCTTGGGAAATAAAAACAAACTTTGATATTGATATGATCGGAGAATGACAGTTGATCACGCGACTCCAATTCTTTTAAATAAGTTTCACTACCAAACTTTTAATTCGTTATCCATCTTCTGATCTTTTACGTGCTCAAATTAATAAGTATTATTTATTTTATATATTTAATATATGATTTATGAAATTTGATTTAAATTGCACGATTTACTTAAATCTAATTTGGACGAAATTAATCAATTAGAAATTCAGTAGTAGGCATTCTGTGACCAGTCGCGCTGTACAATTCAAGTTCATGTTTAAAATATACAACTTGTTGCATTAAAATATATTTTTTTTTACTAAAATATTTAACATGTTACAATGAACTAAATAAGCTGAATATTGAGTTGCACGGTTCCCTCCATGCATACCAGACTTTACCATGGTAGTTGTTTAGCTCTTCCCATGTTAAGCACTCTTGTTAAATTTCATATATATATATATATATATATATAGACATAGATTTTGTGCTAGATTGTAATCTCCCTCCTCTAAATAACTTTTGAAATTAAATGAGATCCTTTCGGTCAAACAAACAATTTACTTTCACATCATCACAAAAGAAGGTGAAAATGACATGTTAATTGATTAATAAGTAATTATTTATTACACTATTCCTCATCCAATGTCAATCTCGAAACATATGTTGGATCGATCAATTTGATGACATAATTATTTATTTAATTATTTTATTAATTTCAATTAGATTAAGAATGCAGTTTTATTTTTTTTAGTGGAGTAGAACATTAATAAATTATTCGTTGATTAAATGAAGTTTAATTTATTGAAGCTTAATCTAATTGGGTTCGATAAGGTTCCTCGATGACTCCATAATGGACTCGTTGCAGAATTTGATATTCGGATGGAAATATTTTATTTTCGATAGTAATATTAATTTATTAATATTTGACATTCTATTATAATAAAATCTGATTAAAAAATTATGAGATTTTCATATCTCTAGAAATCTTTATATTTATGAAAAAGAAATAATTATGAGCTTGTGATCATATATATTATTCTTTTATAAAATTTATATATCTTCCTTAGGGTTGTGTCCGCAAACGCATAAATTACACGATAAAATTTCATACGAGTGTTTTGAGAGAACGCCGGAGAAGGCTTGAGATATGGAGCTAGAAACAATGAGAGGCTTGGAATATGAAGCAAGAAACAAAGTTCGTTATTAAGCACGTTTCAAAGGTAATACATCTCTTCTTTTGCTCGATTAATTAATCCGATTGGATACGCTTTATAATTATGATCCTGGGAAAAATGTTTTCCTAGGTTAATAATTTTTGGGGTTGTATTTTAAGGATAATAATTCTATGGACTTGAAAATGTAGGATAATATGTTTTAAAACATGTAAATATAGGACAATACATTTTAAAATTTGTAAATGTAGGACAATTGAGCCCAAATAAGCCCAAATCGGGCTGAAATATCATGTAAGATTTGGGTTCGATTGTCCTACATTTACATATTTTTAAAACATATTGTCTATATTTTACAAGTTTTAAAATATAATGCCCTACATTTTCAGCCTCAGAAAATTATCATTCTTAAAACACAACCCCAAGTCTATCTGTTTTAAAGAACTTTATTCCCCTATGATCCTTTAAAGGGTTATTTGAATTGTAATAACTGATTTTACAATTCAAATTAATATTTATATGTCCTGTTTGGATGTACGAAAAATTAAGTTTTAAAATTATACATAAATTTTAATTCAGAGAATTGCTTAATTTTTTGAGTTTGGTCTCCCATAAACAAGTTTCACACCATTTTTGAGATTATTCGATTTCATTTAATCATTTTTAATATACTTTTCTAACCAACTAAATTTAATCAGATCATCTATGAATAAGTTCACATGCCCATAAATTAAAAAAAATAAGTTTTATAGCATAAAATTTGTTCACCTTAGGGTTTGTAAAAAAAAAAGTTTAAAAGAAAATTGATATATAAATTTGAAATCATGCTTGTAAAAAAAATTATTGCAAAAGACTCTCACGCGTCAAAAATTAGTCTTGTCCCCGTTGTCTTCAGATAAACAATTGGCTTATATATCTATTTACTCCATTTTAATTGTGCAATCACACGAAGCCCAATTACAAACAACCGACATTGGTTTGTTGACGTTCATCTGAGGATTATAAATATTAATAGTACATGGTGTCAATTAGAAACATTAGAACCGTTAGGGTCTAGAAAAATCGACCATACGATCGTATTTTCACCGCCACGATATCATTTGTTCAAAAAATGATGTTCTACTATGTATTTCATAGTCTAGATTAATGACATGTGGAATTGACAAAAATATCCAACTGGATTTCCATAATCCACGAAGTCGTGTGTTAAAGATCAAGATGTGGAATAAGCTGAAAAAAAAAAGTAGCGTAGAAATTGAACCGATTTTCACCTATACAACTAAAGTTTTTTTTTCTTTTTTCTTTTTTCTTTTTTTGCATCGTTTTATTTATTTCAAAGTTAATGTGTAATTTTTTTTCATGCAACGCCATAATATTGTCTCTTTAATTGTTCATTATTCTTTTCGTGGTTATGTATAGCCACATAGAATCTTTCATTTAAATAGAAACGGAAGCCAACCTAAAAGTGGTTTAGGAAACAATTTTGTGAAGATAATTTAATTCAATGCCTTTTATGTTCATCAACGTTGTTTAATTTGATGTTTATGTATTTTGAACTAAATTTGAAGATCTCTTGCTGATTTTGGATAAAGAAATTGACAATAGAGATCTCTTATCCAAATTCTGCGAGAGTATGTTGATGAACATAATAAGTACCAAATGAAATTACGTTAATTTTTCTTTTCCTAAACCACTTTTATGTTGGCTTCCATCTCTATTTGAATAAGAGACTTTAATATGACAACACATAAACCACGATAAGAATAACGAATCACTAAAGAGACAATATAACAACATTGCAGGGAAGAAATTTAACATTAACACTGAACAAAATATCAGTACAAAAAAAAATGGTGGTATAGACGCAAAAACAGTTGGTGGGGTTAGTGCAATTACGCCTAATTAATATTTTCAATGAAAATAACAAATACTACATTACTTTTTAATAAAAATAATTAATACTAATAAATTAATAATTTTTAATAACACAATTATTATCATTTAAAAGTTATATTTAAGTTGCATGATACATTTGGAGCATACAAGTTAATTGTGTCCTAGCGGATCAAACACAAAGGTTCAATTTATTGAAATACTGTATATCATAAAAATAAACCATTTGTTTACAATGAGGATGGAAATGAAATAATAGTGTGGGGGATATTTATGCAAAGAATGGCAAAATTTTCAAGGGAAATGAGTTATAGTCTTTACCAGGACCACAGTTCCTTTTGGCACTTAAAGCCATTGACCAATGAACATGCATATGGGGTCCTCTTAACACAACCTTGTTTATTTTCCTTTATGTATGTAGACATATATATATTATCAGCTAAATTTTTGAAATTAAACCACCTAATTTCTAGGTATGTCGACAAGTTGCTTGCATTTGTACACAAACCATCGATAAACACTTGTAATCAAAGTTAGGTCTCGTCCCAAATATTTAATTCAAAATTGCAAAAAATTGGACCTAGAGGTATATGCCAGCTTGAGATATTTGTCCGAATTTATATATATATTGGTTGAAAACTTGAAAACATAGTATTTTATGGAGAAAAAAGATGGAGATGACAATACAATAACTTTTTGGGCAATAAGTAGGTGTTATGGTAGTTGGTCCCGCGTTCCTTGGGCATTTAAATTGCTTTATCTTCAAACTCTGCCTTCCACCACACAAATATTTCAAGATTAAACACCAATAAAATAATAAATAAATTAAAACAAAAAAAGACAAAGGAAAAATCAATAATGAAGAAGGGGACCCCTCCTTCCCCATCCCACACTCCATTTAATTTATAAAAGATCAAGTAATAATAATAATAATAATAATAATAAAATTTACCTAGCTATTGCTTATATCATCACCATCATCAAATCATATATATATAATCTTCTTCTAGGCTATATATGTTTTGTTTATTTAGATTTTGATATTGAGTAATATTATTATATATACTGTATAATATTTAGTGGGAAGGGGACGTTTCCTCGTTTTTCATCTGTTTGTATGTATGCAACTTCTGACACACTTTGATAATGGCATTTTCATACATGTAACGAACACAAAATCCCCATCTTTTTCTCTGTCTTGAAAAGTTTAATTTCTTGATGCATCAAATGATTTGGAAAGGAGGGTCAAATAAGTACTGGAATTGAAGAAATTCCCTTGTTAGATCAATTTCAAAACATTTGAGCAAAGAATTGTGAATCAAAGTACAACAGTATCATCAAGTATACATACTATACATACTTTTCTTGAGGAGCCCGTCTCTTTTTATTTTTGTATTTAAATTTTATTTATTTATGTGTGAAAGAAAAAAAAGAAAAGAAAAAGAGAGAAAATATGTGGATAAATGAGTGAATAAAGATGGGCATCTTTTTCCAAGCCTTTTTAGCATTCCCACCCCCCACTCTCTCTCTCTCCTCTGTTGTTTATTTCCTTACATCTCATGAGAGATAATAGAGCTTCAGACATCCATGGATCGTGTGTCTGATCACACATAATTGGAGTCAACAAATTACTCTCAATTCACACACACATACATACATAACTCAATAGGGAATCTCAATTGGTAAGTACTACTATTATAGTTGAATTATATCAATGGTTTTTTGAATAGTTATCTCCGATGATGTTGTATATATGAGTTTGCAGATGTTAATGATATGGAACACGTGCACATAGCACGAGGTAGCTAAGCTTATACGCTAATAGTAATAACCTAACCAATCCCTTTCTCCACTACTCAATTTCTATTTCCTAAATAATATATCCAGATCATATCTATCTTTCTGTTTGTTTCTTCTCTAGAATCACCTCTATTAAGGAAACATTTCTAGACTGGTCACGAAAGCCATATTGTTTCTTCACCTTTCTATAGTTCAAGAATCAACAATTTTTTTATTTTTATTGCTACAATATACATATATTATATATTGGAATTGGAGGTAATGATGTTGATTAGATATATAGTGTTTGTTGGACTTTTTGGTGTAAGGGTTTTTTTTTTTTTTAATTTGTTTAATCATTTTTATTTCAGGGCTTATTTTGATAAGTTAGGGTAGTCAACTACAACGTTATAGATGATTAATTTGAAGCCTTCTTCTTCAAACTGTTAGCATCACATAATTCATAATTCATAATTCATAATTCATATGTATGTCTCTCTCTCTCTCTAGATATGAGATATGAAAGTGTGATGAGAACTAATTAACATTGTCTCTTTTCTCAGTTTTTATAATATAAAAAAATAAATTAATTTCAAGACAAATCGATGGCGACGTACTTTCATGGGAATTCAGAAATCCAAGGCGGCGGCGGCGACGGTTTACAGACGTTGATTCTGATGAACCCGGCCTACGTCGGATACTCCGAGGCCCAACAGCAACCGCCGCCGTCCAGCAGCAACTTCGTTTTCCTCAACAACGGCCACGCCCTGTACCACGCGCCGCCGTCGCAAACCCAACATTTCGTCGGCGTGCCACTACAAGGCACAACTTCAACTACCACCACCACAACCACCGCGCAGGACCCCACGCGTTCCTCCCGCGCGTGCCTTACAACCTCTACAACCTCCCAATGGACCTCGGCGCCGCGCGTGACTTAACACGCGCGCAGCAGCAGTCCCTCTCGTTGAGCCTCTCCTCCCAACAACCCGGATACGGGTCCTTCCGACCCGAGCGCGAGGTCCAGACGCAGCCCTTAGTCGCCGCCGTGTCGTCGCCGCCGCGCGGCGACGACGTGAGGGGATCGCCGTCGTCGGCGTCGGGGGTTTCGAACGGCCTGAACGGGGTCCAAAGTGTGCTGTTGAGTTCGAAGTATTTGAAAGCGGCGCAGGAGCTTCTAGATGAAGTTGTTAATGTCGGAAAGGGCGGTAAAACTAATGGTACGGATCAGTCCTCAAAGGGCGGTAAGAACGCCGGAGATTCGACGGCTGCGAGTGGGGAGGCCGCGAGTGGAGGGGACGGGACTGGGAAGCGCGTGACGGAGCTGACTACCGCTGAGAGACAGGAGATTCAGATGAAGAAAGCGAAACTCGTTAACATGCTTGATGAGGTAAGCCTGTTTTAATTCTGTTTCTGTTTTTCTGTTTAAATATCTGTGTGATGATCTGTTCATGATAGTGCTGACAAATTAAAGCTGCTATATTAATTTCGCTATTACAATTCACATCTTTCAAAAAATAATTCAGGTTAAGGGAATTGTTTTTTTTTTTAAATTAATTAATTAATTCAATTCTCATGAGTAACCATCATGTGATTTTCCTGTCAGATGTGTTCTTTTCATTCTCTCATATCAAATTAGAACAGCCAACATGTCCAATTCATTTAAATCAAGATTGTACTTTTCACACCAACACAATCAAATTTGTAGTTAAATGTCATTTTCTTTAATAATCCAACTTTTATTACCAATAGGTTGAGCAAAGGTACAGACAATACCACCACCAAATGCAGATTGTAATCTCATGGTTCGAACAAGCGGCAGGAATTGGTTCTGCAAAAACATACACTGCTCTGGCTTTGCAGACAATCTCTAAACAGTTCCGGTGCCTAAAAGATGCAATCTTGGGCCAAATCAGATCTGCAAGCAAAAGCTTAGGCGAAGAAGATGGAATGGAGGGTAAAATCGAAGGATCATCGAGGCTTAAATATGTGGATAACCAGCTAAGACAGCAGAGGGCCTTGCAGCAATTGGGAATGATCCAGCACAATGCTTGGAGACCCCAGAGAGGATTGCCTGAACGATCCGTGTCTGTTCTTCGTGCTTGGCTCTTCGAACACTTCCTCCACCCGTAAGTTGTTACTTATATTTTTTTTTGTGACAATTAGTCGCGCTTGGATTCTTGAAATCTTGATTTGATGTTGTTGTCTATGTTGTGTAGTTATCCCAAGGATTCAGATAAGCTCATGCTTGCGAAACAAACGGGGCTTACGAGGAGTCAGGTATGTGTGTAATTACAATTCAGACATTTAGATGAGATGATCATTCAACCTTTTTGATATAATCGAGAATTATTTCACTTAAATTTGTGGAAATGTCACATTTGAATCATGTGCAATTTCCTTGTTTCATTAATTTGTTCGTGCCACCATGTATCTTGTAAAGTTCCCAAAATACCGTTCTAAGATGTTTTAAGTAAATTAAGTATGAGAGTGTGAGATGAAATAAATAATACCTTAGCATGAAATGCAAGATTTTCATTTAAATATGTAGCTAATTTTTCATTTCAAATTCAAGACAAAATGGTGATTGGAGAAAACATTTTGATCAGGTGTCCAATTGGTTCATCAACGCACGAGTCCGGCTATGGAAGCCTATGGTAGAAGAAATGTACACTGAAGAAATGAAGGAGCAAGATAAAACCGGAACAGAGGATAACAGCAACAAAGCAAGCAAAACCGAACAACCCAACAACGAAGACTCATCCTCAAAATCCCCTGCTCCGCATTCCTCCAAGAGCCCTCCAAGCTCCGACAATCACAACCGTCCATTCATCCTCAAACAAGACACCACCAATCAGATGACTACTCCCCCCATGATATCAATGTCCACTCCCTCCACAAACATCGGGTCGGGCTTCGACCTAATCGGGTCATCTGAAATCGAAACCATGACCCAACCCAGCCCCAAAAACCTCCGCATGTCCGAACACGAGCAGGACAACATGCTGATAAAATTCGACGACGAAAGACACAACAGGGGCGGCTTCACCCTAATGGGGGCCCCAACCAACTTCATAGGCGGGTTCGGGTCGTACCCGATGGGTGATTTGGGTAGATACGGGGCGGAGCAGTTCCACGCCCCGTATTCGGGCAACGGTGTCTCTCTCACACTAGGCCTCCCACATTGTGAGAACATGGCGATTTCCGGGGCCCACCAGTCTTTCATGCCGAATCAAGGGATGCAGCGGGCAGAAATCGGGGAGACTAATGACTTCAGTGGCATGAATGATCCTACAAACGCTCATACGTCCAATGTGTATGAGAATATTAATCTTCAGACAAGGAAGAGATTCGCGGCGCAGTTGTTGCCCGATTTTGTAGCTTAACTGATATGTTGAAGAGTTAAGTGCGAAAATTGGGGGTCTTTTCACTATTTTTGTCCCATTCCTTAAGGGCTAGGAACAAGGGGATGGATGATGGTGTAGAGAATTGGAAAGTATAGATATAGTTATAGGTATATATATACATTTTCAAGAAACTTATTTGGGTTCTTAAGGTAGCTTAGGGTGTTTAGAAATTATATGGTTGGGGATTGTATATTAATTTTGTTTTCTGCAGATGATTATAGATGATTGTGATAATGTAATCTAGTTATTTTGGGTGGTATAGAAGAATAAAAGAGTGGTTTTCAATCTGGCAACTGCACATTTTGCTGATTTTTGGCCTGAATATTTTATGAATATTTTGGGTTATGGTTTGTGTAAAAATGTTTTTAGCTATTTTTTACATGTTACAAGAAGATCCACATGTTCAATTATGAATGGATTCGGACTCCACCTGCGGCCGGTTTTGGCTTGAATTTTTGAGTGTTCATGGATATAATATGTACAAAGTGTTTATGTAAACTAGTTTTATTATGGAGTTGGTGTGAATTTTTTTGTGTATTTTTAAACATTATTAATTGTTAATTTAAAGGTATTTATTGTTATATTATAAAGTGATAATTGCGAATTAATTTTTCGATAAAATTGTTTTATTTAAGATGAACTCTTCGTGTTGATCTAACTATGAGATTTTTTTTGGCACTCTGTGTATTTTTGTGGTGTTGATTATTGACTTCTCCAGTTCTCCATGCCATATAGAAAAATATAAGCACTAAAATAGGGAGGAAGGGGGGCCATTAAAATTGAATATAGGTGAAAGAAGATGAGAAATAAATTCAAGGATAAGGATCATGAAAAGATCCTATATTCATGGCCTTGTCTTAGCAAGATGGAGAAAAAGAATTTGCCAATGAAACATAGTCCATAAGCATAAGACAAAAAATCAAAGCTCATATTTTGTATTTCTTATTTTAATTTTAACAATTTGGTAAACTGAATTTCCACTATGAAATCCAACATTTCTGAAAGGAATGATGGCTGATTGTTACATGTTTCTCAATATAGACCTTTACATATGGCAAGAAGACTTTATGCGCTAGCTTTTTAAGATCTTTATTTAATTTAATTATTTGTTGTTGTTACTATTTATCATCAATTGCTATGAATCACTTAACTGTTAAGACCCTTATCTTAGAAAGACTTTGGCTTTTTTCAAGGCTTAGGATGATGCTACTGATTGAGACCCTTATTTAAATTCTTTTCACTTGAATTATTACACTCTAATTATAGTTCAGACTTTTCTTCAGTTTCTAATCAACAATTGACACCTCATCTACGTAGATAATTTCACATAGTATTATATTTGACATAAAAAATAACATAAAAAGAATCTTCGTTATTTTCCTCAAAACAGAGTAAACAAATATACCAAGATAATTGATTTTCTTTTTAATAATTGATTTAAAAAATGGTAATTGAAGCATAGAAGCTATCAGGGATTCTAATAAATACAACATATATCTATATAAAATCAAGTAATCTTTCAATTTCTAGTGTTTGAATCGAATCATGTTTCAAGTATTCTAATCCTTAGAATATAATATTACAACTATCAACTAGACTTGTAATCTCATCCTATACAAGCAATCATATTCGACTTCTTTTATTGCAAGTAGGTGACAACAAATATGGAAATAAAACTATATGAAAATGGTTACCAGAAATAGAAATATCATCAATCAGATTGGCAAAACAGAGTTCATCACTATAGAGTGAAATTACAGAATCTAAATAGTAGGGGGAAATATAATTTAAGAATGTTTGTGAAAATAATTATCTTATCTAAAAGTCAGAGCTTGTAAAAAAATAATTCCTGTATGTTAACGAGTAAAGTTAATTTCAGTGGGAATCGAACCCAAAACGTGTGCATAAGGGATTTGGATGCTCTCAATTTCTTTGTGTAAATTTCTAGTAAATTTTGGAGAGAGAAAGACATAATACTGGGGTCCATCACTTTATATTTTCTTATATTAGTTTATTCTGTGTCTTTCTCTTTTCGAAATTTACAAGAAATTTACGGAAACGAAATGTAAATGATCCAAATCCGTGCATAAGCCTTTTTAGCTGTGAGGTTATATTTATAGAGAAACATAAATTAATTAATTTATTTATATTATTTGGATAACCGTTCGTTCTCAGTTCTATTAAATAAAATATTAGGATTCACCTCTCCTCGCTCCAATTATTCAATATTTTCAAAGAATTTTAAGGGGAAAAAGAATATAAAATGTTTGTAATAGTTTTTTTTTTTTTTTTGAAAGAAAGACAAATGTTTGTAATAGTTTATGAAAGTGCAAATATGTTAATCGTGTTTAAATGGTAATCATGTTTGGTTTCTAACGTGTTATTAATTGAACCAGATATGAAGCTTATCAAATTGGGCCACGGCCCAAAATATTGGGCATATCACATATGATTGAAAAACCACAAAAAATTTCTATTATATGTGCAACAATTGGGCTATTGGCTCATTACCCAAATTTCAACAAAAAAGAAACAGACGAAAAACGATTTGTTGCACTTATTAGTTATTAATAATTCATCATATTTAATTGATAAAAAAGTTCAATTTATATAAAAAAAAAATTAAATAATGACAATTCAAAAGAAATAACTTATATTAACTAAAACAATTAAGACAAAAAATTGTGTGAACTCGAGTTCACCGTAAACTCAATTTTTTTAATATTACTATTATGTATAAGAATTATCACTGATATTTAGAAAAAATTATCAATAATTTAAAAAGTATTTTATAATTTTTAACAGTATTTTTTTTTCATAACTTGTTTGATAATTGTTGCTAATATAATAACGAGAGTTAAATGTATAAACTTAATTTATAGGAGTGTTACTGAACAATCAAATTGATATCGAGGAGCCTGTCGTACAAAAGAGCTAGAACAATCAATTTCCTTTTCATTAAATTTTGTTTGATTTAAATTAAGATGTAAATTCTGTTTATAAAATTATTATAATACACTACAAAAAAGGCGGTGATTTACGACGGTTTCAGCGACGGTTTACTGACCGTCGGAGAAACGAGGGTCGCTAGACTTTAGTTACGATTATTGTGACACCGTCGCTATTTAGCGACGGTAAATAACAAAATCTCTACTTATCAACGGTTTTTGACGGTTTTATGGGTCCGGACCCGGGTCAGAATTACCGCCGCTGTTAGCGACCAAAAATATTTGTCGCTATAACCGTCGACAACTAGTGACGGAATAGCGACGGTTAATGTCCGTCGCTATTAGCGACCATAAATATTGTCGCTAAAACCGTCGATAAACCGTGAATTTTCGAGAAAAAAAAAGGCCTAGCAATGGTTGAACCGGGCCCAATGATAGCCCGAGCGCCACCGAACCACCCGAGCCACGAACCATCTTGAACCAAACCACCAAACAACTCGTATATACATCTGCCTCCCGTATCCAGGTTAAATGATGCAATTATTCGGCTCCCATGGGGGATGAACATTGGAGACGTTAGGCGGCGAAATGTGATCAATTCCGGCTTTAGACTTTTCTTCGTTCTTAATGAAATTAATTTATATGCCCTAGAATTCATTTTTTACAATTTTTAAAAATTCTTTATTTTAATTATCTTTTTATTAATTCAATTACATTTTTTATATTTTTTTTTTATATAAATTAATTTTTAAATTAAATTATAATATATTAATCTATAAACAAGTTATACTTTTCTATTTAAACAAGTTATACTTTTCTATCTAAACAAGTTTCTTATCTATTTAAACAAGTTATACTTTTCTATTTAAACAAGTTATACTTTTCTATTTAAACAAGTTATACTTTTCTATTTAATCAAGTAATACTTTTCTATTTAATCAAGTAATACTTTTCTTTAAACAAGTTATACTTTTCTTTAAACAAGTTATACTTTTCTATTTAATAAAGTAATACTTTTCTTTAAACAAGTTATACTTTTCTATTTAAACAAGTTATACTTTTCTATAATCAAGTAATACTTTTCTTTAAATAAGTTATACTTTTCTATTTAAACAAATTATACTTTTCTATTTAAACAAGTTATACTTTTCTATTTAAACAAGTTATACTTTTCTATTTAAACAAGTTATACTTTTCTATTTAATCAAGTAATACTTTTCTATTTAATCAAGTAATACTTTTCTATATAATCAAGTAATACTTTTCTATTTAATCAAGTAATACTTTTCTATTTAATCAAGTAATACTTTTCTTTAAACAAGTTATACTTTTCTTTAAACAAGTTATACTTTTCTATTTAATCAAGTAATACTTTTCTATTTAATCAAGTAATACTTTTCTTTAAACAAGTTATACTTTTCTTTAAACAAGTTATACTTTTCTATTTAATCAAGTAATACTTTTCTTTAAACAAGTTATACTCTTCTATTTAAACAAGTTATACTTTTTGTATTTAATCAAGTAATACTTTTCTTTTAAACAAGTTATACTTTTCTATTTAAACAAGTTATACTTTTCTATCTAAACAAGTTATACTTTTCTATTTAAACAAGTTATACTTTTTTATGTAAACAAGTTATACTTTTCTATTTAATCAAGTAATACTTTTCTATTTAATCAAGTAATACTTTTCTTTAAACAAGTTATACTTTTCTATTTAATCAAGTAATACTTTTCTATTTAATCAAGTAATACTTTTCTTTAAACAAATTATACTTTTTCTATTTAAACAAGTAATACTTTTCTATTTAAACAAGTAATACTTTTCTATTTAATCAAGTAATACTTTTCTATTTAATCAAGTAATACTTTTCTTTAAACAAGTTATACTTTTCTATTTAATCAAGTAATACTTTTCTTTAAACAAGTTATACTTTTCTTTAAACAAGTAATACTTTTCTATTTAATCAAGTAATACTTTTCTATTTAATCAAGTAATACTTTTTCTATTTAATCAAGTAATACTTTTCTTTAAACAAGTAATACTTTTCTATTTAAACAAGTTATATTTTTCTATTTAAACAAGTTATATTTTTCTATTTAATCAAGTAATACTTTTCTTTAAACAAGTTATACTTTTCTGTTTAAACAAGTTATACTTTTCTATTTAAACAAGTTATACTTTTCTATTTAATCAAGTAATACTTTTCTATTTAATCAAGTAATACTTTTCTATTTAAACAAGTTATACTTTTCTATTTAATCAAGTAATACTTTTCAATTTAATCTAGTAATACTTTTCTATTTAATCAAGTAATACTTTTCTTTAAACAAGTTATACTTTTCTTTAAACAAGTAATACTTTTCTATTTAATCAAGTAATACTTTTCTATTTAATCAAGTAATACTTTTATATTTAATCAAGTAATACTTTTCTTTAAACAAGCTATACTTTTTTATTTAAACAAGTTATATTTTTCTATCTAAACAAGTTATAATTTTTTATTTAAAAAAGTTATATTTTTCTATCTAAACAAGTTATTATTTTCTTTAAAAATAAACATTAGAAATAAATAAACGATATAAACATTAGGCATACATAATTCACAATAAAAATTTAAAAAAAGTGTCGATGAACAAGTAATACTGAAAAAAAAACAGAGTAAATTGTTCAAATCATCCCTCCAATCACTGATTCGGATAATAATTATCCTCATCATCTCCCAAATTAGTAGAAAAAAACAAATTATCAGGGTCATAGTCACCGATATCATCCAAGCCACCACCACAACCACCGCCACCGTCATTTTTGACCCCGGCTCCACTGCCAATGCCACCGCCACCACCACCACCAAAGACGACCACCGCCCGCCACGCGATCACCGCCACCGCCCACGATTACCGATCCGCCCACCCTTCGCCCACGCCATCCGCCACGACCGCCACCGAAATTAAAATTTGTCGCCGAGAAATAATTCGATTGAGCAATTTTTTAAACGGCGAGGCGGATGCAAGCACGCCACTTCCGTTGATTTTTCTTCTCGAGCTCGGCCGTCACCGCCTCTAACTGTTCAACTGCTGTAATTGTCGGTCTCAAGAATAACAGGTGCGAGAGGCAGTAGGGTTGAGTCTCCGCGGTTATTACGGGAGACAACCTACAGAACCCAAGTACCCGCTGTCTAGAGGTGTCGGCCTCCTCCACATAGATCTGATTAAAATTAATCGAAGGAGGTGGTGGATTATCATCGCTGAATGCGGTGGGGGCAGGTGTGCACGCCGACCCTTTCTCCTGCGGTTCTCTAAAAAAAAATTATATACATGAGATTAGCAACATGAGAAGGTTTAGCAATTCTTAAATACAATATAATAATTAAATTACTTACGTCTTGGCGTGGGCGGTGGTGGTAGGTGGAGGTCCTTGTCCTCTTCGTAGGGGGTGGCGAGTGCAACGTCTCTGAGAAAGCGTCGGAGGAGTCCGAGCCGTAGTTCCTGTTAACAAATACACGTATTAAAATTAATTATGAACTTGTAGAATTAAATATTAATATATTTTAATTACGTACTTCAACCATTTGGTGCTCCAGAATCGACTGGGATCCGGCCTTATGCATGGACGACCCACATCTTCATCGTCTTTGGGTAAATCTTTGTTTTGTGATTCTTCCAAACACATCTCCGATAAAGCGGGATCGCTCCACGACCCTGTCGACTCGGGCGCCGAGGATCCATGTCGTCCGTCATATCGACCTTCATCCTTCCCTGGCGTGCCACCTATACAAGTCTTTGTATCGGACAAGTTTTTGAAGCGGACGATAAAAAATCGGCCGGGTCCTATCCTCTCCCGACAAATGCATTTCTGAATTTCATTAACACAAAATTTATTGTATTAAATTAAAATAAATAATTATGTATACTTTTAGTAATTAATTATTGTATGTACCCTAAACTCGTCGAAGTAGAGTTGACGGTGGGATTCAGGCACGCCTTTCCAGATGTGGGCCCCCATGGCAATTCCAACTCGCAAGATGGAGCTGGTGGCTATAGCGACAACCTCGTGACCGGGTATGATGCTGAAACAACAATATAAAAAATTAATAAGTATAATTAAATAATTAACTGTATAACTAAATAAATTAATAAATAAAAGTAAATTATAACTCACTTTCCCGCTCTCAAGTTGATCACTAAACGAGCATTGGGTGCCGAGCCACGATGAACAGAGGCCGAACCTGAGCTCGACCCTCCTAGAGATGCCGCATCGGTGGCGGGTTTCTGAGTTGGACGTGCGGGGCGAGCCGGGTGCGATTCACCCGTCGATTGAAGGATCCTCTTCGTCCCTAGTGCTCGAGGAACACTACCCGCGCCTCGACCATCGCCCGTTGCCGCCACTGGCTATTGCTTATTTTGCCTCGGCCTCCATCGTTGCCGCTGCCGCGACCACTATTACTAACATGTCCAGTAGTACTCATCTGCATTATATAAAAAAATATGAATGTCATTTGACATAAATTACTTAATTAAAACTATTAAATAATTAATTAAAATCGCGCCTAAATTTGGACAGAATTTCGACTGTATTATTTTAAACCCATCCTATTCAATCAACAATCTAACAATTATAACAATTATAATATCTAACTAGTCTAATTTCTAACTATACTAGCTAAACTAATTAAACATGCATATATATATACAAGTAATACTATAAAACTAATTTAACATGCATATACAAGTAATACTATAAAACTAATTTAACATGTATATACAAGTAATATTATCTAATATTTACAAATAATTTCGATAGAGTTTCGACTGTATTATTTTAAACTCATCCTATTCAACCAACAATCTAACAATTCTAACAATTATAATATCTAACTAGTCTAATTTCTAACAAGCACATTTCGAATTTAACATGCATATACAAGTAATACTATCTAATGTATACAAATAATTTCTAATATATATAACATGCACATTTCGAATTAATCTAATATAATATATACAAATAATTTCTAATATATATATATATATATATATATATATATAACAATTTGAAAACGAACGGTAAAAAGTAAGAAAAGTACCGTCAAATTGAAGAGTGCGACGTTACGATTATCGTCTAATGGGCGGAATGCTCAGGACGGCAACAACGAACGACGGCGAGACGGCTCCTAATTTGCTAAAAAAATCGCAGAAAGAAGGCTGCGGAATTGCTTATATAATCAGATTTAGCGATGGATTAGCGACGGTTTTTTAAAAACACCGTCGCTAACCGCCCTTGGTGCGGTGGGCCAAGTGCCGAGTCGCCGCGTGTCTCGTACACGACTTAGCGACGGTTTCAAACCGTCGATAAACCGTAGCTAAGTGACCCGACTCAACCCGACTCAACCTGATTCGAAAGAACCGTCGCTGAACTGTCGCTATACCGTCGCTACTGGCAACAGTTTTGAAAACCATCGCTAAACCGTCACTAAATCGATGACTTTGACCGTCTGACCTTAACCGTCGACAAAAACGTCGCAATTATCGACGATCCTAGATACCGTCGCTAAAAACCTTCGTTAAAACCCGCTTTTTTTGTGGTGATATTAAACATAAATGTTACATGTGCCAAAATTACAACTTTTGTGCTAGCTTTTGCGTGTGATTACTACCAAATATTCGCAACATTTTGCGGACATATAATATAAAAATAGTTTTAATTCATCTTAATTTTCCCTGTTCTCTTTTCCAATTCAAAGTTATTACCACATAATTATCAGACGTATCATGCATGGGCTGCAGCGAAGTGAGCAGTGCCTTTGACTAGTCGTAATGAGCAGTGACACTTTTTAGTGAGTCGATCGTTGACTTGCTCCTATCACTTGGCATTAATTATGGAAAACTAAGTTTGTAATTTATTTTCATATATTGATCAATATCATTGATCCATTTGTCACGCATCTCACTTTGAACGAATATTTTTTTGTCCAAACCCTAATTTCTAAATATATTAATTATCAGAGTGGATTTGGTCATATAACAAATTTTGTCATTATACTTAGAAGTGATTTATGGACGTGAAAGGTCAACAAATTTCAAACACAAACTCACAAGTGAAACTTATTCATGGTATAAAATAAATATAATTTCACTTATAAATTAATATCACCATTCTTATAAATTAATATTAATAATATTTAATACAATGATCTTAGTTAATATAATAATAATTATTTTTTATATATTATCTCACTCAATTCAAAAATGATTCTTGATTTAATTATGTAAAGATAATTAATTATTTTTTCTATCTCTAGTCATTGCATGTTCAATGCAAGATATAATTTCCACGTTGATCACCAAATAGTCAGGTGGGAATATTCCCTTCTTGTTAGAGTCTCTTACCAGATTAATCCTTCTCCATTAATCTCCACATCTCACATGACTTTCTAATTTTAGTTACTTTTTTTAACCCTAATTTAGTTATAACTTATCCTATATATATGCATGTATATATCTGCTGCTTACATCTATTTCCTCAGGTGCATGTTTAACTTTTTATTCTTTTAGCTAGTAATATATATAGTTAATCATTTACTTATGGACAACATTGTTGATTCATATATATGTCCAATTTCACTTCATATAATCAAACATCAAGTAACATTTACTTGGGGTTAACCTATTATTGTTACAAATGAATTAATTTTTCTTCTCTCTATGCTTGTTTGTTTTTAGATGAAAACTAATTTTACGTGGTATCAGTATCAGGCTCCACCACCCCAAATCCTAGGGTTCAAACTTAGATGAGATGGAATTCTTACAATTGTGAAAGAAAATTATAAGTTTTCCATGCTCAGAACTTCAGAATATATTATTAATTAGATGTATAATTTCCACTCAAATTATCTAATTTCTATAAAAGATCATGATAAAATAGAAGTGTTGATCCAGTAAATTAATGATAAATAAAAATCAGTAAATCATGACGTGTAATAAATCAAGCCAGAAAATAGTAGTTAGATTTTGGAAGCAAATGGTCCACGCTCATCACCGCCAGGGACCAGACTTCGATGCCCACTGCCCAGCAGCCATTTGTGAATTTATGAAGTAGTCTTATCATTTTTTTAGTTTTTTAAAGGTAAATGTGGTATTCTCATAGAAGGAGTACAAGAGGTACTCAATATTTGTTACATCTACATTTTGAATTTTCGAAAGAGAGAAGTAATGATTACAATTTAATTGGGAGACGGACCACTCCTACATAGAATAAAACGAAAAGGGATAATGAGCCTTAACTATTTCTACGTGTATAGAAAGGACATATAAGTGAAAATTAATGACCTTTATATCTTCAATTAGTCTTTTTTACTACAATATAAATAAACAAAAAGAAGTATGAGACTATGGTATTGGAGTCGGTATTATTTTTATTTTTATTTTTTGTGATTTTTCCCTGTTTGTGAATTATGTGTTTTGTACTGATTGGAACACCCATTGTTCTCCAATTTTTGTATAATGATTTTTTTTTTTGCCTGATAAAAACAAAACAAAAAGAAGTACGAGAAAACATGTATAGTCATGTTTTGAGACAAGAGGGAGTGATATTTTATCGCTTTCAAATTATTTTTATTACATTTTGAATTATTAGTGTAACCAAAAGTTTTTATCCACTAGATTTTGTCGGCAGCCAAATAGATTTGGCACTAATTAAACACAATAAACACGAGTTAGATTGCAATGGGCAAAACTTTATTGATCCTACTTAGATTCTACTTTTTGATAATTTTATATTTAACAAAAAATAAAATATTATAGAACGAAAATTGGACATGATTAAAGTTACAAAGTCATAAAATCATTCGTGATTTTATTTCAAATTAAAACCAAGAAGCCAAATTTTAAGAAATAAAAAAATGCTTAAATTAATGTGTGTATCAACCCATCCAAATTATAAAATAATTGAATCTCGGTACAGCTCAATATTTAAATTTCATAGTAGTTTAATGATACACTGTATCTTCCTGTCAAAAATAAAAAATAAAAAAAATGATACACTGTATCTTGTTGATATTATTCCTGATATTTTTTTCTTATTTCATGAGATTTCGTATCAACGAATTAAATAAACCCCCCCACCCCAATGCCACGTGTTTTTTTCCTGAATAAGTAAAAGAAACGTTGTCAAAGTGTGAGTTATTCCACTCTTGGAAAAGTCTCTAGTCCAAAACCCTCAAAAAATATAATTAAATTTAAAAAAAGAAAGAAAAAGTCGTATAATCCTATCTCTGTTGACAGTTGACACACACAAATCACACACTCTTTCCGTGTTTTTGACTTTAAAATTTGTGGACCCCATTCGCCCTTTCTCCCCCATATATATATAAACCCAACTTATTCATTCATACTCATACCCAATTCACAACTACTTCACCTTCTCAAAACCTAATTCTCCCTCACTAACAAACCAAAATTCATCACAATCGCTCTATTATTTTACTTCACTGATAAATTAATGGCGGAAATTGAAGTTCCCCCTTATTTCCTCTGCCCAATTTCCCTGGAAATCATGAAAGACCCCGTCACATTCGCCACCGGCATAACCTACGACAGAGATAGCATCGAGAAATGGATATTCGACCAGAAGAACAATACTTGCCCCGTCACGAAGCAGCTCCTCACCGACACGGACCTCACGCCGAACGTCACTCTCCGGCGGCTGATCCAGTCGTGGTGCACTCTCCACGCCTCCGACGGCGTCCAGCGCCTCCCCACGCCCAAGCCGCCGGTCAGCAAGCCTCAGATCTCGAAGCTTCTCAACGACGCCAGAATACCTCAAATGCAGATGAAATCGCTGCAAAGGCTCAGATCTATCGCTTCGCAGAATCAAACCAATAAGAGATCCATGGAGAATTTAGGCGTCGCCGAGTTTTTAGCCTCGTTGATTGTGAAGAAGAATCGCCAGATCCGAGGTGAAATTTCCTCAGATCTGCACGAATCGAGGAAATTTTGTGAAGAGGCGTTGGGGATTCTTTACAATCTGCAGTTAACTGAATCTGGATTGAGATCCATTAGCAGTAACGGCGAATTTGTCGATTGTGTAACGGATTTTTTGCAATTTGGGGACTACGAATCGCGAGCGTACGCCGTAATGTTGTTGAAATCGATGGTGGAAGTATGTGAACCGGGTCAGATCATCAATTTAAGACCCGGATTCTTCTCCGGGTTAGCCCGGATCCTGAAGGATGAAATCTCTCCAAAAGCCTCAAAGGCGACACTGAAAGTACTAATCAGTGTTGCTCCATGGGGCAGAAACAGAATTAAGGCAGTGGAGGCTGGTTTCGTGCAAATACTTATCGATCTTTTGCTCGATTCGTTGGACAAAAGATGCTGCGAAATGATACTAATGGCGCTCGATTTTATGTGCCAATGCGCGGAGGGGAGAGCGGACTTGCTGAAACACGGGGCGGGTTTAGCAGTTGTTTCGAAGAAGATACTTAGGGTTTCTCAGGTGGGGAGTGAGAGAGCTGTGAGGATTCTGCACTCGATTTCGAGGTTTTCTGCAACTCCTGCGGTTTTGCAGGAGATGCTGCAGATTGGAGTTGTGGCGAAATTGTGCTTGCTACTTCAACTGGATTGTGGTTCCAAGACGAAGGAGAGAGCGAAGGAGATGCTTAAGTTTCATGCTAGGCCATGGAAGAACTCTTCGTGCATACCCAATACTTTGATTTCTTCATATCCATAATTGAGATGTGATGAATTGAGGGAAATATGTTTAGTTTCAAGTGTAAAGTTAAAGGTGAAATTTTTTGTTAGAAGATTAGGAAATTGAAAAGTTGATTTTGAATAGAAAGATTTATTGATCATCACATTTTGTTAAGATTTTTGTTACATTGTGATTTCAATATATTTTAGACAAAAACATCTATGTGCCGACTAAAATAAAATAAGAAAAGATAAAGAATAAAATAATAAATACAAATCTATTCTAAAAATACACGTGGGGTGAAGGCAGACGCAAAGCTTGGACCGAATAAGCTCAAAGGCTGGACGAGGCAGACTCTTGGTGAAGATGTCGGCTAGCTGTAAATGAGATGGAACGAAGCGTGTGGAAATCCTCCCATTAGAGACAAGCTCTCGAACAAAGTGGTAATCCAGATCAATGTGCTTAACTCGTTTGTGAGCCATTGGATTCTGACTCAGAAAAATGGCACTCTTGTTGTCACACAAAAGCACCGGACGGGAAGAGGGCCTAATCTGAAGCTCTCGTAAAAGATTAGTGAGCCAAACTACCTCTGCTGCTGCATTCGCCATAGCACAATATTCAGACTCACAGCTCGATCGTGCAACTGTAGGTTGTTTCTTCGCACTCCAAGAAAAATGGAATAACCATAAGTGGATCGTCTTGTCTCGATGCAACGAGCTCAATCAACATCAGAATAACCAGTGACATATAGCTCAGGATGCTTGGTAAAGGATAAGCCAAAGTGAACTGTACCCTTTACATAGCGTAAAATGCGCTTGACAGAATTAAAATGATCGTCTGTGGGAGAGTGAAGAAACTGGCTGACAACATTGACAGCGTATGATAAATCCGGGCGAGTAATGGTCAAATACTAAAGAGCTCCAACCAAAGAACGATACAAAGTCGGAAAGGAGTACCATCACTGAACAGGACCTCCCCAGTTGCCAAGGGAGTGGCGATAGGCTTTGCATCAAGAACGTTCGCCCGATCCAATATGTCGTGAGCATACTTGGCCTGCCCAACAAATAAACCCTCTGGAGTGTACGAGACCTCAAGACCAAGGAAGTAATTAAGGCGCCCCAAATCCTTAATTAATAGCAAATTCCTTGTTCATTTAATTATTATTATTTTTTTGAAAGGATTTAATTATTTTTATCTGCCGTGTTTTACAAATTAAAGGTTTTAATTTAATATGCCGATTTCAAATATTCAAAAAGCTTGGATTTTATATTTAGTCTTCTCTGCATTAATTTTCATAATTAATGTTCAGTCTTTAAATAATTGGTCCCATGTATAGAAGTTGAATTAGTCAACTTTTGTTCCCATTAATTCATAGTATATATATGGCGATTCCATATACTCCATTTTTTAGGGAGTATATACTGTATGTGACCTCAAGACCAAGGAAGTTTCTTTTCCTTTTGATAAATATTCAAAGCCTTTTCGTTTGTTAATTTCTTAATAAATTAGTAAAATGGATTTTGGGCCTACGAAAATCTTGGTGGAACTACACAGCAGCTCCAGGAATAGTCAAATAGCCCAGTACCTAACGGCTCAACCTTCCAAGAGTGAGAATCAATTGCAGGAATATACTCCTATATATATACTTATTAATTAAAAATTTCTCAATAAAATATAGCCGCTTTTGTAGAATTTGAAGATTTTTCATCGATTTAAAAGTTATATAATTGCTTGCTGGATTTAAAGATATATATAAGAAAAGTAACAACATTGTGTTGAACCTTTGAGCATTAATTTGGATCTTCGCTCCTCGATCGCAGAAGAGAAAAGATAATATATAAATTGTGATAATGCATTAGGTTATTATTAATTTATAGTATTAAAATATGAATTTGTTTAATAAATATGCATATGCATCACTTGAACATATTGTAAGGAGTGAAACATAATTGGCAATACAAAATTTAAAGTTTTTTCTCCTCAAATAGGCATCATCGTTTATATTAAAATTAATTAAATATTAAAAAGTAAATTAATACTATATATAGGAGGTACCCTTCAAATACTAGCTAGTCGGTATCCAAAGATCATCAACTTGCTTAATTAGTTGACGTTGACCAAATTCAGTTAATGTAGTGTAAATCAATTTAAATGCATTGTTGATATTGTTATGCGGCTGAGCTTCAATTACGTTACCTTGGTGGGGAAAGAGTGATAATTAGACGCATAAATTGGAAAAAAAAATCAGAATATATTGTTCAAACAATAAGGAAACGCCAGAAAAGTCTTACTACAAGTTACTAGCTTGTTACAAGTTACAACCTACAACTTATATAGTTCGTGCGAAAACATAATTAATTGATATAGGCATATAGCATGCGTTAAATACGGCCTGGTTTGACTGGAATGAATATACACTATATACATATATGATTAGTTTTTCAAATTAAAATATCGTTAGATGTATGCATGGATTAATTAATTTTAGGTTGAAGTGTTTAACAAACCATCCAGGAAGCATGATTGCCGTGGATATTTTCTCGGATCATGAGCTTCTGGGATCATGTGTTCACAGATATCTACGTTTCTATTCCGAGTTTCTATGTACCATTAATTAATGGATTTTCTAACATCAAGATTTTATTGGAAATTTGGTTTTGAAAGTGCTCTAGCACTCATGTTTGACCAAATTAATTGAGAAATTAAAGCATTGATTTTTGTAAATTTAACGTGACGAGATCGATCTACTCGCGAAGTAGATGATTGTGGTATATTTAATATCTCAAAATCGAATTTCGGTGAGTGAGAAATTAATTAAAGAAGATGAGACATTAATGCTCTAGTGAGAGAGTAATTAATGGGTGAGTGATGACCATGTGTAGTCTTCCCACTCATCCCACATTGGAATCTTAAATGAAAGTTTCCTAGTAGAAATACAAGCTTGAAGTCTTGTTATCCAAAATGGTGCATGGGGACCCTAACCATGAACCACACGCGCGCGCCCCGCCCGGGTTCTTGGCAATTGACAATTGGGCTTTGGGTGGGCTTTGGGCCCCATCTATCTATCTTTTTAGATGCCCATCCGGAATTGGGTCGGCCCAGGAGTCAAGGATGTATACGTTCGTTTAATCCAAATTAGAGGTTCAACCAGGAACTGGGCCGGTCTCATCTTGGTCAAACCGCCCCCACTAGAATCGTGGGTCATAACTGACCACGAAGTTCGTGGGCTTCCCACCTTTTCCTCGTGGGCTTCCCACCTTTTCCTCGTGCTGCTTTGCATAATCTCGAAATACATCAGATGGATGTAAAGACTATGTTTCTTAATGGTGAGATAGATGCTGAAATATACATGGATCAACCTGAAGGTTATATTACACCTGGAAATGAGAAAAAGGTATGTAAACTCGTTTCGGTCATTTGTATGGACTTAAACAAGCTCCAAAAGCGGTGGCATTTGAAGTTTGACAACATCATGTTGTCAAATGGGTTTCGAATTAACGAATGTGACAAGTGTGTTTATGTGAAGGAAACACCTAATGGGTTTGTTATCGTATGCTTATATGTCGATGACATGTTAATCATGGGTAACAATCACAATGTCATCGCGGAATCTGAAAAACATGTTAAATCGAATTTTGACATGAAAGATATGGGATTAGCGGATGTGATTCTTGGAATCAAAATTGAGAGAACATCAAATGGAATCTCTTTGACACAATCTCATTCGTTGAGAGAGTGTTGAAGAAGTTCAATGCATTTGATGATCCGCCCGCTTAAAACACCTCTCGGAACACAATGTTCATCGAAGAAGATGAGGAGGAGAACTCCGTGGCTCGGTTGGAATATGCAAGGATCATTGGGCGTGATACACATTCTTAATTGCACACGCCCCGATCTTGCATGTGCAGTAAACAAGCTGAGCAGGTACACGAGCAATCCAAGTCACGATCATTGGAAAGCTCTTAGAAGGGTCTTAAGGTACTTAAAGTACACCCTTGACCTTGGGCTATTTTACACGAGGTATCCAGTTGTACTTGAAGGGTACAATGATGCTAATTGGATATCAGATACAAAAGACTCATTTTCCACTAGTGGATATGTGTTCTGTTGGGGAATAAGTTGCACAGATCTATTCGGGGTGAATATTTAAATACAAATTTAATTCTTATAATTATTAATAGCATGAGTTAATCCTATATTTATTCAAATAATAATCCAACAACATATCATGCATATAATAATTCACGTAAAACCTACGCATGCAGAATTCTACGAGTTTACGTGAACGTACCTCTTGGGATGACAGTGATTTAGACTAACCAAAAGAACTTCCCAAGTATTCCCTTAGCCCTCGTTCGACTATCCGTTGGAAGGACTCTTGTGAACGATTTAACAAACAGAAAATAAATTATGTTGCACCACCTTTGTGGATTTACTAATTTTTCCAGCACATGGAATTGTACTTGGGAATGAAAGAATCATCCCCTATTTATAAAGGCCAAGGTGGTCGAAATTTTTGTACTAAAACAATGTGGGAAAATCTTTTCTTGATCTCCAAGAAATCTTGAATATATCTCCTATATTCTTTTTCCCATAATTATAATATTCCACAAAAATCCCACCTTCTCTATTATTATGGATTTTTCGAAAATAAGGGGTGTCAAGATTCCAAGATTTTGATCTTCTTGAATTTATGAGATATTCTTGTATTTCAAGAAATACATATCTTCCATAATATCTTTTCAAGAAAATCAAGAAAATCGTTCTTGCCCTTTATTTTCTAATATTTTCGAAAATTTCATGATAGATAATCATGTGGGAGATTTCTTGAATTTAATGAGATAATCTTGTATTCCAAGAATACATATCTTCATTCCATAACAAAATTCAAAGAAAATCTTTCTCCCAACATATCTATAATTTTCGAATTTAATAGGAAAAATAAGCAACAATATTTATTTTATTTTAATCACCTTTTTCAGTTAATGGACTATATGTTGGGCTACTCAGTGGGCCTTTAGAAGAATTAAGATTGGACCTTCTAATGGACCTTGAATATCTAATATTGAGCCATAATATTATTCAAGCCCATAAATATTAATTAATCCCACTACATAATTAATATTGCACTATCCATCTTAACCCATATTACGAGTCAATATGGCTCTTGATTTATTATTTCCGTGTTTAAGATTATCTAGCCCATTAATTAATTCAAGCCATCAAATAGTTTTCCATTAATTAATATCTTTTGTCCTTGGTCGAACGGTTCAACATTATTATCCATCTAGGAAACTAATTCCACTTGCAAGATTTGGTATGATAAAGCTTATGAACCTCCCAAGGGGGCAACCGTCGAACAAAGCGTGCTTGCACCACGATTCTTAAGTATTAAATCTTAGCAATCACATGTGACTAATAATATTGCCCAAGATAAAAAAAGTGTTGAATCTCATTGATTCGCTACCCATGATAAGTCAAAGCAATAGTTACCAATCCCGCGTGATCCTATTTAAGGGACGAAGATTAAGAAATAACGAACCACCGAGGTCTAATTCTTCCTTGTTGATTACGAAGAATTTATCCTCCTCTGTAGGTCCTATTCAAATGCATCGGTCATGCACTAGTGTAATCTCTTGGTCAAGACAAGCCAATCCGAGGCCTTACACTTCAACCTTTCACGATGGGTTGTTCATTTCCATCTAGGTCGTGAATGGCGTACTTTTTAGTTACTGAGGATTTATTAATTTAATCTTCGTGATCCGGTATCACTAAATTAACTACAATGTAACACGCACGACTTATTAAAATGGTTATGCAAAGAAATATATGTAACATTCGATAATATTTAAAGCATCAGTGATAAATAATTTATTTCAGTAAATAAGTCTGAAAATTCAGTTTCGATTATACAAAGTAAAAAACATTCTTTCTAGTATAATCCCAACATGTTCACTATTGGAGGAGCTGCAGTATCTTGGAAATCCACAAAACAGACGTGTATTGCCCGTTCCACAATGGAATCAGAATTCATCGTTTTAGATCAAGCTGGTGAAGAAGCGGAATGGCTTCTTAATTTTCTGGAAGACATTCCTTGTTGGAACAAACCAGTGCCATCGGTAATGGTACATTGTGACTGTCAAGATGTTATAGGTAGAGCTTCGAACAATATGTATAACGGGAAGTCGAGACACATTTGTCGACGACATAATTCTGTTAGACATTTGATCTCAACTGGGGTTATAACCATTGACTATGTAAGGTTAAAGGATAACATAGCGGATCCGCTCACAAAGAGCATATGCCGAGATCAAATGAATAGGCCGATAGAGGAATGGGTCTAAAATCCACTAAGATTTATTTGAAATAGTGGAAACCCAACCATGATGACTGGAGATCCCAAAAACTTGGTTCAAAATGGAAAACTAAACTGTGAACGTTAGTTGTACAATACTTGAAAATCATGACCATTCCTGACAGCACTAAGTCAAGTGTTGAGCACCCGTAAAATGTGGTAAAGGCTAAGTCTTTGACTTTTAATGATTCCTAAAGGTCCAGATGGGACTGAGTATGACGGGATACTCGAGAGGAGATCACCTATGTAAATGAGAAGTGAGGGCCGCTTCGACCAACCATTTATGAACCACAAAAAGAGGCGTCCATGGCCAAAATGGACAAAACTATGAGAACGAATCGAGTCGAGGCCCGACTTGTGTATGCTTTTGCTGTAAGGTATACACTAAGGTGGATTAGTTCAAGGCATTACATCCACTAAACCGCAGTGTACCCGACAGTGCTGGGCTAAGGAAAGTTCAAAGCCACAAACTACTTATCCTGAAGCAACAAAGTTTCAATTGAGCTGTAAGATGCTCCCAAATCCGTATAGATGCAATTTTCACTCATGTGGGGGTGTTGGGATATTTAGTTTTGATGAATTATGCCAAAATATTATCAACTTGTGTTATTTAAGTTAACATACAGATAACAAATTGAGGGGGAAGTGAACAAGTTGAGGGGGAATTAATTCGAAGTTTCACGAGGAAAAGTGGCCCGAATGGAAGAAGGTCAAGTCCAAACCGCTGAATATCGGAATGGTTCGAGCGAGGAATCCGAGATCTTTGAAATCGATCTTTGAATCTTTGAACTTAGGCGTGTTGAAATGCTAAATTGAGCGTCTTGAATCTTGAACTCGAGCGTCTTTGACGTTGAACTCAAAGGTATTTGAATTTGAACTTCAGCGTCTTTGAAATGTTGAATTCAGCGTGTTGAATCTTTGAACGCGTCTTTGAATCTTTGAACTTAGGCGTCTTTGAAATCTTTGAACTTCAGCGTCTTTGAATCTTTGAACTTCAAAGCGTTTGAATGCTAAACTCAAAGCGTCTTTGAAATGTTGAACCCGGGAATCTTTGAATCTTTGAATGCCAAATTCTTTGAATTCGGAAGGTTCGAATCCGACGATGGACCAATCAAAGGTGGTCAAAGCCTGACAAAAAGCTGCAGAAATTACAGAATAGTATGGATTTGAATGTGACTTTCTCCAACGGTAACATTCAAATCCACACTATAAATACAAGCTCTTCCATCAAATTAAGTGTGGAAAAATGATATAGAGCTAAGAGCCATATACTCAAGCATTCCCACCATAGAACACAAATCTGTAGATATCCAAAATATATTCAAAGAGTGTTCTACCCAGATCTAAGCACAAATGTAATATCCTAGCTTAGAGAGATTTTTCCCATCCTTAGCATTGAGGCTAAACAAATGTAAGGGAAAATCTCAACCTAGTAGGAAACCAAACAAACCTTATCCAAATCAGTTTGATAGGTTAAGTTTGTAGGTGAGTGAGAACTCGGTAAACATCTATAGGCGATCCCGTGAGGGAGATAAGTCCCGATTGAGTGAGAGCTCGTTAAACATCTATTGGGTGTTGGACTAACACGTTAAACTAAGTCCAGTTAGTTAAGTTGGTTAAGTTGGTGCCCCATTAAGGGAAGAGTGAATGTAGGACGAGTTGTACGAACCACTATAAAAATACGTGTGTTCTTATTTGCTTTCATATTAACTGTCATACATACTTTAGCAAATCTACATCACACATTAAAAAAAAATTATTTTAAATCACCTCCCATTGAGATTTTACAAGTTTTAAATCGGGTTTTTCGGGACCAACAGGGGGATTGTTGGAAATTTGGTTTTGAAAGTGCTCTAGCACTCATGTTTGACCAAATTAATTGAGAAATTAAAACATTGATTTTTGTAAATTTAACGTGATGAGATCGATCTACTCGCGGAGTAGATGATTGTGGTATATTTAATATCTCAAAACCGAATTTCGGTGAGTGAGAAATTAATTAAAGAAGATGAGACATTAATGCTCTAGTGAGAGAGTAATTAATGGGTGAGTGTTGACCATGTGTAGTCTTCCCACTCATCCCACATTAGAATCTTAAAGGAAAGTTTCCTAGTATAAATACAAGCTTGAAGTCTTGTTCTCCAAAATGGTGCATGGGGAACCTAACCATGAACCACACAAGCGCGCGCGCCCGCGCCCCTTCCCGGCCCGCGTCCGGGTTCGTGGTTATTGGTTCTTGGCAATTGGCAATTGGGCTTTGGGTGGGCTTTGGGGCCCATCTATCTTTTTAGATACCCAAAATCTTAAATTGGGTCATTTATTTTTTGGACTTAATTAGTTGGGTGGCCCATCCGGAATTGGGTCGGCCCAGGAGTTAAAGATGTATACGTGCGCGGATTCAAGCTTATCCAGGATTCAAATTTTTGAATTCGAATTAGAGGTTTGCCGAACCTGGACGGTCTCATGCGGTCAAAACCGCCCCACTAGAATCGTGGGTCATAACCCGACCCACGAAGTTAATTGGGCTTCCCACCTTTCCTCAACCTCCGGAGTTGGTTCCGTCTATATATATAGTGACCCCTCGTAATTCTTTGAGTCAACTTTTTCAACCCTCTAAAATTAGACTCGCATTCTGCATACATATTTTCTTTCTCTTTCTACTCCAAACTCTAAAAACGTTTGATGAGAGTATTATTTTAGTGGTCTTCTTAACTATCACGTGAACCATTTTACCTTTTTGGGGCAATTACGCACGATCCTCGTGGAGCACTATATCCATGTATTTTTATCTTCAAGGGAAAAGGGTTTTCCCTTGACTCGGTTCGGTTGGTTTTTACGCTTACGTTTTTTCTCCAGTGCAGTATAAGATTAACAATCGCAAGACAAAATATTCTATTACTGCAATGTCGAACAAACAACAACAAAACGTTGACGTCATTGTTAACACCGGCGTCACTGATGACGTCACTGATGGTGTTAACAACTCAACCACTGGTTTAGCTGCGGCTACTCCTAACCCGATAGTTTCAGGTGCGCCTGTTGCTTCCGTTACTGGACTAGGTGCGCCTACTCCTGCTAACACAAACACTCAGTATCGATCTAATGTTCCAATGACTGATGGTCCGTTTGCCTTCACTGGATTCGGAATGCCCTCTACTGGTAGCCAGTATGCTGGAATGTCAGCAAATGCTTCTGGGAGCCAGTATGTTGGAAGTACGGTTAATCCGTTCGGTGGATTGTACTATGGAAATCCTTTTCTGAAAGGCCCTCAGAACAATCCTTTTGTGGATAACTCCGGTGGAAATCCATTCATTGGAGAAAACAATGATTCGAAAGCAACACCGTGGTAACCCATACGTGGGTCCAATGTTTCAAGCCTCTCAACCGTGGATTTCAGAAGATACTGTATTTAAATAGCGAAAAACCCGAGAAGTTTTTGGTCTTGATTTTAAGAGGTGGGCGAATAAGATGGAGTTCTACCCGACCACCTTATGCGTGGGTGAAGTACCTCAGGAGGACTGTCCGAAAATCCACGATGATAATCTTGTCGATCGTAACGAGGATGAGTTATGACCTCGGATCGATGGGGATTACTTGTCTTGGGAATTACATGCAGGTGGGTGAGTGACGCCTTCATAACGCGTCTAAGTTCAAAGACATGATCGCCAAAGAAATGTGGGCTTCTTTGGAGAAGAAGTACAAGGATCGAAGATGCGAGAACGAAGAAGTTCATCGTTCTTTGTATTGATGATCACTTCAAGATGGTAGAAAACAAGCTTTGTTGTCGACCGGAGTTCAAAAAGCTGCTGACTAATTTTTTCATAACATTACTGCAGAAGGAATGGAGTTGCCAGAACAGTTTTTGGTGGCAACTGTGATTGAGAAATTGTCTTCATCTTGGAAGGAATTTAAATCTTACCTCAAGCACAAGCAAAAGGAGATTAGCTTGGAGGATTTGATTGTCCGGCTTCGGATTGAAGAAGATGGCCGGAAAAGAGAAAATAAGGTCTCGATTTCTACAATCGAGGCTAAGGAAAATTTGATGGAGAAAAAAGATCCATCAAATAAGAGAAAAAGCCCCAACGACAAGGACGTCAAGGGGAAGTCTGCTGCTCCTGCCACAAAGTAGAAATTCATTTTTTCTAGAAAATGCCACAATTGTGGCAAGCCCGTCATCGAACGCAAGTACCGCAAAAAAAAGCCCAAGAAAGACTCTGTGAATGTGGCTGAACGGGGGATCACGGAGGCGGATCTGTCTGCTGCGGTGACTGAAGTCAACTTGGTAGATAACAAGAAAGAATGGTTTGTGGACAATGGGGCCACTTGCCATGTCTGCTCGGAGAAGTTTGCATTCTCCACCTATTCTCCTGCTGAGGGGAGAAAGTTGTATATGGGCAACCAGGCCTTGTCTAAGCGGGGCCGGGTCGAACGGTTGTCTTCAAAAAGCTAACCTCGGGGATGGAGCTTAAGCTGAATGATGTGCTGCATGTCCCAGATATCTGGAAGAACTTGATTTCTAGCTCGTTGTTAGTTAGTCACAAGTTTAAGTTAGTGTTTGAGTCTGACAAAGTTGTACTAAGTAAGTTTGGTACTTTTCTCGGGAAGGGTTATCTCGAGAAAGGATTATTCAAAATGTCAGTTATGGTTGTAAGCCGTAAAGGCACAAACACTATCATTAATGAGAATGCTTATACTTCCGTTTATATCGTTGAGTGTTCCTCTTTATGGCATTTTAGATTAAGACATGTTAATTTAAAAGCTATAAAGCGTTTAGTAAATATGAATTTACTTAATATTGCAAACGTTGATACATTCAAAAGACGTGAGATATGTGTAGAAGCAAAAATGACTAAATTACCATTTAAATCTGTTGAAAGGAACACAACCCCTCTAGAATTAATTCACACGGATGTATGTGATTTAAAATTTGTGCAAACTAGAGGTGGAAAAAAGTACTTTATTACTTTTATTGATGATTGCACTAGATTCTGCTACGTTTATCTTTTACGAAGTAAAGATGAAGCAATTTAAGTGTTTAAACGTTACAAAACTGAAGTAGAGAATCAATTGAACACTAGAATTAAAATAATTCGTAGTGATAGAGGTGGAGAGTATGTAGCTCCGTTTGAACAGTTATGTGTTGAGTCAGGCATCATACATCAAACGACAGCCCCTTACTCACCTCAATCAAATGGTGTTTCAGAAAGGAAAAACTGAACACTAAAGGAGATGATGAACGTTATGTTAATCAGCCCGGGTTTGCCTCAGAACTTGTGGAGGGAAGCTATTCTGTTAGCTAACCACATTTTAAATAAGATTCCACTTAAAAATACGGATGAAACTCCCTATGAGATGTGGAAAAAACGCAAACCATCTTACAAACACCTCAAAGTGTGGGGGTGTTTGGCTAAAGTTGAAGTGTCACTTCCTAAACAAGTGAGAATCGGACCTAAAGCGGTCGATTGCATCTTTATAGGATACGTCTTTAATAGTAGTGCTTATCGATTCTTGATTCAAAAATCAGAGATACCCGATATGACAGAAGGCACTACAATAGAATCAAGAAATGCCGTATTTTTTGAAAATGTCTTCCCTTGTAGGGATAAAGAATAAGTGGGTTCAAACAAACGAACACACGAAGAATCAGATGACACTGCAGGTCCTTCCACTCATGTGAGTGACGAACCAAGATGTAGTAAACGAGCTAGAATTGATAAGACTTATGGTCCAGACTTCATCACTTACGTGTTGGAAGATGAACCTCAGTCTATCAAAGAAGTTACGTCCAGACCGGATGCTCCGCTCTGGAAAGAAGCTATTAATAGCGAATATGATTCAATTCTGCAAAATCACACGTGGGAGTTGGTTGACCTCCCCAAGGGTTGCAAGACCTTAGGATGTAAATGGATCCTTAAAAGAAAATATAAAGCAGATGGATCAGTTGAAAAATATAAAGCCCGATAGGTGGCTAAGGGTTTTAAACAAAAGGAAGGGTATGATTTCTTTGACACCTATTCACATGTTACGAGGATTACATCCATTCGTGTACTTATCGCGATTGCTGCTTTGCATAATCTCGAAATACATCAGATGGATGTAAATACTGTGTTTCTTAATGGTGAGATAGATGCTGAAATATACATGGATCAACCTGAAGGTTATATTACACCTGGAAATGAGAAAAAGGTATGTAAACTCGTTCGGTCACTGTATGGACTTAAACAAGCTCCAAAACAGTGGCACTTGAAGTTTGACAACATCATGTTGTCAAATGGGTTTCGAATTAACGAATGTGACAAGTGTGTTTATGTGAAGGAAACACCTAATGGGTTTGTTATTGTATGCTTATATGTCGATGACATGTTAATCATGGGTAACAATCACAATGTCATCGTGAATACGAAAAACATGTTAAATCGGAATTTTGACATGAAAGATATGGGATTAGCAGATGTGATTCTTGGAATCAAAATTGAGAGAACATCAAATGGAATCTCTTTGACACAATCTCATTACGTTGAGAGAGTGTTGAAGAAGTTCAATGCATTTGATGATCCACCTGCTAAAACACCTCTGGAACACAATGTTCATCTGAAGAAGAATACAGAGGAGAACACCGTGGCTCGGTTGGAATATGCAATGATCATTGGGCGTGATGTACATTACTTAATTGCACACGTCCCGATCTTGCATGTGCGATAAACAAATCGGCGGTACACGAAAGCAATCAAGTCACGATCATTGGAAAGCTCTTAGAAGGGTCTTAAGGTACTAAAAGTACACCCTTGACCTTGGGATATTTTACACGAGGTATCCAGCTGTACTTGAAGGGTACAACGATGCTAATTGGATATCGGATACAAAAGACTCATTTTCCACTAGTGGATATGTGTTCACTATTGGAGGAGCCGCATATCTTGGAAATCCACAAAAGCAGGCGTGTATTGTCCGTTCCACAATGGAATCAAAATTCATCGCTTTAGATCAAGTTTGGAGAAAAAGCGGAATGGCCGTAATTTTTACGGAAGACATTCCTTGTTGGAACAAACCGATTGCCATCGGTAATGGTACATTGTGATATCGGAAGTTTCTTTATAGGTAGATCTTGAACAATATGTATAACGGGAAGTCGAGACACATTAAATCGACGACATAATTCATTAGACATTTGATCTCAAATGGGGTTATAACCATTGGTTATGTAAGGTAAAAAGGATAACATAAGCGGATCCGGCTCACAAAAGAGCATATGCCGAGATCAAATGAATAGGCTGATAGAGGGAATGGGTCTAAAATCCACTAAGAAGAACTGAAACAGTGGAAACCCAACCATGATGACTGGAGATCCCAAGAACTTGGTTCAAAAGGGAAAACTAAACTGTGAACGTTAGTTGTACAGCACTTGAAAATCATGACCATTCCTGACAGCACTAAGTCAAGTGTTGAGCACCCGTAAAATGTGGTAAAGGCTAAGTCTTTGACTTTTAATGATTCCTAAAGGTCCAGATGGGACTGAGTATGACGGGATACTCGAGAGGAGATCACCTATGTAAATGAGAAGTGAGGGCCGCTTCGACCAACCATTTATGAAGCACAAAAGGGCGTCCATGGCCAAAACGGACAAAACTACGAGAACGAATCGGAGTCGAGATTGACTTGTGTCTGCACTGCCTGTAAGGTATACACTAAGGTGGATTAGTTCAAGGCATTACGTCCACTAAACCGCAGTGTACCCGACAGTGCTGGGCTAAGGATAGTTCAAAGCCACAAACTACTTATCCTGAAGCAACAAAGTCTCAATTGAGCTGTAAGATGCTCCCAAATCCGTATAGATGCAATTTTCACTCATGTGGGGGATTGTTGGAAATTTATTTTTGAAAGTGCTCTAGCACTCATGTTTGACCAAATTAATTGAGGAATTAAAAGGTTGATTTTTGTAAATTTAACGTGACGAGATCGAGCTACTCGCGGAGTAGATGATTGTGGTATATTTAATATCTCAAAACCGAATTTTGGTGAGTGAGAAATTAATTAAAGAAGATGGGACATTAATGCTCTAGTGAGAGAGTAATTAATGGGTGAGTGTTGACCATGTGTAGTCTTCCCACTCATCCCACATTGGAATCTTAAAGGAAAGTTTCCTAGTATAAATACAAGCTTGAAGTCTTGTTCTCCAAAATAGTGCATGGAGACCCTAACCATGAACCACACGCGCGCGCGCCTCGGCCCGGCCCAGGTCCGGGTTCTTGGCAATTGGGCTTTGGGTGGGCTTTGGGACCCATCTATCTTTTTAGATACCCAAAATCTTAAATTGGACCATTTATTTTTTGGACTTAATTAGTTGGGTGGCCCATCCGGAATTGGGTCGGCCCAGGAGTCAAGGATGTATACGTGTCGCGGATTCAAGCTTATCCAGGATTCAAATTTTTGAATCCGAATTAGAGGTTCGCCGAACCTGGACGGTCTCATGCGGTCAAAACCGCCCCACTAGAATCGTGGATCATAACTGACCACGAAGTTTGTGGGCTTCCCACCTTTTCCTCAACCTCCCGGAGTTGGTTCCGTCTATATATATTGACCCCTCAGAATTCTTTCAGTCACTTTTTCAACCTACGAAAATTAGACTCCCGCAATTCTGCGTATATATTTTCTTCCTCTTTCTGCTCAAATTCCGAAACGTTCGACGAGAGTATTATTTGATGGTCTTCTTGAACTAATCATCGTGAACCGTTTTACCTTTTGGGGCAATTACGCACGATCCTGTGAGCACTATCCAGGTCGTATTTTGTCTTGCGGAGAAAAGGGTTTTCCCTTGACTCGGTTCGGTTGGTTTTTAGCTTACGTTTTTTCGCCAGTGCAGTATAAGATTAACAGATTTCAAGTGCAATTATATGTGTGTATATATATATTATATATTATATAATATATATTATTTCGATATAATGAAGCCCAACGAGTGAATTTTTTGTGGAGTTCAATATTGGACTTTATATGTAAGAAAATCTACAAAAAAAAATTTAATCAGCTAAATTGGTGATTTGAACTAATCATGACCTTTTGAAAGTGGGTAGTGATGTTCTAACAATTTGAACTATTTCACTTTGCCAGCTGATATATTTTAATGAAATAACTAATATCAATGCATTACAAATCATTCAAAATGTAATCAATTGAATTGCATGGTAAAACCGGTTTACATAAAACTGTCTTCGTAATATATGTATTTATGCAAATCGTGTAATATTATACCGTATATCATTCGATTGGAGGATCGGGTTGTCGAGACATTTCTATCCACACAAAAAAGAGATCAGATGCATACATCTCATACTCATAATACTTCCTCCATCCCAAACTAATGATCCTCTATATATATTTCTTTTTAATTTGTCATAAAATATCTCGTTTCTTTTTGGATGGGTGTAAATTATTTAAAATGCTGGCCCTATTTAATAATATACATTAAGATTAAATATTATTATTTTTATATTCAATAAATAAGAGTGTATTATAAATTTTATAAATAAATTTAGAATTTCAAGTACAACAAATAATGTTCTATTTGTTTGTGTGAAAAATGAAAGGCCATTATTTTGGGACGGAGCCACGGAGAGAGTAATTAACCTACAACACCTTTTGTCCTTAATTACGTTACTTATAGAACCAAAGTACCTAAGCAATTATATATCCTTCAAACCCTAATTATAAGCATTAACCTAGCCCTAAAACAAAACAAAATATAAAGTATATAAACGTATCACATATAAACTGATGAACGATGTACGACTATAAACTACTCATAAAGTGAATAATTCTTTTATTAAAATTGCATAAATCCTCGTCTAAAATCTTGACAAAAAAGTATATATTCTCAATACACACAGCTATACAAAAGTATACTTATGAAATTTAAAGATAAATGTATGTTACAATTAATAATTATAATAAAATTACTCACGTCCTGAAAATAGCTTCAAGATTCAACCCCGTAAACATGCTTAAACTTCCGTTGATCAATTCCGAATTCTCTTCACTTGGTTGTACTTGAACATCACCCCCAATAATTTCTTGCTCAGAATTCATTAAAACCGTGTCGGAATTAGGCCACATAGTCTGCAGCGCTTCTTCACCCGGCAATGGCGGTAATAAATCATTCTCCATCGGAATATTCATACTCATGAAATCATTATCAAACCCTACCGGAAACATCGAATTATTAACCGGATCAAATTGTTGGCATTCGAAGAATCCATTCGGTACAATATTATGAACGTTGGAAAACTCGATAGATGGAAGGTTCATTTCCCGTTGATCATGCAAGTTGGAAATTGTTTCCACGTGTGGCGGCGGCGCGTGGTTGACAAAATTAGCGTAAACCGCGGCAAGGTCAATGTTAGTGGCAGTTGAAGTTTGTTGGGGAGCGGAAAATGAGGTGGATTCGGCGACTTGAGAGCGTACGGATTTAGTTCTTCGGGTTTTGCGACAGCCTCCGCCTATGGGGACGTTGCGGAGGGAGCCGCCTTTGGTCCAGTAGCGTCGACAGGCCTTGCACAAGTATCTAGGCTGAGTTAGGCTGTAATTGTTGTAGTAACAGAATTTGGTGTTGGGAGAACCGCAACGTGGACACGGTGGCCACACATCCACGTGATTACTACCTTTCCATTTTCCACTTTCCATTTAAACCAAATATGCTCATGGAACTCAATAAACTGATCATGTAGTAAACATTCTTGTGCGCAACTCTAAACATCAAGAATTTAATTGGAAACTTTGGGAGAGAGTTAGGGTTTGAATTGGGGCGAAAGGTAGAAAGGTGTATGTATATCATATGTACGTGCATGCACGTGTGGGGTGGTTTCGGGGCTTTAAGGAAACTACAGGCTGTAGTAACTGTCGCGGCGGCTAATACGATCGGTGTCGGTGTTAGACCCACGTGGCGGGATGTCATTGGCGGGGAGGGGAGTGAGGTGGGGGCAAACGCCTCGAAGGGATTACATTTGTCTGGAATTTCTTACGCTCGGATTCGTATTGTATGGGGATTGCCCCAAATATATTGAAAACTTACTTATTTTAAGTTCTAAAATCGCAAACTCTCGGGATATAATTAATTATTGGACTTCAATCTCACCGTTAATTTTGAATTAATCATATACAGAAATGTAAATAATATTTATCATGGATTATTAGAGCAGATGAAAATCAAACTATTCGGATCTCGACTTAAAAAACATTCATTTAAGTTGATTGATTAAAGTTCACGAGCCGAATTCGAGCTCGATAATATTAAACTAAAAAAATATTCATTTAAGTTGATTGATTAAAGTTCACAAGCCGAATTTGAGCTCCATAATATTAGACTAAAAAAATATTCATTTAAGTTGATTGGTTAAAGTTCACGAGCCGAATTCAAGCTCGATAATATTAGGCTCATGCAGGGGCGGATGTCTGCAAACCATATGAAACGGCTGAAATCACTTATTTTAAAAAAACTCCTCAGAACTTTTAAATGTATAAAGCTACTCCCTTCATTTTTAATTAGATGTCGTTTTAATTTTTTAAAATAGATATCGTCCTGAGATTTTCTTTCTCTTTATCTCATATTTACCCTTAATATGGTAATTTCAAATTTCCTATAAAAATGTTGGGTGTATATTTTTTCAACCAATAGTAATATTGTTAAGAATATTTAAATAATATTAATTAAAATTAATTTTGAAAAAAAAATATGTCTTTAATTTATCTTAAAAATCTCAGAATGACATTTATTAAAAAATGGAGGGAGCATTATTTTTGTTTGCAAGCACACCAATAATGTATTCAAATAAGATATGACTCAGATAATTGTCTTAAATAAATTAATCCAGTTATTACTTCAAAACGGTCATCTTGGATCATGGGCTTCTTGGATCCTGGGAACCCCGTCTCCAATACCTCCAGTGATTTACTTTTTGTCAAGATCAAATTCATACAAGGAAAAGTATCCAACATAGAACATTCATATGACTATTAAAATTTTGAACTGAATGAAAATGTATATAATTACCGTTAGCTAAACAATATCAAGCGGTGGAATAGTTACGTAACAATACCATAAAAATTACGAGGGTGTCTCGTTATTCGATGGATCCAAAATGAACCGCTTGATGATGACAAAAACAAGAGTCACCTAATCCTAGCATTAACTACATAACAATAAAACAAATGGATAAAAAATGTACAACATTTGGTATACTCATATACAATGAAAAGTTCTAAATCTGGATATGATAATGGGTGGCTTTATGAGCAGAGCAGCTTCTTCTTTGACTTCACCAACAACAAAGCTCTCAACAATGCCCCAGTAGCACTATAAGTGACCTAGTCGCTCCTGGTAACCATGACAGTATTAAACTAGCGAAATACAGTAACTCGTAGCAGCTTATAAATAACAATTGAAAAAGATATACAAAGATAAACCATTTTGATACAATACTGCTAGCATAAGAAAGAGAAGGTTGAGTTTGAACTGAAGGTAGATTCGAACTGCATATTAAGAAACTAGTGTTCATTCTCACTTTAAACAAAATTTTCCATAATTTGGGTGGATTAGAAATCTGCTCGAATTTGAATGACTTTAAAATCCTTTGCACTTGAGTGATAAAATCACAAACAACAGTGTATAGAGAGGTTATTTATTAATCGCATTTCCAATGACCAATATTGATACAATCCCCTGCATCAGATCAGGCCAGCGCCCATAGTTTATTTATTATCTTGCAAATAAAAAGGTTGTGGCCTTTATTGCTTAGGGCTTAATTTGGGGTTTTGGTTTGAGAGTCTATTTATATTGCTTTGTTTTTCTTAGTTAGGGCATCTTTGGATCATTGAAGGATGGGTATTATTCCGCTGTTTTCTTATGTTTCTGTTCAGCAATTGATATTGAGTTTTATTATATCGCGAGTTCACTACCTTACATCTAAACAAATAGACATACCAAGACAAAGAAACAAATTAGCAAACAGAAGCTACTAAATGAAATTATTAAATGCTGAGCTTGTCAAACCTGAAGCATCTGCATTAACTTTGGATGTTGCTCTAGAAGCAGACAAAGTTTTTCCCGGTCGCTCAGGAGAGCCTGCATTTCAAGCCAATTCAGTCATCATAACCTCACAAGCAACTTAGTTGTGTAATCATATGAATAGAATTCAAAGTACCTGAATAGCTTGAGGTGATTTGAAAACGTCTTGTAGAGACATCCCAGGATCTTGTTGGGACGAGCTATCCCCAGGCATGTGTGAAGTTCTTTGTGAGTGATCAGCAGGTTGATGCTGCAAGGGCTCCGTTTGCTGGGTTTGATAATACATATGATGACCAGGGGACACTTGGGGCTGCTGTAGCAGCTGGGTTGGATGTTGTACGGAATTATGCATCAATTGGACCCCCTGTTCTGAATGTGGGGAAGATGGAACAGATGGCCTGAGATGCTGTGGTGGAGGACGTGGGATTTGTGGTGGTTGCAATGGCTGCAGCTTAGGTATGGGATGATTTTGGGAGTTGTCTCCATGATGTGAACCTAAACTATTTCCGTAAGGATTCACAGGAGGCCTAAAAAGTAATGGTTGCATCAAAGGTGGTTGAGGATATGATGTTAGCATTGGGTGTGATGCTGAAAGGTTCATCATAGGTGCACCAGATGCTTGCTGAAGCTCGGAATTACCGACGGTTTGAAAATATTGAGGAGATTGAGAAGTTGAATTCATGAATGAAGAATTGCCTGAATAAGGAGGTGGATTAGGAGGAAGTGGAGGTCTTGTAGATATTATCGGGGAAGAGAGAGATGTCTGTCTGAATTTCAGATCTGGCAATGCGACCGAGGTGGCAAATGATGTAGAATTGCTTGCTGCAGACATATATTCTGACTGACCCTGCAAAAAGAGGGGAAGTGAGAAACTCCATTTTAATTGCAGAGAACACTTGAAGCCTTGAGGAGGCTTAATTGCAGATAAAATCACAACTTCGCATATTGTTATCTAAACTTTTGAATCTTGGTAAACAAAACATAAATTTAAAAAAAAAATGCAATTTGAACCAATGGGCAGATTCGCACCTGCCCGGAAATGTGATTAATAATTTGTTGCCAGGTAGGTGACACATCATTTCCGGGCGGGAGCGAATCTGTCCATTGCTTCGAATTGCAAAACAAATTAGATTGATGTTTTGTTTACCAAGATTCAAAGATTTTATTGCACTTTGCGAAAATGTTGTGATTTTATCTGCAATTAAGCCCCTAGAGGAATCTGAGCCTGAACATCTGATACATGCAAATGATGAAGAATGACTTACAACAGGATGCATATTTTGAGACGGTACAGGTGAGATCGTTGGTGGTGGTGGAACTGGAGGAAGAGGAGGCTGGTTTGAAGGAAATTTCTGGTCATAGAAGCCTGCGGTTATAGGAACAGGTCCAGTATGGTGGGGAGATGCTTTAGAATATGGGTTAGGTTGTGTTCTCGAATATGAGGGAGTTTTCATATAACCAGTTGCAGAGGAATCAGTTGCACTATGAGTTCTGATTGGTTGACTCTTTGGAACATCTGACTGGTCAGAGAACTTTTTCTCCGAAGAAATACTAGGTTCTCGAGTGAGAGGCATTTCCGGACGAGATGCTGACATTCTTGATGAATATTCACTCGGCGCATTTTCATCCATGTTCGATGCTAATGGAGTACCCAAGCGAGAGAACTGACTGCTGCTTTCATTTACGTCACTCTCAGTCTCCTCAACTATGGACTGAGGAGAATGTGGCTCGATAATAGATGCAGGCAGATTATCATCAGGTTGTGGAAAGGGCAATTTATCATCAGGTTCATCAGATTCTTCAGCATCAAAAACAATATCGATTCCCTGAAGATCATCTTCTTCGAGACCCGGTTTCAACGGCTGAGATTTGCTGGACTTTTCCTCATCATCTGGAGCTGTTGTTGTTTTCACTACTGTTGCAGATTCATTAACTGGCATACCAGCAACATTTTGGCGCTCCCTTTGCCTCGCCATGAAGACATCCACATGAACGGATGGTGGTCTCCCACTAGCAGATCCTATCCGTGGGACAGCAATTACGTTAGTGCCATCAACGTTTCGTTCTCTTGCAACATAGTCATCGACATGCATAGAAGGAGGCCTGCTAGTGTTGGGCTTACGCTGTCTGAAGGTGTCTCGACGTGTGGGGCCCGTGGGGGTGGTAGCAGGAACTGAACCCCTAGAGAATGTACTTTGTAAAGGAGCTTCCACTACCGCATTGTCTCCTCTCCCGTGCCTGTTTGGCCCATCGAGAGAGGAGATCTTTCTTTTTGTGGAAAGATTTGTTTGCGTCATTCTGTTACGCAGATTCTCCGGGCACTCCCAAGAAAACATGGTTCCGAATTCATCTTCCATCAGCTCCATACTTCTTTCTGCAAATTTATGTACCCTCGAAGAAACGGGAGGAGCCAGTAGTGAGGTGTAACCAACGGCGATTTCAGCATCCACATCCTCCACGCTGGAGAACTTTTGCAACAAAAGGAGTAATAACTTTGCAATCTCCTTGATCTAAAATTCATGAGCAAGACTTTATTAAAAATAAAATGATTCTTCGCTAAAAGAAAAGGTCGAACAATAATGTAAACCTGATGTGAAGGAAGCGTGCCAGATGCTTTTTTATTGCTCGTCTCCAATACTAACAAATTCGTGAGCTCTTCAATATGTTTCATGTTTTCATCAACAAAACTTTCGACAGAATTGTCATTCACTCCAAACAAGACCTTGATTGCAGCAACCCGCTCGTAGTCAAGTCTGACGAGAAAGCCATGTGAGAACACTATTTAATTTTCTCAGAGAGTATATTCAAGCATAATGAACTGAAAATTTCACTCAAGTTGACTAACTTCTCTATTTAAGTAGCAGGAAAAAAAAGAGCAATGTGCGTACCTTCTTCCATCCATGCAAAAGCCTAAAGCACCTGAGGCTAATATGTCAACTGCTGCAGGAACATCCTTAGAGTCAATTGACCTTAACAAAGTGGTCCAACAGTACAACAATGGAGGATGCTCCCTCCATTCTGATGCATAAATTACGCTAAAACTTCCAGCCCTATCATTTATAATTTGATTTGCGGAATCCTGAACAGTAGAGGACTTGATGTGCTTAACAACAGAGAGTAATGCACTTTGACCTCCAGTAGAGGAAGTCATCTCCTTGAATGCCGACAAACAAGCAAACAATTCTGGTCCAATTGGCAAGACCTATAATTTTAATAGAAATAGGAAAAGTAAAGCAAAGGAAATAGGAAAGCAAAACGAGCATGCAAGAAAATATTGACAAGGGAAACGCTTGACAGTTTCAACTTCTAAAGCATCAGTGTAAATGAGGAGAAGAATTCATGTAAAAGATGTTAAAATGAGGAGAAGAAGACAGAGAGATATACCCGCTCCATATCAAAAATAATAAATGTAAGGTTTTGTTATGAAACGAAACCCAACATAGTGATCAGTGTTAGTTTGGCTCCCTATGAAACCCCAATATTTGGTTCATTATCATTAAAGTATATATATGTGTGAGTTTATACCTGTAACGTAACAGAGACGGTAACAGATACTGCAGATCTCTTAAAAAAACTACCAGTTATAGGCTCACAATCTTATCTTCTGGAGAGAACCTCTTTTAAATTGCATTGACACAGTGGGGAGTTGATATATTCATTGTCATTCATAAGAAGTACTTATTTTTTACCTACGTTTAGGGTCAGTGTCAAGAAAAAAACACAGCTTAACAGACACTATTATCTATGTAACTGAACATATAATTTAATACCTATGCTTCTTATAAAATAGGAGCTGAGTTCTAACAGGAAAGTTTCATTGACCAGCTTATCAACAGTCTACGCTAGTTTCCTGTTTATTTGAAATAGTACGAAACATAATTATAGACTGGTGTACAGATAAAGACATTAAAAAGGAACATACCATGAAAAATCTCAGGATATATAACCAGATTGCAGAGCATTCTTCAGCTGAAAAACGATCAGGGGTAGGCCTGGAAACAAAACAAAGTAAATCTTGATACTCAAATGTCCATCCAGGAATGTGTTAAAAATTATGGCACTAACAAACTAAATAATAAAGAACTTCTGGACCTGTCATGCGCTCCAAGAGGCTGAAGAGATGCACGATCATCACCAATCAAGGAGATACACTTGAATGCAGGCATACACCAAATAAGAAGTGAATATTCATATTTTGCTAGATTTATGTTGGCAGCTCCAATACACCTCTCTAGCACATTTATGAGCATTTGAAACCCACCCTCTTTCAACAGTAGTGGCTGTAAAAAGAATAACCAGAATTAGACAAACTCTCGACTCAATGGAGAAAACAACAAGAGTTACTTTTAAAATAAGAAGTACACCTTAGCATTTGGATGCTCCAACAAGATGGCAAGAAACTTAAGTAATCGATGAACCTGTATAAAATATAGCAAACACAAAAGCACATTATCATCAGAGGACAAATTAGGTGGAAGGAACAAAATCCAAAATAGAAGCAACCATTGCTGTTAACCTTGTCGGCGTCCACATCAGATAATGCTGACGGCTCTAAAAGGCGATGAGAGATCCACGATATTATAGGTTTCACCAATAGTGACGCATAATCAAGATTTAGACATGCAATCCTAATAATGAATACACGTAGGATGTCTTGTATGACAACTGACATCTGACATTACAAAACTAGCATTAGATAAAATTATAGAAAACAAAAGTAAAGCTTGCAATCGTGCAAACAAAGAGGAAAACACTTACACTAACAGAACAATGTAGAATGATATCTCCAAGTTTCACAAGTTGAGGAGACAATTGAGCTACTAGCTTCTCAGGGTTCCCAGGTCTTAGAAACCAATTGATTTTTTTCTCTTTCTGTGGACCCAGTAATGTCCCCACTGCCGTCCCTCTTATGGTGCTCAGTATTGGCATTCCATTTTTCCACTGCCAATTACTTTCACTTGGAAACAAATCATTCTGGAAAGGCATAGAACGAGTCAAAGTCATACTTCTACAATCAGATCTACTATTATTTAAAAAAATTATATTTGCCAAAATGCTTTAATAAGAAGTGTGTAATTGGAAGGTCCACATACCAGCAGAACAAATAAGCTGCATGTTTCTTTGGGACCCAGTGCTAACAAGGAAGTGGTATGAAGACTGTCAAGGAGGAAATGAAAGAGGCCAGGAGTCCAACTGTACACGGGCCAACAAGCTAGTGCTGATGCTATAAGATGGCAAACAGCACCAAATCCAAGCGCGAAATCAGGGCAAGTATGGGACAACTCTGACGCACTGGCGGCCAACTTGGGGCTGCAAATAGAATCTCTGTGTTAACAATATTGGAACATATATCTTCAGTCAACTATAAAAGGAGATATAGTTGCTACCTCACTTCTCGGTGCAACTGTAGGAGTGCATTCATTAGCTTGGTGTTCCTGTGTTGCTCCTTTGCTTCCTGAATTTAGCATTAGCAAGGAAAAGACATGCCTCAATACATCATACGATCTATTCAAAATTCTCTAGTAAATAGACAAAAGCATTTTCTTGTACAAAAACATGATTATATGATTTTCAAAGTTTTAGAGGCTTATGTGGATTGACTATTTTTTTTCTTCTCAAGGTGGCTTTGCAATATATATAAACATTTCACAGAATCAATGGTATTGTTGCCTGTATATGGTCAAATTACTTTCTCAAATAAGGTTAAATAATAGAGTCCATGCAACAAGCTGGCAAACCTTGGCAGTTGATAATGTTCACTTGGAACACATTTATTGAAAATAGAAAGGCAAATAAAATCTATAAGTCTATTAAATTAAGTTAATGGATAAAACCTAAGCGATTACAGGAAAAAATCACATTGTTATTAAACGAAAAGTAAATTTTGCACCAACAAAACTAGCAAAAATAAGTTGCATGTATGAATGGTGCCACAAACCTGTAACTTATGCAACAAATTGATCAGCAGGAGCAATGAAGGAATTAGAAGATCCAACATGCTCTTCTCACGATTTCGTTCTAGAAGTAAATCAGAAGTAGAATTGCCCTCCGCACCCTCATCAACAAGGTAATCTGTTTAAGACAAGTAACCATGTTTCAACTTCATAAGGTAAGCAGCACAAAGATAATAAAAACCTCCAAACAAAGAGAGTAAAATACAGCAAGACAGAAATTTCTGTGTCAGCACCAGGAACTTAAAGATAGGCAGTATTTACTGTAGAATGAACAGAACTCACAACAGCGAACTTAATGTAGAATCAAGGAACTTAATGTACAATAAACAGAACTCACAACAACGAACTAATACATGATGAAGTGGAATAGCTCAAGTGGTTAGAGCACCACTACCTATGCCATGAGGTCATGGGTTCAAGTCACCATTTGCCCGATAAAAAAAAAACGACGACAAACTAATACAACTATTTCAAGTCAATAAATATTATTCTTGGTAAAATTATGGGAATGTTGTCAACATTTAAGAGGATACACCCTCACGAGAAAGAATACTGACCATAAATATTGGATGACCTCTCAAGCATGAGCTTGCAGTTGATCATAACAGCATGGATAACCATTACAGCACCTTCAACATAGAGAGCAGCAGTAACAACCTTTAACAACCATACAAGAATTAGTTAGCACAACTCCTTTAGTAAAAAATGCTTGTAATGAAACTAACAATTAATTAATACCGAATTATCTGAAACAAATGCCAAAATTCGAAATGCTGTAGTGAGCTGGGCAATGGAGGAGTCACGAAGAATAACACCAGGAAAATCCTTCTCAGTAATACGTTTTCCTATGAGATTATCAACAACATTCCCATCAGAACTACTGGAAGAATCTCCAACTACATTATCAACATCCATCATGTCAGATGCTAAAACACTGTCTGAAGCCATGTGAACATCTCCTCCAGAAGCCAAAACAGCAGCATATCTTAACAGTCCAATTGCCCCATTTTTATGGTAAACTACACCAGCATCAATCCATTCCAATAACCGTGCAGGAGCATCTTTCTTATTGGAACCTGGGGAGGACGAATGTAATGCTGTATGCAGTTCCTTCGCATGGCCTATCCAAGATGTCAAAGAGGTTGCAGTAGAATCCATCACAACAACTTCAAAAATCTCAGCCGTTGAGTGAAATGTTGCAAGATTCAATGGTGATACCCCTGTACATAAAGGTTCACTTATAAGCATATAGAAACACAATGAGGTCTCCATTACTCAAGTCACCAGCTTACCAGTATTCGGTGAAGCAGGATCAAGTTCCCTTCCAGAATGCAAAGCAGTCATCAGAACTTTGAGAGCCTACAGCAAATAATAAATAAATAAGGTTCCTCGTAAATAAAACCAGGCCATCTTGAAGATAGGACTACATCACAAATTAATTGAGAAACTTATTCACTCATCAGAAATCCCCTCTTCATTAGAAAAAACAAATACTGATCATTTCATTAATGAAAGAAACTTAAAGAAAAGCTCATTTATATTTTTAGTAAGACCAAAAGGAACAAATGACAATATTAGACCATTCATAACAGGTTGAGGAAGAAATGGTAAATTCATACCTCTGGGAAATTCACTAAAACCAACAAAGCCTGGCGTCCACACTCTGACCTGGAACAGAACCCCTCATGTTCTCAAGCCAGATATAAATATTAAACTAATCAGCTTCAGAAAAAGTACAAGAATACTCTACCTGGAGAGGCGACAAAGATCCCATAGCACCCATAAGAATTCTTCAGTATTTGGAGTCAACTTACATAATCTATCTACAGCAATTACCTGGAAATATTAACAAAAAGATGCATATAGTTTAAATTTTAACACCATATAAATGGACATAATTACATGAATCTCACCAAAAGAAAAAAAAAAAGAAAAAGGAAGAAGCATAAATTAAGAATCTGAAGTACAGGAGATATGCATCATGAGATTTAAGAGTTACACAGAACATACTGCCCTCATATGCATCTCAAAGATCATGCCAACGTCCTTGGGGCGACAAAAGAACCCTTTGGACAATGAAACATACGCATAGCGAAGTGAAACCAAGTCATCGTTCTGGACATCCTTAATACCACGCAAAGCATGGATAACGGTTAAGGAGAGGTCAGTATCACGGAGAAGGAAATCTAATCCTGCAATGAAAGTAGGAGAAGGCAACAAAAATTACAATATCTTACAAGAAGACTCAGAGACTGGAGAGAAAGGTAGCATTTGTAAACCTGAGCGACAAAAGAGGAGAGAGAGAATTATTGCTTCCATATGTGATACAATGTCCATGAACATGTCCGTAGCATCCCCTGTTTCAGACCGCAAAACAGAAGATGACAACAACGCAGCTGATAAAGGGAGGAAACCCTTCTCCTGTGTAGGACATGCCATTTAGTCATGCAGCATGAAGAATAGAACACCGTATAATATCAATATAATAATCGGTTAAAAAAATTAAGAAGACAAAAGACTAAAAATCAAGGACTTTAAAAGCTGTTAATATACTTAGAAATCCAACATATACAAGAATATGTTTAGATTTCTTCTTCCATCATCCTAGTATATAATATGCTTATTCAAGACTATGTCAAAACACCTAGCCCAATGAGTACACCTTGAAACTTTTCCAAGCAGTTTAGTATACATTCGTGAACTAAGGAATAATAGATTGAAACGAATTGTAGACCAATACCTACAAATATTGCACATACATGAGGGGAAAAAATGGATTAGCTGCAATTGGGAAAAAAAAAGCTGCAGTGTTGAATAAAAGCCCTTTGCTATGGCAAGAAGCAAACAGTCATTTAAAATTTCGTTCATTGCCCATTTTGTTTAGAGTGCACATCTGACTAAAGAACAAGATAAAGGACACTGGGGGTGTTTGTTTCTAGCCCCACGTTGGTTTCTCCAGATTTTGGTATAGGATTTCAAATCCTATAAAATTTTACCCTACATTAATTGCAATACACCGATTTTACTTTTCTCAAACACAATTTGTAGTACACAATCAATCATCTCCCACTTTTTAATAATTAGTATTATCTACTCAACTCAACACTATCTCTCGTCCTTTTTACATTACACACTCACTCCCCTACCTTACACACGCAATCAATCATCTATCACCTACTTTTTCAGTTTTCTAGATTCTACCCTATCAATTCCTAAAAATCCTACGCTCCCAAACATATACAAAATCCAAATACACATTTACTCTTCATCAAATCCACCTATATACAAAATCCAAATACACCTTCAATCTATAAACAAACACCAGTTTGTTTTCTTGCTACTGTTCCAATTATTCTTGGTTACCCTGAGAGTAGTTACTAGAAGAAAAGAAAAAAAAAGTAACATGCCGTTAACCAAAAATAGTATAACTACATGAAGTTCTCTCTCTCTTGCTTGTGCTAGCCGTAATAGTGAATTAATTTACTTAATAAATTAATGAACAACAAGTTGGAAAGAATCTTAAAGCAACAGCTATTATATCATTGAATAAACATATATTAATACAGTAAAACTAATCCTTTAATTGTAACAGAAAGAAGAGAAAAGGAGAGGGAGAAAATGGAGAATAATAAGCATGCAACCAAATTCTGGATAAATAGCATACCTTCAAAAGGGAAAGTAAATGTGTGTCAATGTCGCCATTCAAAAAGCCACAATTTGACAAATTAATCAAGCCACTGGTTGTTTTAAATGCCAATTGTCCAGCATCACCAAGTATAAGAGATCTGCTTGTGGCAGCCATTGGAGAAGGATCATCAACTGGACCACTCATCTTTATCAAAGTCTACGAAAAAATATTTGTCAACCAATGTGCAGAAGTATCTATCAAATGCTAGTTTTAGATAATATAAAACATTCAGGCATTAAAAAGCAAACATATTATAGTAAAATAAACAGGCAAACATAAGAGAAAAACTAACCAAAAGTTTCTTGAGTTGCACTTTAGCACTTGCAAGCATGTCCAGAGTATTGTTTGTAACCCGTCCAACCGAAGATATACCCCCTAGTACAGATAATACCGCATACTGCAGGCAAATAATCATAGAATTTTTTTATGAATGGTGAACCAATAATTAACTTTTGAATCAGTTTAGAGAATATAGTACAACCAAGATGCAAGAATGCTGGCAAAATCCGACTGTAAGCGATCCCTTTGCCATTTTTGGGATGCTACAGAGATCTTTTTAACAGAAATATGTATATGTGTCAGACAATCACGGCCTTCTTTTCCCATCCACACAAAACATATGGAATGAGAACAATCACATGATTCCAATCACTATCTTCTTTCACACATTTAAAACTCTTGCAGAAAGGGCAACACATAAAAGTATTGACATAATGCTGAACTGAAAAGGTTGTTCTGATAAATATAAAATGAATATGATTTATGTCAGTCCATATAGATTTGCGTGTAGATATAAGTTTCGACATCAAAATTAGCAAACAGCAGCATATACCTCGTATCTACAAGCCACTTCATAAAAACGCATGCGATGAAGGATATAAGTTGCAAGGGAAGCAATGTCATGCCTCTGCTTCTCCAACAACAGCTTCAGCAATTGATTATAACCATCACTAGTGCCAGCTGGTATGTTTTCATCTTCCCGAGGCCACCATCCAAGGAAAGCTTCACATCCAACAGAGTGCATAGTCGCCTGCTCGATAACTCCAAGCGACAATAATGCAAGACTGGTAGAATTGTTTGTTCGGCAAGATAAAACATATCCCAGCTGCTTCATGCCACCATAATTAACAAACTGAAAGCAGCTCTCTCTAGAAGAGCACAACAAACGAGCCACGTTCAACCATAGAATTGTATTCTTATACTGAAGACAAATAGAATAACCAAATCAGCTTTCACATCACTTTACATAAAAAGGATGGGAGGAAACTTGAAATAATTTTTTAATTTCCACTTACTGGTGAAAGATGTCGATATCCCACATATTCACTGCTACAAAAATCAAAATGTTGGTGTAGAGTATCCATCAACTCTTTTGAAGTAGGGACCCCTTCCTCAAACTCGAGAAACAAGCACTCTCCAGAAAATTCAGATGGATCTCCAGATTGAATATGAAGCCTTTTATAAAGGTCAAGAAGTTCCTTTTCAGCTTCAGTAAGGGCATGCATAGCGCCTCGACAACTTATCAGTCCATTAGTCTCCAACTGCTCTGAATCAATAGTTCTGAGAGATGAACAAGGTGCTCCATAGGTTGAATTCACGGATAATAAAGAACTGATAACTTTATCAGCAGCTACTGCAGAGTTCTGAGAGCCCAAAATTTTATAAACCAGTAGCAGAAATTTTCTTAATATAAGTGGAGCGTCTAATTCAACTAGTGAATGAGAAAATATTTTCAGGGAAGATACAAGTTCCTTAATTGTCAACATATTGGAATGAAAAGCAGGAGGTAAATCTTCTAGGTTTCCTTCAACAGCACTAACAGTATCTGTTAAGGAGCTATCTAAATCTACTTCTATGTTAAACTGGCCAAGATCTTCAGCTGTATTTCCATATATCACCATGCTTAGGCTGCGATAACTGCCTCTAACAACCAAATGATTTGTAATCAGGGCCTACAACAAGATAGTGCATTAGCAAGTTAATCCCATTGGAAAAAAAACATAAAAGAGGAAATGCTATAAAGTGTCAGTCATCAAATAGGCAAAAACATTAGAAATGCTGTATTATTTCATCCAAACAATAATGGAAACTTTTCACATGCTCAGCAGGTTTTACAAGCATGTCTGTTCTGCAATCCTAATCAGCTTCAGCTATAATTTGATACAATATAGGAAGCCACATATTCCATGGGATGATATTATTAAATACAGGATAACAAGGACCAGTACGTACTAGGCAGAAATAAAAAAATAATAAGATCAGTCAAAATCAGGCTCAAGCACCTACCAAAGTACACCGAGTCATAAAGAAAGAAACACAAACAGTGGACTATTAAACTGGTGAAATACCTTTGTAAGTTACTAAGGGCATTCGACTAATATAGTATATACCTCAACTTCAAGCACATTTGATGAAGAATGTGAATACAAACAAGGCGGGCATAACCGCCTAAATCTCGACTCTCCTTCACACTGAACAAAAACCTCCAAAGCAAATGATGGAGGTGAAGTGGCACTGCGCAGAATGAAGAACAATTTAAGCTTGCATCTTACAAAAAAGATGCATACAAAAGATAATACGACAAAATAAAATAAATTCAGCATAAATTGATCTTTTAATAAAAACTATAACTGTTGCATATATGTTTCTGTAACATAATTTAAAAGCCACCACACCCGATAAGCTTCACTGCAGGACAAATTGATGAAGCATTCTGCTCAAGGAACTCACAAGCAGCAATGACTACAGGCTCTGAAAATATCACCTGTAACAAAGAACAGAAAAAAAATTCCAGAATTATAAATTATTTGAAATTAACATTAACAAGTAATTTAAACTGGATTTCATTACCTAAAACAATATTCCTACTATTTTTCTTTAAGAAACATAATAATAAACAACCCCGAAGAGCATTGACAGGCTTATACTCTCAACTACTGCCCCTGAATTAAAATTATGTACATCAAGGCTCCTCTTCTCTAGTCGCTGTTTAATAACACAATGTGAAAATCCATCGACCAACACACGTACTTTAGCTCCACGAAATAGATTAAACAAATAAACTATACAATTGTTGGATATACAATTAACATAATCAACTATAGCAAACACAGAGAAACCAGGCATATACAGTTTCGAAGAATACGTCTAAAGCTGTTGGGAAAGAAGCACATAAACATAAGTTGCAAATTTTATCAAACAGAAAAAAATTAGACCAATTCAACAAAAGGAGAAGAAAGAAATACCTCGTCAACATATTCATCCAGGTAGGGGTGAACGAATGTGTGAGCATAGAGCACACAGGGTTCGGGACGACCCATCGTCTCTTCCACCGTGACCCGAACTGAGTCGAGTGGGAACAATATTATTAGGGCTTTAAGCTTTAGTTGCAGAGAGCATGGATGAATGGCGTGTCGGTTAATTGAATTTGATTTAGGATTTAGAGAGGGGGATGATGGAGGAGGTCGTTAATTAATTAAAAACGCCAAAAAACTACGCCCGAAATTCCAATAAAACGATTGGCCCATGATTACGTTGAATTTGCTTAAACTTTTAACGAGGCCCATATTCGAGGTGATCAATAGGCCCAATGAAATAAATAATGAAACCCAAGTTGTGCTGAGAAAAGGGAAGTCTGCCAAATATCTTATGGCACAAGTTGGTCCAGTTATTAGTGGTACAAATAAAGCCCAACATTAAGTATTCTAATTAGGGGTGAGCATTATTCGTTAAAAATAAAAAAATCGAGCCAAAACAAATTAAAATATAAATTCTATTATATTCGATTCGATTTCAATTTTCAATTTTAGGATTTTTTATTTTCGATTTCATTTTTTTAAGGTAAAATTACCGAAAAATCAAAAATCGAACCGAAATAAAACGCCATATATACACAATATATGTTGTTGTGAAATTGTGTAGTAGAGTAATATTATTGGACTTTGTGTTGTGTTATCTAATTTTTGAATTATTGTTGTAAAAAATGGACATACGCCTTTAAAAATAGTTTAATTTTATATGTTAAATAATTTTGATTTTTTACTAAAACCGATTAAGATCGATTTTTGTAGTCAAACTGTTCGGTTTCAATTTATTATGGTAAATATTTTCGATTTTGCTCGTTCTGTTCGGTAACCGAATAACATAATGTTCTCCCCTAATTATAACATACCATATAGTTTTGATTTGATTCAATATTCGTATTTGAATTATATTTATATTTGAATTTTTATAATACATATTCAAAATTGATTCAATTAGTATTCATATGAAAATGCCAAATTAAAATATTCAATCCAATAGTTGACTAAATATTTATTATATATTATATAATAACAATAAATCTATGTTTTAAGACCATCCTATTAAGGGTTAGGCCGATCTGTCTAATACTTACTAAAATGGGAAAAAATATTGAAGTATAGTTTTTGTGTATTTTATTCGAAAAATTAAATTAGTTCAAATGTGAGGATTGAAACCTTACGCTGTGTTTGTTTTGGGACTCACACGGATGAACTTAAGACTTTACGTTCCCCGTCTCATACGAGTTTAGGATTTAAAATCGGATTTTTTAAAATCTACATTCAATCCACACCTACAAATACCTATAAACCTATTATTACTTTTCTCAATACATCACACTTTATTATTCTTCTCAGTATAATATAATAATACAACATTAATCACTATTAAAGATTGATTTGACATAAAGTTAAATCCTACACTACTCAAATCCTAAAACAAACACACACATTTACTATTCATCAAGATTTCTAAATCCCTGAATTCTAAAACCTTGACTTACTTCGCACACTTAAATCCCAAAACAAACACACCATTAAGAATTTCACCCATAAAAAAAAGGTTCTCACTTCTCTTTGACCAATCTCACCCTTTTCGGAGTTGGACTATCTTCTTGTCTCTTGAAGGTTGAAAAGTGATATGATTTGTTTTGGTTTTTTTTTGTGAGGAAGAGACGAGAAACTCCCCCCACCCGTGTCGTTGCCCCCTCAGCCGGACGGATTGTAAATCGAATGATGTGCCCAAGTGGGAAACACTTGTGGGAGAGAGCCAACATGATTTGTTTTGGTTTTATCTCTACAATACTTACCTTTATAGTTTGTCGTATTAAATGGTATATACGTTAGAATATGTAGAATTGTGTAATTGATTCTTCTTGCCTGCACATTTGTCTAGCATTCAAATAGAAAATGAGCTTGGTGATGGCACGCTAAAGTTGCGAAGTTGTTGATCACCACAATCGTGATAACATCATTCACAATTGAATTCGTGTTGTTTGTATTTTTCCTACTTTTACAAAGGCGTTTAGTGTATCTTTTAATTGGAAGAAATTGATGTGGTTTTACTGAGTTGATTTTGTGCAAATTTTGAATTGAATGGTAGTATTAATTATGTGGAAACTTTTGATGTTATCCAAATGTCAGAATTGAATAGCTTTTTATGGACAACTTTCCATTCCAATCTTGAAGATCAACTACCAATTTCGTTTCATTTTCATATATACAAAATTACAACATAAGTCGCTACAAATTAAGAAAAATTCTATGCATTTTTCAGCAAATCAACACCATGCCCCATTTGACTGGGGCTTACCCGTCCTCACGAGTATGGGTCCAAAATTCAACCTGCTCCATTAATATTCATATCATTTCAATGGATTTTTTTTTATAATTCCATAACTCTATTAGGTGGTAGCAGTTATAGTAAATAATTATATTTACTAAAAAAATAGTATTTTTTTTAAACAAAAAAATTAATATCCGATTTAAAATAGAGCCCATTAAAATAGACCTTCACAAAATTCACCTTTGAGGCCCATAATTAATAAAGCCCAATATCCATCCAAGCCTATTGGGCCATTAGCACGCAAACGAGCCGTTTTGCCGCAGAAAGCATAGATCTCTACCTCCTCCCACCATCCGTTCAGAAGATCTGAGTCTGCATTTTTTGTGCAGGCAAAACGAGTCAACTCAACGAGTGAGCCTGTCGAAGTGTACCTGCCGTTGGCTTCATCTGAAAGAGGTGTTTTCGTCAGCTGTCCGGGTCGAATCCGAGGGGGATGGCGGATCCGGCGAAGACGGAACTTGGCAGGATGCTATTGGACGAGATCAGCCCGGTGGTGATGGTCCTCCGTACGCCGCTTGTCGAGGAGTCCTGCCGGGAAAACGACTTATCCCTCATTGAAATGCTCACCCCCTACTGCAATTTCAGCAATATTGATGGTACAATCTGTAGAGCTTGGGGCATCTAATATTGGTGCTAGGTGTGATCGTACCTGACTTTTCTTTTCAATTTAAACTAATTGCATCTGTTGGTTTTTCAGTTCCAGTAAGAACTGTCAGTGATCAGCCCTACAGACTGAGGAGATTTAAATTAAGATTGTTTTATGCGTCAGAAATTCGGAAACGGAGTAGTGAGGTACGTTTATTTTGAGTATTTAACTTTGCATTGGTTTGATACGCTTGGTGAGTAGTGTAACAATGAAGTAAACATATATAAACTATGGAGTACTGTCTGTGTATGTAATGGACACATTTAATATAATTGAAAAGTTGAACTTGCCTGTGTATGCAATGGTGCGGATTATATAGCAAAAATACCGTACATCATAATTGAGTACAGTAGACAGTAATTCAAGCTAGAAAAATGTGGTAAGGGTTCCAGAGACTAGGATTAGAATTTTAATTAGCAGAGGAAGCAGTAGGTTGGAAGATTGAAGATATGATCGTAGCAAAAGGTCAAACCAAAGGAAGAATGAATACATGGAGCTTAGCCTGAATGCATCAAACTCTATATTATGCTCTAAATGCTGTTCATTTTCACTTATAATGGATATATCATTTTTTCTCATTACCCTTTCTTTTTCATATTTTATTTGAGTATGTTCTAATAGTTTGAGGTTTTGGTGAAGAGACATCAATTTAATATATGCTACCTTTTTCTCCGAATCATATTGTTTTCCATCCAGGCTGCAAAGGATAGGTTAAACCAAGTTATCACTCATGCAGGAGATAAAGAGATATCCGAGTTGTGCTCACATCCAGCAGAAATTGAGTCTGTACTAGCATGTAAGCTGTAATTCCCTCTAATCTTTATGTTGGAATTCCTTGCAAAAAAGAACAATAGATGGGCTACTTAGCAGTTTTGTTGAAACTATACCCAAAGACTCCCTTTGTTACCTTCTCCATGTTGAGGCCCTTGATTATATTATCAGTTGATTTTATTAAGTCAAGACCTTACACCATACTTAGAATATTAACTATGAATTTTGAGTAACAAGTACTAGGCCTTCTTTGTGCAGGCCCTGAACAGGAGTTGGTGCCTCCGTGGTTTCAAGATTTCAACAAAGAACTGATTGATGCTGTTGCCTTTTCGGAACATGAATCTTTTGACCATCCTGTGGCATGTAAGTCAGTGGAGCTTTAGTTAGATACAGCATTTGATTGGGCACAGTGGTTCTTTTTCAACTTCTCTTCAATTATACTATGTTGAAAAATGTTTTGGGAGGTATTTAAATGATTGCTTGTCTTCATTTAGGCCTTGTTGCTGTCTCTACAAAGGATAAAGATCCCATCGACAAATTTGTTGATCTCTTCAACACAAATCAGTTGCCCCCTCTTCTTAATAATGGTGCTATGGATCCAAAGATTCTGAAACATTTCTTGCTGGTACACGATGGTCGGGATGGCATGTTGGAAAAGTATGCGGTGATCTCCTTCCTCTAAGTTAGTCTGTCCAGATTGCTTAAATTTCAGTTTCACAAGATTCTGGATTTGACTGAGTAACCTTGGCCACTACTTTTGTATAAAAATACTGAAGGTTGACTGCCAGTATAAAAATTAACTCATGATGAAAATAATATAGTCATGCTGGCAATAATTGCTCTCTTTCAAGAACATAAGTAAGATCTCTAACCAAGATGACATTTGACAAATGCAAAAAGCAACAAAGGAACACCGTCGCTTGGTCTTTGATTATTTTTTATGCTTTTAATAGCATTTGACAGGTTTTAACCTCTAATACACTGTTTTATGTATATTCTCTTCATGCAGAGCTACTGGAATTATGGCAGAAATGAGGAGCACATTTGGTGTGAATGATTGCCGTCTGTTGTGTATAAACTCTACTGTAGATGGCACAGAAAAACATCAAGAAAATCCATGGGGGTCTTACGTAAGGCAGATTTTTTACTTGACCTTTGTATTGTCCTCCTACAAGCTCTCATATCATATATACACATCTCTTTCTTTCAGAAAAACAATGCTTCAAGTGACAAGCAGTTGGGTTGCTTCCTTAGTGTGGATGACATAGAAGAGGTACTTATTTGAGGCCATAACAAGTTGCTTTAATGCTGATTAACTTCAAATAATCATGACCATCCTTCATCTTATACTCCACAGTTGAGAAATACAATGCATGATCTCTCATCTAAACATATCATTCCTCGTATGGAGATGAAGATTCGTGATCTTAACCAGCAGGTATATATCTGCACTTGAAGTTGTCTGGTTAAAAATCTGATTGTTAGTCAGCCCTTGTTCTGCTGTAATATAATGTCTGTGATACCAGGTTTCAGCAACAAGGAAGGGCTTTAGAAATCAGATAAAAAACTTATGGTGGAGAAAAGGGAAAGAAGATGCAACGGAAAATACTGATGGGTATGTTCAAGATTCAATAAATCATACTCCCTCCGTCCCAAAATAATAGTCTCCTTTCATTTTTCACATAGACCAATAAAACATCATTTATTGTGCTTGGAATTCTGGATTTACCTATAAAATTCCTGATATACCCTTATTTATTGAATACAAAAAACAATATCTAATCTCAATGTGCATTAAATAGGGGTATTTAAATTAATTTACATCATTCCAAAAAGAAATGGGACTATATTTAGGGACAAACCAAAATAGAATAGAGGACTATTATTTTGGGACGGAGGGAGTAATATAATAGTGCTATAGCTGCATTCTTGGATAGTGGTTTTCTCCTTTGTTTTCCCTTGCTCCATCTAACTTTCTTCAGCATTGCAGGTATACTTTTAGCTCGACAGAATCTCAGATACGAGTTTTGGGTGACTATGCTTTCATGTTACGGGACTATGAACTTGCATTTTCAAACTATCGACTTATTTCTACAGATTACAAACTTGATAAAGCATGGAAGCATTATGCCGGTGTTCAGGTGCTTCTTTTCTTCCCTATCTCTCTTTATTTACCTCATCTCTCACCTCTTTTTGACCTTCTTCTAAATTCTGAAACCATTGTAAATTCATGCACATATACAATATTCACTCTGGACTTCATTGACTTGTTTTGACTGATAGGAAATGATGGGTCTGGCTTACTTTATGTTGGATCAGTCAAGGAAAGATGCTGAGTACTGCATGGAAAGTGCATTTACCACTTATCTGGTAAAATTAAACTTAACTTGCCAAAGTTTATTTGTTATTTGTTTTTCTCTTTTCTTAGTATACAAATCTTAAAATTTAACGCCCTCCCAATTTCGCCATTATTAAAAATAAGAAATTTTCCAAGGGAAGCCATTCTAATGTGGAACACTTCACATATGTGCCCAGGGAAGAGTTATTCAAAGTTATCTTGAGAAGAAAATGATTGCACGTGTGTTAAGAAGTTAAATTTCGATAATGAATTTCTTTAAGCAAACTTGAGTGCCATGAAAATGTGAATTGCCTCTTATTTAGATAGTTTGGGTGCTTGGTGTTGCTCTAAGATATTTTATACACAAGTTGTTGATTGACATAAACTGTTAACTTCAGAAAATTGGTCCATCTTGTGGCTGGAACGTTACACGTTGTGGCATTTGGTGGGCTGAAATGTTAAAGGCTAGAGATCAATTCAAAGATGCTGCAGGTGTCTACTTTCGTATCTCTGGTGAGGTAATGCCCATAATCATGAACATTAAACTGATGAGATATTGTTCTGTTATTAGCTGAAACCCATAACTCTCAGGAACCTCTACATTCTGCGGTGATGCTTGAGCAAGCAGCGTACTGCTTCTTACTGTCCACACCAACTATGCTAAGAAAATATGGATTTCACCTTGTTCTTTCTGGTGACCTCTACAAGAAATATGATCAGGTAATGATTATTATAAGCTAAGTAACCTATTCTTCCTCGCGATGCTGGGATTTGAGGAATTTTTTACCTTGCTTTTCATCAGATAAAGCATGCAATTAGAACCTATAAAGGCGCTCTATCTGTCTTTAAAGGCACAGCTTGGAGCCACATCAGGGATCATGTCCATTTCCATATTGGAAAGTAAATCCTGGGAAACTCTCTAATCTGTTTATAAGTTTTGTTGCTTTGTATATAGAAATTATATGCTACTTAATTCAAGAATGTTTCAGGTGGTATGCAATGCTTGGAGTGTTTGATGAGGCTATTAAACACATGTTAGAGGTCCTGGCTTGTGGTCATCAATCTAAGGTCACACAGGAGTTGTTTCTGAAGGACTTTTTTCAAATTATACAGGTTGCTATTGCTAGATGGTTCTTGTTTTTCTTAATATTATGTCTTCTTTTTTTGTTTTCTATTTGTGTATCTCCCCGGCCTTTTAGGTGGACTTTTTCTTTTTCCTCCTGCTTCTCTTTGTCCTCCTTCCCTTCTCTCTATTCTTTTTGTAAACCTCCTGCTGAGTTGTTTTCTACTACTCCCCACACTTTTCTCTTTTTCTTTCTTCCCTACTGTTTGATCTTTTCAAGTCCACTCTAGATATTTAGGGGCTCTGATGTTCGGACCTTTCAAAATGGGCGCAGCACCCGTGTCCGTTGGGTACGAAACGGGTGCGGGTATGGGACACCTACCAGATCTGCCGCTGAAAAAGTGGACGCGGCTGTTCCATGGTAGTCCAGCGAATACTTTTTTGGGGTGGAGTTGGGGAAGACGAGTGAATTCCCTATCGCTGGAATGAAAACAATGCATAAAACCGGAACACTAGGTTTAAAACTTAAGATAGCCATAAAAGAACATGTACTTGGCTGGTGGTGGGCCTAGTGACTTAAATTTGACACTAATAAATATATAGATGATTTTCCTTCTCTCCATGATCTATGTGTCTTCCTTCAGTGTGATATATTTATATTGTTATTGTATATTCTATAATGGGTATTAAAAAGATTAAATTGGAGAATTTAATTATTATGTTTTAAATATTTTATATTATTCTATGTGCATGTATAGATGCATCCCCACACCCGTATCTTAATTTGGATCCTTTTTAGCCGTGTCCACGTATCCTAAACTTTAGAAAATGAGAAGTCGGTGGGTGGTATGGTCCATTCCCACAAAGTGGGAATTGAAGCACCATCCATTGGTAACTTTCCTCTCTAGTACCAAGCACAATTTCTCATTCCATTCTGACTCCCTTATTTCCGAACCTATTAGGCACACCTTTATGTTCATATTACACCTGGTCTTACTTAAATGTCTCTAATATCCATTGTGTACTTGAATATGTAGGAAACAGGGAAAACATTTGAGGTGTTGAGGCTTCAGTTGCCTGTGATCAACTTTTCTTCAATAAAAGTTGTTTTCGAAGATCATCGGACATATGCATCTCCTTCTGCTGTAAGTTCATGGCTCGATAATCGCTAGCCTACTGTGGTAATGTGTTTTTAGTAAATCTGTTGAAAATATAATATGCATCACTTTTGGTAAGTGGTAACATTGAGCTTGACTGATGGCTGGAGTGTTTTTCTAGATTTTATGGAGGATAGCGTCTTCCTTTATTAAATTTCAACTATGGCTTGGTTACCAGAACGGTGCAGGCTGTGATATTTGTGCAGCTCACAGCCTCTCACACATTAGTGTGTGATTCCTCTATGGAATTGCTGCATAGGATGTACCTTCCTGCACTCCCGTTTACTTCTCTCGAGGGGCTTATGGCCAGTTCTAGTGATCTAGTAGATATCAATTGAAACTTTGGGTTTTTTTTTTTATATATTTGAATTTGATCATTCTGTATCTAACTATTACAAATCACACTGCCAATGTTGAATGGGAGAAAACTAAAAGCAGTATTCTATGTTGGGTTGTACGTGATCATCAAGTTTACTGCATTTTGCATCTATTATCGTTTCAGTTCCATAGATGAATGTTTATTTATACCTCCATTCATTTTTACAAATTACAGGGCAGTGTTGCAGAAAGTTTGTGGCAATCTTTGGAGGAAGAAATGACTCCATCCTTGTCAGGATCAAAGACTAATTGGCTGGAGTTGCGACCAAAAGTTTTACCAAAGAAGTACAAAGAATCAAATGTTTGCATTGCTGGAGGTATGAAGGTGATTTTACATTATGGTTGAAAAATCATTGGAGAAAATGGTGGGTTTCTGTGGATGCCTTTCCCCCTAAAAATCGATTCTGATGACATGGCTAAGTTTTTTTTTATGATCTTATAGATCTTTTGTAGGTTAACATTTGTAGAAAACTATGACTAAGAACACATAATAAAAATGTCTAAAGGTTGACAAACTCTTCCACTTTATATTGGTGACTGTCTCCAACTTCAATACCCATCCTATTCTTCAGTTAATAACATGACTAAATGTTGATAAACGCTTCTACTTGTAGTAAACTTATTAGAGAGCTCCTACTCTAGCGGTCATCTGATTGTTTTGTTTTTTTTAGGATAAAGTTAGAATAGCTTGGTTTATTGTAGTTTAGATGTGTGTGAGTTCCTGATTTGTTTCATGTGAATTTGCATGGATAAAACACTTGGCTTCTGAAATTTTGGGAAAAGTAAGAAGTGAAGATAGTGCATGTATGCTTAAAGGGGAATGATGTTACCTGGTTATTTTGGGTAAATGGAACGGGTTTGTCTTTGGGTTAAGGAGTAGGCAGTTGAGTGGTGCCACACTTCTCTTGTTTTTATTTGGTAGCAACTTTTAAGCCAGGTTGATTAGGATTTCTTGGTCCGTTATTGATAAATAGCACTTTTTTCTGAAAATCTTTACTTCCTTAAAAGATGGAATCATCAGATAGTGGAGCTTCATTTTCTCTATCCTGCTATAAGCTCATTTGCACAGCTTTGAGTCCTTGTTTTATGATTAAGATGAAATCTATAAAATATTTTATTAGATAAAATTGATTCTTCTGTCTGTACTATTGCATATTTACTACACACTATAATAAATAGTTTCAAATCTTGTTTTTTCTAGTGTTAACGATAATATCTGCATTTTAATGCTTGCCTAAAACTGCCTTCCTTTCCATGGTGATGCAGAGGCGATCAAGGTGGAAGTTAGTTTTAGAAACCCTCTTCAGATTCCTATATCAATTTCAAATGTTTCCCTAATATGCAAGCATTCAGCAGAATGCAATGAACCAGAATCAGGTATATTCCTGTTTCTTGTTTTGCTCATCGCTTGCATCCATGTCGAAATCTTCAAATTTAGCTTTCATTTTAAGTTCTTGCTTCATATTAATATTGATACTGATCCAGCATTAACTTCGGAGCACTGTTCTGTACAATGCAGATACAAATGGGCCTTTGGTTGAATATCAGAATGGCAAGCAATTGAGGACTGTGTCAATTAATGGGTAAATCTATGAAGCTTTATAGAGTAGTTTGCTTTCATTGCTTTTTTGGTTTGATAATTCCTTTACTGATAGCATTTATTACATGAATGCAGGGATTCTAATTTAGATACATCTCTATATAATTTATCAGAAACTGACATTTCGATGCTCGGAGGTGAAAGTATTCTGGTGAGTTCTACATCCTTGCTGCTGGTCTGTTGCCTTGTATTGGATTAATCCTATATAAGACTTGTTCCTTTTTCTGTCTACTTTACCTAAGAAACTCTCATCGCACAAAGATGGAATTTGTTTTTTAATGAGGGAAAGAGGGGATTACACCTGCCAAATTATATTAAATCGTGAAGAAGGATGACATTCGGCTTATTGTTTCTAAAGAGAGCAATATTATCTGTAAATATTTGCTATGCAGTTTATGTTCTTGAAGTTCTGTTCTCATGTCCATTCAGTAACTCTCTAAACTGAAGTTATAATTTATTTCTAGACTTCACATAAGTTCTGATTTATTAAGTATAATGTTGTATTATTTTAAACTTACTCATGATTTGCCAGTCAAGTTATATTTACACTTAGTAGCATGTTTAATATTTCAAATTCTGCTGGGGGACTTTTCAAGCAATTCAGAGTACCTACTTTTACTTGTTAAAACCCAGAAACGTTCTTCTGATTTAAGTAATGTGATTTTCTCTTGAGGCACTTATTATTTTCTGGATTCTAAATCGCTCTCTTTTGTTCTTGCTTTTCAGGTTCAGCTAACAGTCACTCCCAAGGTAGAAGGCACCCTAAAATTAGTTGGGGTTAGGTGGAAACTTTCTGGTTCAGTCATTGGAGTTTGTAATTTTGACTCGGATATTATCAGAAAGAAAGTTTCCAAAGGGAAACAAAAGCTAAAACAGCCTGTGAAAGATAATCTTCAGTTCTTGGTGATAAAGGTATCACTTCTTTTTAGGTTGTTGCTTTTCTTGAATGAACTTAGGTAGGATGTGGTTACTGATTAATGGCTCACTAGTAAAAATGTTATGTTTGGCCTATAATCTGCTCCATATCCAGAGTCTGCCCAGGCTTGAGGGTGAAATCCACGACTTACCTGGGACGGTTTATGCTGGAGATCTCCGCCGCCTTACTTTAGAATTGAGGAATCCATCTAAAATATCTGTGAAGGTATACTTTGTTCTTCATGTTGGTTCTTTTTAATATTTTCTCAAGAATTTGCAGCATATATAATACAAGAATACTATATCAAAGGAAATGCTTCTGTGGTTAATTTTTTTTAACTTGAGGTCTATCATTCTTCACCTACCTATCTAGTTAGTGGCCATAAACCCAAAAAAATGTTGCTATACACTCTTGTTTTGTACTAATGTGTTATGATGTTTTCATTAAATTATTTCCCAACACAACTCATCTTACTAGCACCATTTCGTGAATATGTGATACAGTAGTGTTGATTAGTTTCTTTATTCATTTGTGTACCCTCTGGCCGACAAAGATGGTCTTGTTTTCCTTTTTGATTTGTCCCAAATTATAGTCAACCTCTATATTGAAAGTGTGTAAATTGTTTAAAATACCCTTTTCTATATTCAATAAATAAGGGTATATCAAGAACTTTATAGTTTATAGGTAAAATCCAGAATTTCAAGTGCAATACATGATGTTTTATAGGCCTGTGTGAAAAATGAAAGGTGGATTATCTTTGTGGGACGGGGAATATTTATTTTGTTTCTCTGAGACTGACAAAATAATATTTATGTGTTTAAACATATATTTTGTTGTTTTCTGGTTTTTTATTTGACAAAATTCCGTCGGATAGCCAGATTATCAAGCCTAAAATTCTTTTGGACTTAATAGTCTGGCTATCTGGTTGAGGCCTTCAAACGAAGAGAAATTTAATGTGTTCTTGAAAAATGAATCTTTTCCCTTGGTACTCACATTCTTTTGCCACAATCTTTATTCACATCTTCCAATTGAGACATTTATTATGATATGGTTTCTGCTAATTGTGAATTTCCCCTTTCGACCAATAACACAATTTCTGGCGTCAAGCACTGTGATGAATATGGGAATACCTTATAACATTTGACGGGTGGAAATATCAGCTTGATTTACTTGATCAGGCTTGTTCTCTATTGACAGAATTTGAAGATGAGGATCAGTCATCCAAGGTTTCTTAACATTGCAGCTTGGGAAGTTTTGAACATGGAATTCCCTACTTGCCTTATAAAGCAGGAAAGTAAATCACAAAGCAGCAAAGAAGCAGATACTTCTGAACCTTTAAGTACTGTATATGTGTTCCCTGAGGTCAGGATGCTCTACCTACAGCACAAATCACCTGGGTGATATTTGCTTTAGGTTTTAAAGAACAGGTTTTTGGATTTACAAATCTAAATCACGTTCTACTTCGGGATTTTGAAATCTGGTTTTATAAAACCACAACTAAAACACCTATAAACCTGCTATCACACTTTTCTAATACAATCAAATGATCAAACGATTAATAACACGTATCATCCAATCGTTACAATCACACCCAACAACATTATAATAATACAAAATCATTATTCACTCTTGCACATTGATTTGGCATAAAGTTAAATTCCACCATAGTCCTTACTCAAAATCCCAAAACAAACACACACCTTACTATTTATCAGGATTTCAAAATCCCTTAAATTTAAAAAACCGGTTTTTTAAAACTAAAACCCAAAACAAACATCACCTTACAGTTTTAACAGGAGACGTTGTAATTATTTTCTCACATTCTATTTACAGACTGCATCAAGTTCTTGGGAAATGCCCGCTAAGTGGCCCCTTTGGTTTAGAGCTGCTGATGATGGAAATATATCACTTTGTATAACAATATACTATGAGATGGAAGATGGATCATCAGTTATTACATATCGAACTTTACGCATGCATTACAATATCGAGGTAAATAGAAGACTTTGCCATTTGTATATTGAATATGACTCTCAACTAAATTATCTGGTGTAAATGACCAAAGTTCTCAATTGGACTTGATTATGCAACTCTAGATTTTATATTTTTGTTCATTTAGGTTGATATTCATCTTCATAATTCTTCATAAGAAAAATCAGTATGGGTTCTACTAAATTGAAAAGGGAACTTTTAAATTATATATGCATCTCAAAAGGATATCTCTATAATGTTCACATCTTATATCCCATTAAACTAGGTGCTGCCATCTCTAGACGTGTCATTTCGAATCAGTCCTTCGCCGTCCAGATTGCATGAGTTCCTTGTCCGTATGGATGTTGGCAACAGGACCAGCTCAGAGAGTTTCAAGATTCATCAATTATCATGTGTTGGGGACCAGTGGGAAGTCTCATTGCTCCAACCAATAGAATCTGTCTTTTCTTTGGGATTTTTGATGGCTGGTCAGGCCCTGTCGTGCTTTTTCAAGCTGAAGGTTTGTAATGATGTTTAAAGTTTTGCAACTTATTTTCGAGATGCCTTTCTGAATTTTATGTAAAGTTAGTTCTAGTGTGTTTTAGTTTCTGTAAATATATTATATCATCATTCATGACACTGTTTTGTTTAAGGCTATATTGACATTCCACTTGTACATTTGATTAAAGATCATAGCCAAATTGAACTTAAGTTTTTATCACAGCACACTTGGAGAGGGCATGATCATTATGAACTGTTTCTACCCCCATGCTTGCAGAAAAAAGTTGTTGAATATGTGAATTTCTGCTATTCTTTTCAACAATAAGTACATTTACAAAAACTACATATTTGGAAGGGTCTCTTTTCCTATTTGCAAATAGTGATAATTTACTTGATATACTTTGTCATTCTCCAATTTTCTCTTTATTCTTGTCCAATTTCTCTAGATTTTTTCCCACATATTAAGTTATTTCCTTTGCTTATACGATTAAATTACTTTTGGCTTCAGAATTGTAGATCGCACAGAAATACTGAAGACAATGTTGTGAAGCTTATTGATAGTGAGCCCAGTAGGTTGTTTGATACGTCCATTTCGCCTTTCAATCTTTTTCACCATCATGAAAGATTGCACCAAGAAAGAAATGACCAGGTCTGCTACATCTTCTCTTGTGTTCTTTAAACTCAAACTGAGCATCTGATATACGTATATTGCATGGTTATTGCCATCCTCTATCCTTACAATACCGCGATAACTTCTGAGGCTTGGGATGAATAAGTGGTTAAAATAACTGTAGCTTACCATGTTTAAAAGTACTTTTTATATGCATACCCAATTGGAGTGCCTTAACATGAGAAGGCTTGAACACATGGATTTTTTTTATCCTTCTGTAAACTTTGCTGCATTAGCTGGAGTGTGAAATAGAAACTACTTTTTTTATATTTCTGTTTCCTGGCCGATGTCTATTTAAGGGGCAATGCTGATTTTGTTATATAATGTGAGTCATTTGGTTTAATACTCATATATTGTAACGCATTAGGGCGATGGAAGTACTGTTGACTTCATCTTGGTAACTACGTCAGAGAGTGATAGCAACGTTGGTACACCAAGGACTGCAGAAATCTTCTCCTACTACAAGTGTCATTGCAGGTAAATTCCTCTCATTAGATTATTTTCTCTGATCACTGGACAATTAAATGGATTTTTTTAGGCCCGTAATTTTGTTGGGTTGCAAGAGGACATTATGTTTGACGACCTGTAGATTAAGGATAATACTTTTTAATTTACATAAATGTAGGCCAAATTGGTCAGAATTGGCTTTCGGGGTTAAAATTGCACTTGAGTGAGAGTCCCAAGTGATGACTGAAAATCAGACTTTGATCCCTGTAAATTAAAGACAAATACTTTTTAATTTATGTTAAAATGTCTCAAATTGGCCCAAATTATCCCGATTTGGCCTACATTTACATTAATTAAAAAGTATTGTCCTTAATTTACATGCCCGTAAACATAATGTCCTTTTTCAACCCCCAAAATTACGGGCCTAATTTTGTTTTCCCCGATAATTCAATCAATTGATCATTTTCTGTTTTGATTAAATGCTTCATACTGTGGTCGTTCTTTATGTTCACAGAGTTGCCAGTGGCACCCCGATATGGTGGTTAGTAGATGGTCCCCGTTCAGTGAGCCACGACTTTTCTGCTTCTTTCTGTGAAATAAATCTAAACATGACTGTTTACAACTCCTCTGAAGAGGAAGTATCTGTTCGAATTACCACCCTCGATTCTACCCCCACGTTGAGTTCAGCCGCCCCTGCTGCTTCAGTCTCCGGCGATGAAGTTGGTTGGCACGATATGTCTCATCTGAGCGATACCAAAGGGACAACTGATACTCGAGTGAAAGCCCTATCAGCTGAAAGTGTTGCGCCTTTTGTTTGGTCGGGTTTGAGTTCAACTCGAGTCAACCTGTGCCCGCTATCTTCTACTCAAGTTCCTCTCCAGATTTCTGTGTTCTCACCGGGTACGTTTGATTTATCCAACTACTCGTTGCATTGGAATTTTGTATCATCTAGTGAGAAAGGAGACGGATCCAAAGTGTCATCTGCTACATGCTATGGTCATCCATACCATATTACAGTGCTGCGAAAAGAATGATTTGAGGTGAGTTTTGGTTATTCAAATTAGGAAAGGTGAATTGTTGTAGTAATTTTGCAACTTGCAATGTAAAGGAAAGTGATTGAATATATATTTTGTAGCAACAGAAAACTAAATAATAGCACAAAACCGGAAGGGTGATGATAGATCAATTTGGTTTTGCAAAGCAAGAGTTTTTTAACAGGTGTATGTTCAGAAATTTACTTTGTCTAAATTGTTGCCAATGAATTTTGTGTAATATATATGTTTCGATACCTTTTGAGCTCGTTTGGTATCAGAGAATGGCAATATTTCCATTTTAACCGTTTGAGATGTCTGTTTATTATTTTGTATAAAGAATACTCCCTAACTTATTTTCATGACTCATTTTGAAATCATTTTTTTCTCGTCACCATTTCAAATTTTCTAACATATGCATCCGCTTTATTCAGATATATATAACAAATAGAGCACACACATAGTGTAGTTTTCTTTTTAAAAAAGATGCACACTTACATGAGAAGGTTTTAAGGTGAGACGGAATATAATTTTGGCATGACGTTTTGACACTTTAGGAAGGGTTGATGTTGATTTGTGTTACTTTATGCCTCGTTTTATGTAATGAGATCGTCTCATGTGAGTTTTTATCTTTAAAAAATTGTTTTTTTTCATTCATATCCATCTCTTTCACACGTCTTAATATTTTATGTTTTACCGTCACATGGGCATCCTTAGATTCAGCGTTTGCACATACGTTCCACTTGCTGCATCGTTTTCATTATTTAATTGTGCCAAAAATATTTAATGATTGAATTTGAACCTTTTATGACCCCCACCACCACCTCACCTTCCTTAAAAAAAAATTAGCCTTTTATGACTTGGTCAATGTACAACTACAACTAACATTTCCCTTTTGTAATATGGTTAGAAAAGAAAATGCTATCAAGGTTAGAACCGCTTATAATTTCTAGTTCAAAGAGTATTCAATTTATGCTCCAAATTATTGATTATTGTTATTGATTATGGAGCCTGATGATGGACTGTATGTTGATAAATTTCAGTGGTTTTTTTCGTACCTCTATAACTACAAATAAATTCCTAAACTAATATTAGCATGTCATGTGTAAAAAATAAATACGTGAAAGAATAGACGACATAAATTCCTAAACTAACTAGCATTGAAATAAAAGATAGATGACATAGTTCTCAAAAAAAAAGAGATAGATGACATAAAAAAAACAAAAAAAAAAACCAAATGTGAATGAATAGACTGTAGACATATCAAAGAATGTACCTTTTGAAAGAAAGAAAAAAGTAAAAATATGTAACATCGCTAAAAACAGTAGCTACACTCCATCCCCTTTCTCTTAAATCTTCAACATAGTGTAACAATTAAACAATCACCTAATTCTTGAACAAATAATAATGCACACAAAATATACCGTGTACGTACAATCCAATGGCACAAAATCTGAAGGAATAACACCAGAAACTATTATTTAAAAAAGTAAAAAAGGGGATGGATTGAGTAAGAGCATACTCATCATTTCTTCCATGGCTGTATAGAGAGAACAATGATCAAGATAATAATGAGGAGCAGAATAATCCCAAAACACGTCCATTTCCTTGTGTTCTTCTGGTGTTTCCTGGCAGTTTCAAGCTGATGAGTCCCTCCCCTCACAAACGAATTCGCCCTATTAACTTGGCTCTCAATGTCATCCAGCTGTTCCCCCTGACTCTGCACCAAAACCGCCATATCCAGAAACACCTGATGCAGCTCCATCAGATTCTTCTCCATCTCCTTAACCGCATCGTGCCTTTCCTGAATCTCCATAATCGTATCCATCACTTGCCCCCTCCCCTGCTGCTGAATCGCCTTCTGTAAAAACGACTCGCTCTCCCCTGTCTCAATCAATCGATCCACGATTTTCTCGTCCGGATTTTCGCCGGTGACTGTGTAGTACCTCCGCTGTACGGTCTCGCGGTACTCGGAGCTCATTTTCTGGCGCAGATCGTTGAATCGGTTCATAGTGTCGTGAAGCTTTTTGCGCAAGCCGTTGACGACGGATGTACGAGTCCGATCGGAGGAGCTGCCCGGGCCGCAGCCCGGGAGGCTGCGATTGGCGGCGTTGGCCCGATCTAGGGATTCGAGACGGAGCTTGATGAGTTTGGCCTTTTTAAGAGAGGCGGAGATGTCGGCGTCCATTCGCGATCGGAGGTCCTTGATCGATTTGGCGTTGTGTAGGGTTTTGCTCTGCTCGTGCGACGATTGGAGCTGCGTGTAGAGCGATTCGAGGTCGTTGAGCTCCTCCTTCACTGCTTCGACGTCTTCGAAGAACCGATCGAGATTGACTCCGCCGGTGGAGCTGGATTTTGACATCTCGATTGAGTGGGAATTTGGGGGCGGCGATTGATCCTGGGTGCGGAATCGCGAGAAGGATCCTGAGAATAAATCATTCATTTTTTCCGAGTAATCTGTAAAATAATCTTCCGATTGGATGAAGAAAGAAGAAGTACGTACACAGAGAAGAATTGGGGGTTAATGTTATATGAAGGATATTAGAGAAGGGAGTTTGAATGAGTCGTCAAAGAAGTCATCCCCATTGGCATTCTGGTTCAACAATAACTACGTCTTCCAGAGACAAGTCAACTGATGGTGATGTTTTAATAAGGCGGTAGGGAAAGGAAGTGTCGTGGAAATAGCAGGATTCTACCCAAACTAAAATTAGAACCTTCAAAGCCGGCGTCTTTATTTATCTATCAATATGAATTAGGAAAACCGCGTTTTGATAATTCATAATTCGGGGAAGTTTCTTTGAGATATTGATTGGCGTTGTAATTTTGGATATGAATCACATTTTTTACATGAGAAGGTCTTGTGTGAAATATTGTACATTAATCTTATGTGCAATACCACACAAGCAAGACAAAATTTAAAAAAAATACGCGGATCCCCAGAAACCTGGGCGACCCGAAAAAAAACTCGCGGGTCACTACCAGCGTGTGGGTCGTGGAACTGAATCACGTGAAAAATGGGAAAAAATAAACCTTGCTCCGCAATTAACACCCAAAACTCGCTACACAAACCAAATACAGAAGAAAATTCACGCCGCCGATCAAAGAATCACGAAGAAAACACCAGAAGAAAGACGATAAAAATGAATCATTCAGAAAACATGGAGAATTCTGGGAATATAATAGTAATACGAACAGATTCAACACAATCTTCAGTACCAGGTAACAAAACGCATACTTCATTCCCATTGTTACTAAAAACCCAAAACATGATCTAAAAAAGACGCTAGAAAAAGAAATCTATTCGAAAGACATGTGATAATACTGATATAAACGATATGTGTATGAGTTTTGTTACTGCATGGGAAAATGTGTGTTATTTCATTGATTATTGTTTTGTTACTGTATGCAAAAGGCTGTGTTACTTGATTAATTATGTTTGTTGTGTGTTACTACAAGTAGTTATTTCTTTACTATATGCAAATATATGTGTCACTACGTGAATTATAATACAGGTGATGCACCCATTCTATCAGAGGGACCAGTTTTATCAGATTTAGAGTGCACAAATGAAGGGGGGACATCTAATTTTGATGAATATAATAGTTCATTAATTGGGATGAAGAGAGAGACAATATGCTTGATGTATGATCTATACCGTAAGCATGCCCAATCTTTGGGATTTAGTGTTAGAAAATCAACAGGGATCCTATCTAAAGATGGCAACAGAGTATTAATATCCAAACTTTTTGTGTGCTCTTGTACTGGTATGAAAAGAACAAGGAATGAAGAGCAAATTACAGAATTCAAGAGAAAAAGATGTGGAATTACTAGAACTGATTGCAAGGCTCAAATGAGAATTAAAATTACAGAAGATGGACAGTATGAGGTGGTAAAACACATAACAGACCATAATCATCCATTAACAAGAAGAGAATGGAGTCATTTAAATCGTTCGGAGAGAGCAATCAAAGAAGGGAAAGCTATTGCTATCACAGAAATGACATCATCTGGATTAAGACCATCTGATTCATGCATGTATCTAGCATTGAGTGGGGGAGGGGGGGTGAGGATCAAATAGGACATACAATGAGAGACCACTTGAACTTTGTGCATCGTACAAAAATGAAGAACATAGAAGGAGGAGATGCAAAAACTTTCATGGACCTAATACAAAACCAAGAAGATGAAGAAAATCAGTTCTTTTACAGGTATGTTACCAACTGCCTACATATGTGCTACTGTATAATAATATATGTACTACTGAATGTTTTATTTAACACATTTTTTACATGCATGTTACTGTAGGATTCAAATGAACAATGAGGGAAGAATGAGTAATATTTTTTGGAGAGATTCAATGATGAAAGAGGATTTTGATTTATTTGGTGATGTGATGGTGTTTGATACAACATATAGATCCAATAGATACAACCTCATTGTGCACCATTTGTTGGGATAAATCATCATTGGAAGAACATGATGTTTGGCTGTGCATTCTTATCCGACGAGAAAACAGAAACTTTTGAGTGGCTATTTACAGTATTCAAAAAATCAATGGGTGGAAAAAGTCCAGTGACATAGCACTTAGTTCATATTTGAAATCTGTTGCATGTATCGTTTCGAAGGCAATGAGGACATTATCTTGGATGAGCCTCCCAGAAATAAAGGCAGATTGCGATTCATCAACAAGTTTCGGGAGTACCTGTTTTAGTCTATTGCACAGTACTTTGGATATAATCTTATATACCACATTACACAAGGAAATTGGTCGCAAATCCTTCACAGTTGCCGGATTGTCACACTTCGGTAAAAGAGCAACGTGGGTATTGTTTAGATTGCTATGAAACTGCCCCCGTTCAAGCCATTGCCTGCTTGCATGAACAATATCCGGCCCTACCAACCCCCAAAACTTTTTATAAAAAACCGGGTTAAACCCATCTAGGCCCGAAGATTTATCCTTATGCATTTGCGAAATTGCAATCTTGAATTCCTCAGGGCGAAACTCTTCCTCCAACATGGCAACATCCTCCTGAGATATTCGTCGGTTAACAACATCAATGACCCTATCAATGTCTTCCAGGCTTTCTGAAGCAGTGAAAAGCTCCGTGAAGTAAGACCGAATTATCGCCTCGATGCCCTCTTTAGTATCAGTCTGCTCACCTCTATCATTGGTAAGGCTTGTGATCTTGTTTCGTTTCCTCCTAGCATACGCCATTTGATGAAAAAATCTTGTATTCAAGTCCCCACCGGTGAGCCAATGTGCTTTTGTGCGCTGTTTCCAGTGTTTCTCTTCCTTAACTAGAAGCTTTGCTAATGCTTCTTTAGCTTCAACACATCTGATTTCCCAACCTGGAACCTGATTTTTCTGAAGATCAGCAATTTCCTGTTCCAGGTCCGTTTTATTACGAGCCCATGTTGTTGCCACATGCCTCCCCCAATCACTAAGAACATCCGAGGTTGCATGTAAACGATGCAACAAATCGAAATCATTGAAGCCATTCCAACTACATCATAAATTAAAAATCATAAATAAAAAATCTCAAGTACATCTTTTTTGCATGAGGATATGATTTTTATGTTTTGTTAATGTTGCACGGATGTTGTTTCAGATGTTTGACAACATTCTGCACAACATCATGAATTTGCCCTTTCTCCTAACACAGACTTCGTTTTAATAGATGTGTTTTTCTATGTTTCCTACATTGCAGGTTGAAGATAATTTCGGATATTATCAAGCGGTTGCACTAGAATGGAGTGAGAATAGAAAGATCATAGGTGGTTACACCAAGACCATGGAGATAATGGAGGAGAAGTTCAAGGATGTTCACACCAAGTGGATAGGACAATGCAGTTGGTCTGAAAGTCTATAAATAGACTGCATTGGTTGACATTCAAGTTTGAGTTAAAGTGAAATACCATTTGCTCTACTCCAAACTTAAAAGAGTAGCATCCAAGACACAACCGTGAGTGGAGTGTGAGGGTCAATGCTATGTGTATTTGTATTGGTCGAATGTATCCCAACATTTTCCATCTGTATTGATTTTATCTTATTAGATCAAGTTTTAGGTTGAATAAGATCACTAGTTACTTGATTGAATAGATTGATTTTTGGTGTGTGGTTTTTCACTACACATTTTAGGATCTTGTAAGAAATTATTGTGTATCTCACTACTTGTTATAATGATGTTTTTAACCATGAGGTTCGTGTAGTCTGGATTACAGACTATACAAAATTTTGAAATCCTTTGTACTGCATTTTTATACTTCCGCTGTCATATGTTGTTTTACATGTTGCATAACATTTTCAACAACACTCTGAAAATATACACACACACACTGTCAGTTGGCGCCAGAGCCATAAACTTGATACACTAAGTTAAAGGTCATGTGTTTTAAAGTGTGTTTTGCAATGGATTATCCACCGACTCCTTCTTTAAAACCTCCAATTTTGGATGGATCAAATTACCCATACTAGAAACCTAAAATGCACATGTATATTAAGTCTTATAGATGAGAGAGCATGGCGTAGTGTGTTATCTGGTTGGAATACACCAAGGACAATTGATGATAAAGATGGAGAATCGCAAGTCAAAAAGGAAATTGATTGGTCCAATGATGAATGCACATCGGCCAATTTCAATTCTAAAGCCCTTAATGTTATATTTACTGCTACTGATGTTTCTATGTTTAAACTGATATCTAACTGTGTTTCTTCTAAGGATGCATGTGAAATATTGCAGGAACATTGTGAAGGATCAGAAAGTGTTCAAAGGACTAGACTCAAAATGTTGGGAACCAAGTTTGAAAACTTGAGAATGATAGATGATGAAACAATTTCATCATACAATGAAAGAATAAATGAGATTGCTAATGAGTCACGCTCACTTGGTGTTCCAATTTCCAATACTCGGTTAGTCAATAAGATACTTAGAACTGTTCCTAAACGATTTGATGTTAAAATATGTGCAATAGAAGAGGCTAAAAACACTGATTTATTGAGTCAAAATGAGTTGGTTAGTATCTTGAAAACTTATGAGATAAACTCAAATATGTTAGATGAGGATAAACATGAGAAAGATAAAGACAAGAAAGTACTTGCTTTTAGAGGTGAAACTTCTGATAATGTTGGTAAACATCCTTATGTAACTGAAGTTGATTCTGGTGAAGATGTTTCTGATTTATGTGATGAAGACATTTCTGAACAATTTGCTCTTATCACTAAGCAATTCAAAAATTATCTAAAAGGAAAGTTCAGAAAACCAAATGGTATTTTTCAACCAAAAGATAGAAACAATCAGAATACTTCTCCCTCTGATAAAAAGTTTGTTCCAAGTCAGTCTTCCAATTTCAATCAATCTAGACAATTTTCTAAGGATAACAAGTTCAAATATGATCCTGAGTACAGAAAAAAGGTTAAATGTAATGCATGTTCTGGATATGGTCATTATGCTAATGAATGTGCTAATACTATGCTTAAGAATAAGATGAACTTTAATGCTACCTTAAGTGATGATTCTGATGCTGGTAAATATGAACTAAGTGTTATGTCTGCTAGAATAGTTTATGATGATACATTTGATGATGATCTCGATGATTATTGATTTGAAACAGGATGATGATTTTTCCACCCATTGATTTGAAACAGATTCAGATGATGATATATTTGATGATGATCTCGATGATTATCACAACATCTGAAACAACATTCAGTAAATATGATTCTGAGATTAACTGTTTTGCTGGAACTGCTGAAACATCAAATTTTCTGCTGATTGTAACTCTGAATATCTGAAGTTTAAATCTTATTTAGAAACTCAAAAACTGGTGTTGAGTTCCTTATCTTTAGAAAATTCAGATTTGAAAGAAAATCTTGTTAAGCTTGAAGTTCTTTTAACTAGAAAAGATGTGAAAATTTCGGCTTTGAAAGATGAACTTAAAATTAATACTCTAAGTTTTAAAAAGTTTTCTGCTAGCACTACTGAATTGAATGAAACATTAATGATTGGTAGATGTGGTAATGCTGGACTAGGTTTTGAGAAATCTTTTGAGAATACTCTTATATCCTGTGAACTTATTTCTTTTGTAAAAGCTGGAACTTCTTTACCAAAACCTTTGAAAGGTAAACAAAAGAAATCTGATGGTTTGTTTAAAGAGTATATCTGTTTTATTGTGCTGGAGTAGGTCATAATCGTCCATATTGTTCTAATTTAAGAAGAGACTTAAAAGCTGGAATTGTTTTACCTGATAAAGTTGAACCCCCTATAAAGCAGGTTAACAACACTAAAAAGTTGATTCATAAGAACATGTCATGTAATGTTGTGTATACATCTTTGAAAGCATGTGTTTCTGGATCTTGGTACTTTGATAGTGGTTGTTCTAGACACATGACAGGTCAAGTCAATCATCTGACTAATTATACATCTTGTAATGGTGGTCATGTTACTTATGGTGGTGGTTCAAAAGGTAAAGTGGTTGGTTTTATGAAACCATGAATATAAAAATGTGTTACTAAATAAGCAAAGAATGTGATACTGTATACAAACATCAGTGTTACTACATGAATATAACAAAACAAAAAATGTCATACTACATACAACTATAAGTGTTATTGCAATAAAATGTATGTGTTACTACATCATATATACTTGAAAATATACAACAACATCAACCATAAAACAACTTAAAAAGACAAACTACTACATTAACACATCAATGTTACTATAAAAAAGGAAAAACAAACAAAACATAAAAAAAAACTAGGAATCTACAGAAAAAATCCAAAAAAATCGTAGCAAAAAACAATAGAGAATATGAACAAAAAAGATCATACAACAAGTACAAACACAAAACCAAACAAAAATCACGAAGAACTTTAAACATAAGAACTTAAAAATCGCGACTAAAACGAACCTAGGGTTTCTAAATACTGAATGCAGAACGCATACATGCATAAAACAATCGGAAAAAATCATAGAAAACACAAAAACCTTATATGAACAGTGGATCTCCTTCGAAAAAAACGTAGTAACACAGCTCTAAACGGACGAACCTTCTTCTTATAGTGCGTCTTCGAAACAAACCGCAATCAAAAAACCATCGTCGAAGGAAAACCGCCTGAAACCGTCGTCATTATCAGAAGAGGGCACGGGAAAAGAGAACGCGAGATAGAGAGAAAGGCGAAATCAAAAAACTGAAAAGGAAAAGATTTAATTTGATTTGATTCTGATTTGAGTTCTAAACCGACCTGAACCAAGGCGCTGACCCGCGAGAAAATAAATGACCCGGCTTGGACCCGTGAGAAATTAAATGACCCAAGAATGGACCCGCAAAAGCATTGACCAGAGTTAAAATATCATTTTTTACTTGATATTGTACACAAGGATTGTATGCAATATTGCATATAAGTTTTTGTGTTTTTATATTAAATCTGATTGTTATGCATGGTACAATTTAAGGGAATGACTGGATGAAAGAATGTGAAAAGAGTGCCCATATATGTTATTTTGAGGAGAAATAATTGATTTTCTAAAACTGGAATTTTATTTTATTCTTCATATTATACCAAGCATATAAATCCAAATCCATATTTGCTAAACCAAACATTCCCTAAAAAGTTATGATGTTTCACATGAAAATTATTGCAAAATAATAACCATAAAAACGAAACAGCTTCGACTCGCAGTATTTGATCAAACTTGTAAATGAAAACCTTATTAATTCCAGATCTTTGGCTGAACTAATATCAATTACTTTAATGAACTTATATTTTAGAACGTTTCAGCTATTTGAATACTTTTTCCAATCGACACATATTGCAATCATATGTGTTAATATATATGCATGCCTCCGATCAAAAAATATATATATATATATGCATGCCACCATTCCAAGAAAACAGTGTAAACAATTGAAAACCTTGGGCAAAATAATGAAGTGGGGGATAATTTATACAAAGATTATGGAGTAGTTGTTTTCCCAGTAAAAGCAAGATCTGCGTACAGAAAAATAAACCTCTCTTCCAAAGGGGAAATAAAAGAGGATCATTCAATACAACTTTCAAAATTGAAAGCCTGACAAAAGACTTTAGAAGGATTTCTTTTCATAAGAGACCAATCCATGAACTCCACCTTCAACTTGCGCTGCCCCGGTTCTAACCTGGACGAGTAGAATCGAATATAGCGTGAGTCGACACATAAGATGCATCATTAAAATTTTGTAACCAGAAATATATCTATTTACTAATGAAAATTGCATGACTAACCTCGAGCCTAAGCACGCCTGATCTCAACAGGTCGTGAGCGGACTGAAGAGACGAAGCACCAAGATCCTGGAATCCCTGCTTTACTGCTTGCATTGTGTATGGTATGAACTTCAAAACAGAACCTTTATCAGCCACTGCACCAACCACCCCCTGAGCAATTTTCAGCTTAGCTTTATCACCCAAATACCGAGCATCACTCCCTTTCGTCATTGCTTCAAGGGATCCCATGCCTCTGTACTTTTTGACTCGGCGACCACCCTGTGGGGGAAAAGGCAACAGGCTTTAACAAATAAGCAACGTAATATGCAGCTCAAAATTATTCACTCAATGAACTTTCTGTGAGTAATTAAACGATGATGCACAAATGAGCGCATTAAGGAGGAAAACATTGATCAACAAGGTCATCACACCAAGTCCAAAGAAGGACATATATAGCATATAGAAGCAAAAAGTTTAGGTAATTTTGCAATAGGATGCAGCTCACCTGATATTCATATGTACCAGGAGCTTCGCTGCTCCCGGCCAAAAAGCCTCCCATCATTACAGTTGATGCTCCTAGGGTCAAAGCTTTCACAATGTGCCCTGAATTTGATATTCCACCATCAGCAATGACAGGCACACCACTCTCTGCAGCAATGGATGCAACCTTGAACACAGCTGCTGCCTGAAAAGGCACTAAAACTCCTATTCAGTTATACAAATCTTAAAGCATTACATCTTCTTACAATAGCATACTATAACCATTTTTCATGTATTAACATATATTGGATATAACCATTTATGACATCCCGGTATCATGTATGAGCAAGTGTTAAACACCATCATATTGACCATCAATTCTAACTTTATGCTGCATTTTGCAAAAGCTTAGATTAGCAATATCTATCAGCAACACAAAGGAAAACGGATGAGCAACCTGTCCACGCCCAACAGCACATACTTCTTGGGTGGTACAAATGGAACCCGATCCCATTCCAACTCTCAACCCATCCACCCCTGACTGAATCAAGTTTTGTGCCTGGTATGCTGTTACTACATTCCCACCTATCAAATCCAGCTCCGGATATGTCTTCTTCACATACTTAATCATGTCAATTTGATAAATTGAGTTCCCTTGAGAACTATCAAGTATCACAACATTCACCCCTGCCTTCACTAAGTGCTCCAATCTCTCCTTATCTGAGTCCCGAGTCCCTATGGCAGCTCCTACCAGAAAATTCCCATCAGACCCCAACGATGGCAAACCCAGCTTCGGGAACCCATGAATGGTCTCGACATCTTCACTCGTAACTAAGTTCACAATTTCTTCTCCCTCTCCCCCATTATTCCTCAACAACGGCACAAACTCAAGCTTATCTTTGGCTAAATAACCCGCAACATCCTCGAAGCTATAACTAGCTGGAAGTGTAACCGATGACTTTGTCATGTACTCAGATACTCTAACTTCCTTGTCATCTAATTTCTCCCAATCTGATTTCTTCACCGTGCCCAAAAGCTTCGACTTTTCATCCCCCTTTTCGGTCACAAAAATGCAGGGAGCGGACGAGAATTCATCAGCGGATAAAATAGAATCCGAGGCAGATTTAACTACAATTTCATGAGTAAATGGTATTTTATGCGATTTAGCTTTGCGAATAAAGGCCGCTTGGTCCGAAGCGGGGGTGTTGTAGTGTACAATGCCAATAGCACCTACAGAAGCCATGGCAGCAGCCATGGAGGATTCAGTGACAGTGTCCATGGGTGAGGAGACGCAAGGAGTAGCTAGGGCCACATTTCTGCTGAACTTGGTGGCAAGCGTAACAGCCTCAGTCGGGAAGTCAATGTAATGAGGAAGAAAGATCACATCATCGTATGTGTAGGAGTAGCCCTGGTTGAATAACCTGGTGGCTGGGAATCCGTCTTCAATTATCGGAGCACCGTCCATCGCCGACCAAAGACTGGGGTTTAGGATTCACACCTTAAAAAGAAATAGAACCAATCAGCCAACCAATTTATTCACGAAATATTCGCACAGTATAATTTTTTTAAAAGAATTTGCAATAGTGGTCATGATTCAAGAAAACCGAAGACATTTTATTTTGGTAAATAATTTGCTCGAGTTGGGTGTTTCCCCTAGAACTAGAAGCAGAGTATTACTTGCATCCCCAAAATGAAAAACTGCAATTACATATTATATTAAAAATATATATTCAATCCCTAGTTTAACGACAGTCACCGGCAGCTGCCGCCTTCACTTACTTATCCGGTCAAAAAATATATCGATAATCATCATATATTTTTCGATTCTGGGTCAAAAAAAATAGAGAAGGAGAGTTGCCTGATAATCTGATAACTGGGGGAGAAAAAGAGCGGGTGGCGTAAGAGGTGGTCAGGTGGTGGATGGCTTGGCGGGCGACGGCGGCGCTGATTGAAGAAACGGGAGAATGAAGGGAGAGAGATGATTAGGGTTTTTTGGCGGCCCCTTTATTTGTTTTTCTCAGCCCAACCCTTTTATCAAATTTTTGAGCTTTGCTTTTCATTTTTCTTTTATAAAATACGATTAATATATATTTTTTTTTGAAAAAGAGTTTAAGTGTATTCTAAATTTTAAAATGTTTTTAAAAAATTAGATTCAATGAATTAAGTGTAATTATAATATCATCTCCTTTATCCAAAAAAAATAAAATAAAATTATAATATTATCTCAATATTATATATTTTAGTATCGATATTTGAAATTTTAAATATTTTCGTTATAAATTTATTTACATCTTTGCTTTTAGCACGAGTTTTAATGTGAAAATTATTAATTAGTATTTAAAGTTATAAAGTGATTTTTGGTTGGAGGTATTGTAGTATTTTTTATTTTATTATTAAAAAATAACTTTTTTTGGGTAAAAATAATAAAATGAGATGTAATTCAGATGAATAATTAAAAAGATATAATTACTTTATTCTCTTTTATTATAATATTAAATGTTATACTGATCTAAATTTATAAGATAATAATATCAATTTTATTCTATAACAAGTTTTACGGGAGAAAGTTTAATATCAATTTTATTCTATAACAAGTTTTACGGGAGAAAGTTTGTGATTAACATCCACTACTTTAGTTAGGTCATTTGATATAAACCGCGCTTTTGCTTATATTTTTCATTTTGCAGTAATTTATCATCACACGTTTTAACTCAAAAGCGCGGTTTAAAAAAAACAACTTTTGTAAAGGAGCTCTAACTCACTCACACACAGTGCACAAAATCTCAGACGAACACTGTTTCTTTCTTTCAGAAACTTTGGCCATGGCGAGCAGCGGAAGTGTACGAATGATAGGCAAGTAAATTCTTACTCAATGTTGATTATAAATTATCCAAATGATCATAAGTGTTTAATTTAGTTATATTTATCTATTTTTGCATCTGTGTTGCAGACATAGCCGTCAACTTGTCAGGTTAGAGTACGCGCGGATTTTATTTTCCAACACTTTTTTGTATGTAAGCTAGTTTTTTAGGTTTCAAAAGTTGAAGCTGTGAGAATTTTACAGATGGTATGTTCAGAGGAATATACAATGGGAAGCAATATCATGTGGCTGATATTGCCACTGTGCTCACTAGGGCTTGGACCGCCGGCGTCGATCGGATTATTGTAAATTCCGTGCCCTACAACTCTTTTCAGCACTAAATTTTGGTTTAATTGTACTATTTTGCAATTTATGTAATTTTTTTTAAGATTTCTATCTTATTCTGGGAAATAAAATGTTGAAAGAGAAATTTGGTTTGGTTTTAAAGGGATTCTTGCTTCAATATCAGATTTTTTTTTATTAAAAAATTTCTATAATATGCAAAGGAGCAAACTTGTACTCCTTCTTTTGAACCGATGTTTGTAACTATTATGGATTTATGAGGAAATGAATTATCTTTTTAGGGTTGGCTAATGTGTGAACTAATTGAAAGTCGACATTTTTCGATCTATTTCTTGACCTGTTTGAAGCTGTCTATGTTGATTTTTTGTTAAGTACGAGCTCACTAGTATCTATTTATATATTTTCACATTGTTTACAGAACCTGACATTTGGTTTGAATAATGGAAGATCGAATGATGATGAAAAGATTTCCAGTTTTCATGGGACTTTTAATGAAAATGCATAAATCCTGTAGTATTAAATATTGCAGGTCACTGGAGGCTCTCTTGAGGAGTCAAGGGAAGCTCTTGCTATTGCTGAATCCGATGGTGATTTTATGCATTTCTTTTTGTAGTATTAGTTCAACAATAACTTCATAAAGTGCTACTGTAATTGCTTACAATTGTTGGTGTTTTGTTTATTGCAGCAAGACTTTTCTGCACTGTTGGTGTGCACCCAACAAGATGCAAAGTGAGTTTTCGTGCCTAAATTCACACCTCGAAGAACTTTATTCGGTTATGGAGTATATATCATCATGAGATATCTCTGGAAGTGGTTTTCCCATAATTCTGTTGTGCTCTGAATCAGGAATTTGATGACAGTGGTGACCCAGATAAACATTTCGAGGCTCTCCTGTCATTAGCTAAAGTGGGAGTTGAGAAAGGAAAAGTATGATTCATATTTGCTGCTAAATTATCCCATACTTAAGCTTTTTCTTTTTTCTTCGTTGATAATAGTGCTTAATTTCCATTGAACTTCACTGGTGAGGGGTAGCCTATACCCATTTATTGCAGCTGTAACTAATTAGTAATTTTTTTTTTTAATGTCAACGTCAATGCTTCAAGCAAGGTGGTGGCAGTTGGAGAATGTGGATTGGATTATGATAGGCTTCACTTCTGCCCAGCTGATATACAAAAGAAGTATGTGCCTTCTGGAAAAAACTTGCTTTATAATAGATTTACTTTCTTTTCTTTCATATATTGACCTGATATTTTCTGAACCTCTATTTGACTACTTAATCATGTCCTTTTTCTTATGCCACTTGATGTTGAAATTTAGGTATTTTGAGAAGCAATTTGAATTAGCATATGCAATGAAGTTGCCAATGTTTCTCCATATGCGAGCAGCAGCTGAGGATTTCTGCAACATTCTTGAACAAAACAAACATCGGTAAGATATATTAATTGCTAGCATTTCATGAAATAGCTGATAAACATAGTTAGTTGTTGTTTGTTGTGGTCACTCCACACTGATTCCTCAGCTAATTGGTAAGATTATATCATTTATAATAAGCCTAATGCAAGTAATATGTTAATTAGATGGTATTGATCAATTATTATGATCACTTTAGACCACCATATATTATTGCAATCCAAGTAATGATGGCAGAATTCAGCGTTCATCACTTAAAACCACCATATATAACTGCAATCTGCTGTCATTTTAATGTTTCATTGATTGGTATGAGTGAACACTAGAAGAACCTCCTCGTTCCTCTTATACTTCTCAGCATTAATGTGTTGCATTGCTGACATTGAAGTAATTTTAATTTTTTTTCATATTCTTAGTATTTGTCTTATGTGATTTTCATCTATGTGTTAAGATCTGCTGCTTGAATCACCTCCTTTTGCCCTTCCCTTTACCTTACTTGCCTGATAGGTTCTGCTCCGGGGTTGCTCACTCTTTTACTGGTAGTGCCCAAGATCGTGATCGTCTTATGTCATTTGATAATCTATATATAGGTGAATGAAATTACTGTTCAGATCCTTAAATTTGTACATACTTAAGTTGTTTAAAAAAAATTATTTCTGTTTTCCCATCATCCGCTTCTCATTCTTTATAGGTGTAAATGGATGCTCTCTGAGAACATCCGAGAACCTTGATGTTGTAAAGGGTATCCCAGTTGAGCGACTGATGATTGAAACAGATTCCCCATACTGTGAGATCAAGAATACACATGCTGGGATAAGTTATGTAAAATCTTCATGGCCTTCAAAGAAGAAGGACAAGTATGAACCAGAGTGCATCGTCAAAGGACGCAATGAGCCATGCTTAGTGCGGTGAGAGGAAAACCATCGAATAAATGGATGTTTGCAAATTTCTATTCTTTGAAATGGGATGGAAGTTCCAAAAAGAACGATTATAAGTTTATACACTATTTTCTCATAGTTCTCTTACTTGCCAAGATCATATCTGAAATGAGTGTCAAACACTTTGCTTCTTATGCTTCCTAAATATCTGAATATAATCATTAGATTACAATGATATGCTTTCTTCTCCTATTTTAATTGTGTTCATTATAATATATGATTGCAGACAAGTACTTGAGGTGGTGGCTGGGTGTAAAGGTATTGCAGACATTGATCAGCTCAGCAAAACCTTGTACCATAATACCTGCAGGTAGTTTTCCTTGTTGTTCGCTCCTTCGAGTCCATATATCTCAATATATTTCAGTTATAGTAGTGTTTTTTTAAAGCAGATTGTACTTTATGTAGTATATGCTCGTATGTTTGCTTATCTTCAAATTAAACCAACTTTAAGTTATCTCGAGGAAGAAAAATGAACTTATGATGCATATGTTGCTTTTTGACAGGATTTTTTTCCCACAGGATTTGGACTCAGCAGCAGATGCTCTTCTTGCCTCTGGTCAGAATGATTTATGAAGAGTTTCTTTCGTTCTTCATTTCGAATATGGATAAGGTACCACAAAGTTTCAATAGCAGAAACGGAGAATTGCTTCTTGCATTTGATGCTGCATCTTGTATTTCTTTGTGATTTTTTAGATACGAAATTCACCAGTTTATAGTGCTGTGGCAACAAATTCAAGCTCTTCATGATCATGATACTATCATTTTTGGGCTAATTTCTTCTGGGCTCATCCTATTTCCCCTGTTGAAGATTCAGTCACTTGAGTTTTTTTTGAGGAATAAATTGATTAATATATAAATAATGTATTTTGATTATATTGTTATTGCATCTTGTACTATGAAGCTAGTTAGGAAGACAGTCGACCCTTAAACAAGGGTCATTTTTGTGATGTTATTTTAAACAAACTTCATAAGATAAGATTCAACATCAAATTGGGAATCTAGTGTAGCGTTTATGGGAATGGGAAAACGTATAATCTGAGATAACACTGTTAACAAATTAATCAAGGTTTCAAACTGTAGCTCTGCAAGTTCAGCACTGAAGTAACACAAAATATTTCAAGTACATTTATTTTATGCCTCACCTATTGTATCCAAACTTACTCTTTATAAATCTCAATTCGAAACTTAATAATTACATTCTCAGCTATTACACAGCCAACACCTCACTATTTTCCACATTCTCTTCCGACGTGCTCTGAACCTCCTCCTGTGGGGGAGATGGTGGAGCTTTCTGCTCGGCCATATTTAACCTTAGCGGTCGGCCCTCCACCTCCTAAAGAAAAAACGAGTTTAGGGGTATAATAGCAAAACATCTCGATAGAATAGTAGCAGGAAACTTTCTACCTTTCCGTTCATGGCAGCGAGGGCAGATTCTAGTTGTTCCGCAGACGAGAAGGTAATGAATCCAAACCCTCGAGATCTTGCTGAGTCCCTATCGTAGACAACCCTAGCGCTTAGTAATCCGGGCTGATCATCAAAAGCTTCTCTCAAGCCTTGAGAAGTGAGGCCCCAGCTGAGGTTACCGGCGTATATTTTATGGGGGCTCTCGACGAACCCCTGATTGCTGGCGCGTATCTTAGGGCTCGCTAATTCCCTCTCACCACCTCTTGGCACCTCAGGGAAGTTCACCTTTGCAGTACGACCTCCAATTTGCTGAAGAAACGGCCAACAGAAGACAATAAGAACGAGAGATAAAGATAGCCTGAGGTTTCTGCAAATGCTCATCTCTGTTTTTGTCAAGACTATATTGTTCAGTGGTAACAACTAATATCATTTAAAAGTGCACTTGAGTTGCACAGTGCAATTGGTGCATATGTATTTGCCAAATCCTAGTGGTCTCATATTCAAATCCCAACCTCGTGATTGAATAATGAATTAAAGAAAGACTATTAGGTTTAGTTGCTAAATTGGTAAGATGAAAATGCTGGCATTCCAAAAACAGAGACAGAACAGAGGAACATGAAACATAACAAGATTAAACTTACAGCATTGTCGAACAAACGGATTGCCTCCTTGGCTTCTTCAACACTGCTCATAGTAACAAACCCGAACCCTCGACTCCTATCTGTAACTCTATCATACACGATCTTTAACACCAAAAAAAAATAAAAAAAATAGCAGCATATTACACACTGATAGTAACAAAAGAAACCAAACCAATGATAAACTAACTTCTCATAATTCTCAATTAGCAGCAATCCGAAGGCTAGCAGTTGAAGATGCAACTTTATCGTGCACAAACTCTACTCATAAATTAAAGAATCAAATTTGACTCTGCCTTGAGTTGGTGTATCAACAATATATTCACTAATATTTTCCAGATTTTTCAATTCTCATTCTCTTTTCATATCATAGATACAGTTAACCAAATGCAACACAGCGTTTCACGAATTTGATGAAACAATCCAGAATTGAAGCCCAATTTAGCAAAATTGAGCAATTAAAATCCAGAAAAAGCTTAATAAATGAAAAATGTACCTCAACGGAAACAACACGACCAGCTTCGGCAAAGATGTCAGACAACTGAGATGACGTCATCGAAAACGGCAAATTGCCGACGTACAGCCGCCCGCCTTCCGTCGACAGTGCCACGTCATCTTCCTCGGAAACGGTGTCTTCAATTGGGTCTTCCTCTTCACCCACTTGTATTTCTTCTTCTTGATTCAGCTCAACATTATCAAATACAGTCGAAGCGCAGTGTATTGAAGAGCGAGAAAGGGAAGAAATGAGAGAAATCCTAAATTTTGGAGGGGTTTTTATGGGAATTGCTTTGCAAGGGAAGAGATGAAGAGAGAGATGATCAGTTGAATTCGAAGAAAATGAATGTGAAGTTGTGCCAAACGCAGCAGCCGCCATCGAAAGAGAAGATGCCGCCATTTTCAGAGAACTGCAGAGGGCAATTGGGATTGAGGAAGATAAGAGAAGATAAGGTTGGCTGGGATTGTTTTTGCACTCTCAATTCTTCAATTAAAATTGCCCAATGTTATTTTCCAATTTAAACTCAATATAATTTATAAATAATTGCCTTGGTATTACAACTCTATTTTGATTCTTTGATTAACTAACTCCCTCAATAATTATTTTTCCTCATTATCCATCATTTTTAATTTCAAAATTAGAGCTAACTATCACTGTCACAATCTTCCTTTTAACAAAATTGCATTGTTACTATTCTCATCAAAGAATTTGAACAAAGTGCCCCTAAGTTTTACTCGTAATTAATATTAATTGTGTGTCCATTGCAATTTATCTATAATTCGTAGTTTGTGCGTATTATATATTTATATTAGGGTGATTTTGCACTTCTGCTCCATGCATTTGAATTTATCCACACCAGATTTTCTTAATTAAATGCGGCAAATTCACATATTTTTCAGAAAAGTGAGCATTTACCATGAGATGCAACACTAAATCAAAATAAAGGCTTGGAAGTAACGTAAAAACCACCAATCAAGCTACACAAAGCACACAATATTTATTCATATATCCTTAATGTTACAACATATCAGAACCACACCAAATGTTACATTCAAACACAAAGTAGTCGAATTCTTCAAGTCTCTATTAATCAGCAATCAAGACTAAACCACTCATAAATCATAATGCATAATAAACTCTCATCCACGATGATTCATACAGATATAGGTTATAAATATAGATAAAGATAGTAGTAATTAATTAAACTTGATACACGTAACCCAAGATCGAACTTAGCCAAGAATGACTTGCCAAATGACAAATCATCAAATGAGGATTGTCCATCCTCATCCATTGATTTCCTCTCCGTCTGACGTCAGACTTTGAGGTAGTTATTACCGGTAACCATGGAGATTCCGAGCCCTGCGTCGGAGAAATGATGAAAAGAAGAAAGATTGCTGAATTGAAAGGGGTGGTGGTGATGAAACAGCTGAGCCTGATCACTGCAGCTGACATCTGAGCCCGGACTGGTGGATCGGCTCGAATTGGGCCCATCTTCATCGGCCCCGCGCTTTTTTGGCCAGGTTTTTCCGGTGGTGGTGGAGGTTTTGGTGTTGAGGAAGCGGCCGCCGTTGCCTCTTGGTCGGCGCATTGCGTGGAGGTGGCGGGAGAGGTGGAGGTATGGCTGTGCAAGTCAGTTAATTAATGACGTACAGTTATTTCATATATGCAATTAATAGGATTTTTGGCACATATTATAATTAATGTCCTTTAATTACTAATGTATTAATAGTTGGAAATTGTAGTTGGTTGGATAATTTTAATGTTCCACACCGTGTTTTTGTTTTGGCACAAATGATATCATTCAACTAACTAATACTCCATATCAAGTCAAGAGTGAAAGGTTGGTTGAATGTAAAACATGATGAGTTGCAATTAGTATAATTGAGAAGAATTTGAATTACCTTACGAGTAGTCTTGATTAGTTTATTGTCCATCTCAGCCTCGGCGGCGGCGGCGGCAGCGGCGGCGCGCTTCTTTCTGCGCCTCATAATTCCGTTGTACTGCTTCGCATTAACGAAGATAGGCCCACCTCCATCCGCAGCAATGCTCAGAGGAAGCATCATTCTTCCCTGCAGCCCAAAACATGATCGATCACCATTAATATTATATTCATGGCTATAGCTAATTCATGATCTTCAATAATAAGAGATGTAATATTGTACAAACCGCAATCTGAGTTCCATAAGTACTTGAGTAAATCCCATAACACTGCTCCGGATATGCAAATTTCGTACAAATCTGCAACAAACGTACATTTATTTGATCTTCACTTTAATTAATTACTAGAATTATAAGAACCATATCAGAAATGATGAATTGCAAAATTATTCCTATTATTCAGTGAAGTTAAATTAAGTACCAGTGGTTGGCCAAATCCGAGCTCAAAATGGCCTCGACAATCCACGGCTGAAGAAACCGTCTGCAATTGAGATTTCTCTTCGTTTTCACCACTTTTGCAATCACCACCTGCAGCATTAATTAGCATATACATATACTCTCTTCATTATAACTAAATCTTAAGATCGATCGTAATAACATGACACCCAATTCAAAATTGGCTTGCTATTTCATGATCACCCTTGTATCCTATATTTCAAACACCAAATCATATTTCTCATATTGCTAATACATTATCATCATCATCAATATTTATTTAATATGCCCATGAATCACAATTCTAGAGATTACTTGGTGTTAGACTTTACAATATATCTCAATAAAATTTGAGACTTATATGGGAGCCCAACATGAAGGTGTTAACGGAATTAAGTATTTTCCTTAAATACATCAAAGGCAATCTTCTATTTCAGTACGTGTTTCATTTTCTATATTTTTTCGAATTAGTTCTGCACATCATGCGGTATATATTGAAGAATTGGTCTTATATATGTAAAACATTTTTACCACACAACTGATTTGCAATTATTATTTTATAGTAAAATATATACTAAATACAAACAACTAATTATACTATCAAACTAATAAATTTTATAAAACAACTGATATTGTTTAAGAATGCAGGAAAAATACAAATCAATTGCACCATAAAATTGATTACCTTAGACTTTGCTTATACTCAAAAACATATATTGTTTATGATATGTATTGAAAAATTCCTTCCACGTAGCTATAAGGAGAGCATACATACATTAGTTAAATGCCTTTTCTCCTTCATAATTAATTGAGTTTAATATGTGAATTAATGGATGCATGCAATTGACCTTTCTCTTTGTCACCTACTGAGGCTACACAAGTTTAATATTTCGATCAATACAATTAATTAAACTTTGGTTTTTCAGATCATAATCTGCATTTAATTAAAATTTTATTAATTAGGACTAATTAGCTCTCAAATTATTGTCAATATATAATATATATTGAAATTGGTTTAATTGATCAACATGTCATCAACATTCAAGGGGATCTAAAAGACTATTAGATCTAATATAAGGTGTAAATATTGAATAAAATTACCTGCAGAGAAAAGAGTGAAGTGAGCGGTATTATTAATGTGATGATCTTCAGAAAGTTCAAGAGACGACATCTTTGACCCGATTAATGATTCACCGTAAACCACCGCCGCCGGCTGAGATCCCACACCGCTCCACCGTGGCACCGCCGACGGAGCATTCTGACAATGTTCCTTGAAGAATACACTACTGTGCATCGTCATTTTTCTGCAACAAATTAATTCAAATGCACCTTTCTCATCAACTAATTAATTTCATGTATCAATAAACCCTAACAAAATACTACTCTATTTACTAATAAATAAAAAATAAATGATAATACTTGTCGACATTCAGTATCACGTATCGTCTCAAAACAGCCTTCTACACTTTTAATTCAACAAATCGATCCACAGATTCAATTCATTTTAACTAAAACTAATAATTAATAAAAGATACCTGCAGTCTAGTAAATAAATAAACAGGAGATTAATTAATTAACCGAAGAAGGACAATTATTGATGATAGAAAAAAGTAGATAGTTTATAATGGAGATTATAACAAAAAAGGAGGAAAACTAAAGTGGGAACCTTATCCAAATAATTTGAGCTTAATTAAACATAGTAAACGAAGCCGGCTTTCACTTTAATCTTCACAAACTAGTGTACCTAAAATTCCATACCCATATATGGTTATGCTGATATTTTTAATGAGAATGAATATATATATGATTATGAGATGCGGAGCTCATAATTTGAGAGACCAAGCATGTATTTAACTCAAATCAAGATGAAAAAGTCATCTCCAAACTTTAAAATATAATAACAATTCATCATAACGAGAAAAAAAAAGTAAATTAACTATAACAAGAAAAGAGTTTAAAAAAGAAAAATAAGAGAGAGGGAGAGAGAGAGTCGAGAAACATACCAATTAGCAGAAGGAAAACAAGCAGCAAAGCTGTCGGTACAATATCAAACAGCAGCTTCAGAAAAAGAAAGGAGAGAAAGAGGGGAGAGGGAGAGGCAAGGAAGTGAGTATATTTATATATATATATATATGTATAATGACAATACTCATGACCAATTATATGTACCTTTCATGCAAGTATGCAACTTACTTTAATATGATCTATTTTATTCTATTTTAAAAAAATACCTCTCTCTAGCTCCCCCATTTTTACTATTATAAGTCCAAGTAGGAGCATTTGTTGCTTTCTCCACTCATTCTCAATGTCTTCACTCAATCTCAAAAATGAGTTATTTTCTCTAAATTGAAAATCACACAACCATATTTATGAATAATGGATCAAACTTTGTAGTGATATTTTCATTTTGAATATTGATACCAATATTTATAGGAAAATTGTCAATTCAGGGCCTGAAAGATGATAAAATTATCAATTTAAGGCCTTAAAGATTTTTCCTATCGATTCAAGGCCTGGAAGATTAAAAACTATCGATCCAGGGCCTGAAAGATAAAAACTATCAATTTGAGGCTCACACATTTTAAGATCATGTTTGACACTTATATTTTATATCCTTATTTCATGTTCTTATTTTTTTTATTTTTAGAGTTTACGATTCAAGGTTTACGGTTCAGGGGGTTTAGGGTTCATGGTTCAAGGTTTAGGGTTCATCGTTTAGGGTTTAGTGTTAAGGGTTTAGGGTTTTAGTGCAAACATAAATTTTTAAATTTTATAAGCCTTCGAATTGATAGTTTTTATCTTTCGGATCCGGGATTGATAATTTCTTATCTTTCGCGCTTGAATCGATAGGAAAAATCTTTCGCATTTAAATTGATAAATTTTACCATCTTTCGGTACGAATGAATTGATAAAACTCCATATTTATAATACCTTAAATTAAATTATAAGAAGAAATTAATTGCAACTTGCTAGTAGCCGCCCTAGTATTTCTGGATTGGTATATTGTTAGATTTGGTAATGATAGGAACAGTTATAATAAATTCATTTAGTTACCTTAAAAGGAAACAAGAAAAAAATAAAATAGCTGAAAATCTTGTAACTGCCAACTGCTTATATTACGAGAGTGGAGTACATGTGGAGGCGTTGTTTGTGTACAAAATGGGGTCTATTGTCATGAAAGAGATTGGTCCCATTTTTATGGGATATGGAATATAAAATTTGTTTGGTACATCGATATTCTCCTCCATCTCTCACTCCTCTTAAAGTGAAATCAATAAGACATATTCATTTCAACGCTGCTGTTTGACAAGATATCGTTATTTTGAATAGTGTATTGACTGTTTTATTTTTAATGAAGTCTTTTATGAATTAATAGAGTCAAGTTTCATTAAGGATAAAAAAAAATAAAAAATACACACATATTCACCCCGGAGTAAATCGATCACCCTTTTCATCATTACCGTATTCATTTTGGGGTAATTTCAGTATAAATAAAGTAATAAAATTGCAGTTTTATTTTTGAATATTTCTTCCATACGCTTTGACAGCAAAATTCAATTGAGTCAAATAGCAATACTAGCTATATGAAGTAGCTAGTTAATTAGGAGTTTTTTCTTTTTTAACAGCCCAAAAATAAAGATTTTATTAATTAGGTATAAGGAATACCTAACCCAATATTCATATTTACAAACTCAAGCTCTAAAATCATTTTAGGATTAACTAACCAATCAAGATAAGAAAATTTAGAACATTTCAAAGCTTTCACAGAAAACCAACTCCAAATTCTAGTTTTTATGTTGTCAACTATTCTAAATTTAATATCAAAACACATTTTGTAATTTAATATAATTAACTTGTGTTCAATTTTAATTCTGTATTTTGTTATCGTTTTGGTCTAAAATTGATCAGAATGGCTCAAATTGAGGAAAAAAAAAGGCAAAAACATATAATAACTAAATTATTTAGACACTAAAAGGAGCCAAAATTGACAAAATTGAGAAAAGTAAAATTATACATGAACAAATTAACACCAAACGAACCATAAGTGCACGCATCTGATGTATAATCTTTTTTTCTTAATTATATTTACAAATTTCGTACGGAATACTAGATTAGGTGGTGGAGGATGATGTCACTTTTAACATAAATGAACTAGAATATAAAATTATTTTCTAAAGAAAAATACCGTCTTTTCCTAACGATGCTTATCTTAAATATCTACATTAATAAATTCATGCAAAGGTTTAATCTTTTTCTGCCAAAGTTTGCATGGTAGGATTATGACCTTTAATTCACTTTAAAGAGAAAGTCATCCACATTAATTAACATCTAAATGCTTAGCCCATCAACCAAAAGTTATTTAGTCAATTTCTGCACTTGTATATGCTTTTGTTTTTATGCAACTTTTTTTAGCTAAAGTGGTACCACCAATATTGAATTCTTTATTATAAAATGCTGTTGCATACATTTTATTATTTAATTTTCATTGTGCATTTTATATATTGAGGAAGGATATAGGAGTTGAGCCCCATGAATTTTCCACCATAGATTTTAATTTGAGTGTAATACGCAAGATCGAGGAAGTCTTGCAGATGCATTTATAGTAAGATTTAAGCGTGTAATTATACAAAATAAAGCGTGGAATTATTCCAAACGTAAGCGTCTGTTATGTTACCATATTAATGATTATATTTTTATGTGTATATAGATCACATTTTTCAACATAATAAATTGCATACTTCTAACAAGACCTAGCCTTTTAATTTATATAATTAGATTTAGGGTTCCACCCCTTGAATTTTAATTATAAGATTACAACGAGGTTCACCTTTTTTTTTCGCTTAAGATATTATATTTCTGCAATCGGCCATGCCAATGCCAAAGCTTCAATTATTTTTTTCTGTTTTTGTTATTTTGGTTTTTCAGATATTAGCTTTCTGCAATCCTGTTTCAGTTTCTATTTATGTTTGATTATACAAAAGTAATAGCCACTATAGGTTTGAGATGCATCACACGTGTCGAAAGTCTGACAGCACAAGAAGTGGTGTACTACAAAAATACAAAATATAGTATTTATTGTCCACTTCACATTTTTTTTGTATGAATATGTGCATATATTTATGGAATGTGGATTTGCATCTATAAAGATATGTAAAATCGATAAACCACTAGTTTGTGGGTGTGGATTTGCATTCTCTAAATCTTTTCTTCTTCTTATTTTTGTTTTTTTGTGATATAAATGTTGGTGTCGTAAGAAAATGGTAATTATTTTAATGGTAATAATTAGTATTGGAATCTTGTGTAACACTACTAGCATAATATAGGATTCCTTTATTCAGTGATGGAGGGACCAACGAAAATGTAAGTGGGTAGTTTCCATTTCTTAGTCATAAGTTTTAATATCATTGTCGTAAGTAAAATTTATTTTTATATATATTACGAGGTCGGTTAGGTATAGGTGGAATTACTTATGTATTTTAATTGATCTTTAATGTTAATCTTTAATGTTATTAGAAAGCTTAATGTGTAATTATATGTCCCTTCTTGTCAATATAAGTTTTAGGGTGGGTCTCATGTACATTTAACTATTTAAGTGCATGGTGCATTCATAGTGTTTTTATAGCAAAAAATGCAAATTATTTATAGTAAACCGTACAACTATTTTTTTATATTAATAATTGCACGATTTAGTATAAATAAATTGCATTTTTTTTTAATATAATAAGTCGCACGATTCTAAAATATACTCGATGTACTTGAGTGATACAAGACATAGCCTAAGTTTGATTCCAACCTCAGCGACTTATATATATATATGTCTCTCTTTGCAAGTAATGAGTATATTTGACGTCCTAATATTTATCGTGTCTTTTAAAGAAGAATTATTGTCTAACAAAGAGAATCGTGTTAAAGAATCAAAATTGATTATAATTATTTTTTTACGTCTTAAACAATTCATCGAGTAAATAACTATAAAGGTGGTTAAATAATTAAACTGATCAACAAATAAATATGGGTACGCGCGTGAGATTTTAAATATTGATAATTTAAGGTTTACAAAAGATCACATCTTAATTTGTTTAACGGCCGAAAATCAAAAGAACAAACGCGATAAAATTGAGGGGTTAAATCACAACATCTTGTAAATATATCCATAATTGATTTGTGGACCTTACTTTTTATGGACTTTAGACCTATAAATTAATTAATACTAGTAGTAATTATTGGTCATTCATATTGTTTGTACGGAAAAAACTCAGCATGAATTGAATGCTCTATCCTAGGTTTCGGAATTTTGCATCTGTGTAAACTAATATAGTACTCTTAAAAAAAATCACATCATATATAAAGAAACTAATAAACTAAAATCAGAATCCTTTCAAAAAATTGAAAATAAACTGACATCAGAAACCCATATCATTGGTTATGGACACCCAGTTATTGGGCTCGGACTCGAAAATTAGTGCACATTTCCTTAAATTCAAATTTATGATTCGACTATTTCCAATAACGTTTTTCTAAAAATGAAGAAAATAACACACAAACACACACAGTACACAAATTGTACCAGATATCAACTTCATTTAGAATGTAAAAAATCGTATAAAATATGTTTTCCATCCGAGAAAAGCCTGATCACCAATTTGACTTCGGAAACCCACAAATTGTAAATGATGTGTTGGCATTTTCATCACATTTTTGCAACAGGAATGTATTGCAAATAGTACAAGATCCAAGAATTCCAGTTCATATATATGTAAACCAAAAGGAGTCGAATTGAGTTCTAGTTTACTAGGATGCAGCGAGAAAATCGAAATAACAGAGATGTTACCCAATGACCCGTAGTTGTGAATATGCAAATATCTAAGAGAAGTTTATTTTTACATGATATTATGAGACATATCACTTTTACCATAATATTCATAATTAACCGTTGCCAGTGGACTTATAGTGGAATTCATCAATTGTTGAATAAACCAGGCCTTCTGATTCCAGTGCCTCAATTGATGCTCTGTCAAGGCACCAGGAAAAGTAAAATGAATGAATTGCTCAAGGGAGCACAAAACTTCACAAAACACATTATATATATAAGCATGTGGAAAGAGGAGAGAGAGAGAGAGGCGTACAAGATTTTCTGCTCAGGAACTTTGAGTTGTTGAACTAGTTCAGCACGATGAACTCCTTTTTCTCGTGTACTGAAAATTTAAAGAATTTACTTAGGGCTATGGCTAAATAGATACTTAAATTACAAACATAAAAGGTTCTCTAAATAATCACTTGGAAATTCCACCATAAATCAAACAAAAAATACTAATGCGATAGAATCAGAGGATCCACATAGCACGACTATGCACTATCCCTGCCATGATATATACTAAGATACATACTCTCATGTGTGTGTGTGTGGTGGGGGGTCCATCAATTGTTCACATGTAAAAGTTCTGTAACAATCATGAGTGATGCAACGTTCATGCGATGGCACCTTCATATTAGCTTCCTTTTTGAAGAACCAAATCAGTTACGGTTGCAGTTTGGTAATGAGAAGGAATCATAATAGATTTAATTCCGCAAAGTTTCATTACAATCAGGACTTAAGTGAAGAGGCAAAGTTTATATCAGTAAAAAAGTGAAAAGAAAGGTAACTACAAAGATCACCTAAACCTTGTGTTCTAGCAAATTAAAGATTTTATTATAAGAGGTTCCTGTGAGGAATTACGGCTCTAGCATTTAACACTTTTTAGACTATATTTATCAGTGAAATCAACCCAAAAAATCATCTCTCTCCGATCCACATACACAACCTACAACTCAACCCTACTCCATCCCTTTTACACTTTATTGTTGACACCATCCTAACCTAAAATATATTTTTACATTATTTATTAATTACATATTATCTATAATCAATTATTTTTATATTTTAAAGGTGTAAGAAATATACAAAAAATTATTTGATATTTTAAATATGTAACTATAACAAGGAATAAATTTATCACACTTAAAATAAGCTACGAACTCAATAACAAAGTCAAAATTACAAGAACAGTACGACATTGAAATGAAATACTAAATTATAAAGTATGTAAATATAGGCTCTATCTATAGAGAATTGAAATTACGAATTTTGATAAAGTTTTATTTTTTTAAATGAAATTTAACCTCAATTTTAACCTATTATTCTATATCCAAACTCATTCAATCGACCAATGAATGCGCAGTGTCTCATTATCCTTCAATGTTGAGGAAAAAAAAGGGTTCTAACACTGGTTGGTTGGCCAACCGGTTTCATGACATTACCAACACTTTCCTTTTTTTATTCTTTTTATATATGATGAGAACTTGGAAATTAAAGATTTACCTTATTTGGTGGATGAAGATAAATATGGAATTAAGTATCAGAGGAAAAAGAAGAAGATCTCGGCTGATTTGGATTGAAGATTTTTGAAGATAAATATGGAATTAAGTATCAGAGGAAAAAGAAGAAGATCTCGGCTGATTTGGATTGAAGATTTTTATTGTCACTTCATATTAATTGCGCATTATTTCCTTTTTTTAGTTGGCCCATGGGCTTAGGATTTGTGAGACTATTTAATTGTTTACGTAGGGTTTTTGTAAAGGGTGTGAATTATTTTTTAGAATCAGAATTCGCAGCGTATTTGCTGTTTCCTAGTTTATTCGTGCATCCATTCGAGTATCTAGGTTACCTCGGTATAGAGGTTTCATCAATTGGTATCGAGCCATGGCCGTGAGTATCACACTTCCATGACCATGGTGACTAACAAAAGAGATTTGAAGCTCTCGAGAACTCCATAACGCGAATCCAACCACGCTTAGCGCGCGATTCAGCGCGGCAACGTGGCGAGCTGCCGAGGGCGCGGCTGCGTTGTGACAGACGCCACGTACCGGGGATGGTGGACCTGGGTCGAGGCGCTCAACCGAGACATCAGTGGGCGTATGCTCGCATTTGACGGGGAGGGAAGAATTTGGTTACCCGTTAGCGGGCGCAGACAGACGCTTTATACCGGGGACAGGACTGTGGTCGAGGCGCTTTCCAACGCCGAGGACAACAAAAAGCGCGCGCGCTTTTCAGGACGACGGAGGGAAGAATTCGTGGTTACGCCATCGATTAAGTGCTGGGGACAAACCGGGAGGACAACCCGGACAGCAAGTTCGTAATGGTAAATCGCAAATGTATCATCACCACTAAGGGAAGAGAGAGAGGATCCCTTTTGGCAGGGAACGGGTTTGATAACCCGGTCCGTCCATCGGGACGGTCGAGTCCGGAGAACGGAAGGAGAAGGAGTCGGGTAATCGAGACAAGAAACGGAGGAAGAGCCCAGATTTAGCCGACGATCGAGGTGGTTCGCGACCATCGACCGAAGGGACCACGAATTGACTTTTCAAAATTCGCGGGAGAAGACGCGCTCAACTGGGTAGACCGAGCGGAGCGGTATTTTGAATGGCAGGTACACCGGGAAGAGGAACCGGATTGGACCGATTTTAAGGAAGTGGCAAAAGATTGCGATAGTGGGTACGACCAGCCACCCATCTATGATGAAGAACCACCAGTAACGCTGCCTATTAGGGAAGAGACAGGACAGGAGGTCGAAACGCCGATGGTGCTTTCGACGCTGAATGCAAGAGAACGTCCTAAATGCATTGACTTCGGGGAGATTGCTAGGCCACTGCATAAACTAACCAAGAAGAACAGATTTGCTTGGTCAGGGGAGGCGCAAGCTACCTTCAAGGCACTCAAGATTACCATGAGTTCCACACCGGTCCTTGCTCTACCGAATTTTGATGAGGAATTCGTGATTGAGACGGATGCCTCAGGTTTTGGAATTGGAGCAGTCCTCACTCAAAATAAGCGCCCCGTTGCTTATATGAGCAAGGGAATATCGCAGTCCAAACGAACCTGGTCAGTCTATGAGAAAGAAATGTTGGCAATATTGGAAGCGATCCGCTGTTGGCGACCTTATTTGGTTGGGCATAAATTCAAAATCATTACGGATCAACGGAGTCTTAGATGCCTTCTTGAACAGCGGATAACAACCCCTGAGCAACAAAAATGGATTTCGAAGTTGGTGGGATTTGATTATGAAATTGTGTATCGTCCTGGGAAGGAAAATGGGGCAGCGGATGTGTTGTCTAGGAAAGAGGGGACGGACGAGTGGGCTGTTTTCATGTCATTATCAGGCCCTATATCTGGTATTTGGGACGATATCGATAAGGCAACTCGAGCAGACGACGAGTTGGGGCCCGAACCACAACGGTTGGAGGCGGCTGATCCGGGGGACAGCCCGTATGAGATCCGAAATGGCTGCCTGGCGAAGAGGGGTGTGGTCCAAATACCAACGGGACATTTACGACACGAATTCCACTCCACAGTGTTTGGGGGTCACTCAGGTATCCTTCGAACTTTTAAACGCATTTCACAATTATTCATGTGGCCTGGATTGAAGAAAGAGGTGGTGCAATTTGTTCGTTCATGCGACATTTGCCAAAGAAATAAAGCGGACAGCAGGACCCCAGCCGGCTTACTGTCGCCATTGCCAATCCCGGACCACTTGTGGGTAGATGTATCCATGGATTTCATTACGGGGTTGCCACGTTCGAGAGGGAAAGACACTATACTGGTGGTTATTGATCGACTGTTGAAATATGCACATTTTGTGGCCTCGAGTCATCCTGTTTCAGCCAAAGAAGTGGTAGAATTGTTTGTTCGCAACATCGTCAAATTACATGGGATTCTGAAATCCATTGTATCAGATCAAGATCGGGTGTTTGTGAGCCATTTCTGGAAGGAGTTATTCAAATTGCAAGGCATGCAGTTGCGGATGAGTTCGGCGTACCACCCTCAAACCGATGGACAAATTGAGGTGGTAAATCGATGTTTGGAACAATATCTTAGGTGTTTTTCATCCGGGAAACCTAAGGAGTGGGAGAAATACTTAACTTGGGCAGAATATTGTTACAATACGACTTATCATAGCTCAATTTCAATGACACCATTTGAGGCTGTTTATGGAAGGAAGCCCGTACCAATTCCAGCACATGAAGTGGGCTCGACCTCTGTCCATGAGGTGGATTTACAGCTGAGTGATCGAGACTCATTATTAAGGGAGCTGCGATTCAATCTTGAAGGGGCTCAGAATAGGATGAAGCAGTTGGCAGACTCCAAAAGACGACTGGAAGAATTCCAGAGTGGCGACTGGGTATACCTCAAGTTGCAGCCATACCGGCAGAATTCACTATTCAAACAAATCAACCAGAAGTTGGCTAGCAAGTTTTACGGGCCTTTTCAGGTGTTGGAGCGAGTTGGAAATGTGGCGTACCGCCTTGACCTGCCACCAGGAACAAAAATACTTTCCGTATTCCATGTGTCGCTGCTTCGACGTCGAATTGGGGCAGGAGATGCTGCTCAGACCACATTACCACCATATTCGTCTGAGGGCACACCCATTTTTGAGCCAGCAGAGGTGCGAGAGTACAGGTGGACCTCTAAGGGTGGAAAACAAGTGCGCGAGGCACTAGTAAAGTGGAACAACATGGGACTGGAAGACGCCACATGGGAGGATGTTAATGAGCTGCGTAACTGTTTCCAGCACTTAACCTTGAGGACAAGGTTCGATTTGAAGGGGGGAGAGATGATGAGAACTTGGAAATTAAAGATTTACCTTATTTGGTGGATGAAGATAAATATGGAATTAAGTATCAGAGGAAAAAGAAGAAGATCTCGGCTGATTTGGATTGAAGATTTTTGAAGATAAATATGGAATTAAGTATCAGAGGAAAAAGAAGAAGATCTCGGCTGATTTGGATTGAAGATTTTTATTGTTACTTCATATTAATTGCGCATTATTTCCTTTTTTTAGTTGGCCCATGGGCTTAGGATTTGTGAGACTATTTAATTGTTTATGTAGGGTTTTTGTAAAGGGTGTGAATTATTTTTGAGAATCAGAATTCGCAGCGTATTTGCTGTTTCCTAGTTTATTCGTGCATCCATTCGAGTATCTAGGTTACCTCGGTATAGAGGTTTCATCAATATATTCTTGTGTTTTTGGTTTGTGACACCAACGCAAATGTCACCAATATATGCAGTCTTAGACAATCATCTATCAAACGCTGGTACAAATATGATTTCAACATGGTTTCATGTGTATGTGCTTTAAAACATATCATTAATACATGAACATTTACATTCAAGCATTAACAACTGTTTTGAAATAAATGTGTATTATACCTCAATTGGGTGGTAGGGGACAACAATAATTAAAAAAAAAAAAAAACTTATGAATACTCAAACAGCTCAAGAACGTGTGAGAGACCTTCTTCAGAAATGTAGAAGAGAAAAGGAAACAAGTGCAGGTTTTGTAACTTACATGCATGACGGCTGCTGCAGATAGTCCAAGACAACTTTATCAAGGCCAGTGATGCCTTCGGTGTGATATTTTACAGAGGTCTGGAATCAGAAAATAGATGACACCGCTTAATTAAGGTGATTGAGAAGCATAAACACTTCAAATTTCATTGCAGAATATCAGTTTACACTTACATTATTTGATGGAGTAGGTTGGTAACCCCTTGAAGGAGTGTTCATAGCTGAATTTGTCATATGACCTGGAACTTGGGGAATATCCTGCATCTTCTACAGAGAAGAGAAAGGGGAGTGAACCTAAATACGACCCGAGCAAAAACTGTGGTTCTTGTATTAATGTCAAAGCATAACATGATAATTTAAATCAATTTAACATACCCGTACTCTGGCATTGTAGCAATGCACGTACATACACTCAGCAAAGTGGTTTGCAATCTCATTATAGTCTGTGATAGGCCTGAAAGTAACAGTACATTTGATTAAACTTATGCAGAAATAGAATCACAAAGACAAAGACAAAAAAAAAAAAAAAAGACACCAACACATTGGCCTACGTAACCAGAAAAAGGTAACCCTTGGTACGATTTTGTTCACATTGTTAGCAAGTCACGTGCAGTAAAAAACCAAGTCATCAAGATTCACCCATGGGATCGATTTTTAGATTAGCTCATGATAAGTACGGATATCATAACATAATCACATTTTAACATAGAATGAGATGTGTGCTTTCCACTTAAATCATGCATTCATGATAAGAGAACTCATACCTGACAGAGTACACCACCAATTCTTTATTGCCTTGAAAGGCCTTCAAGTGCCCATGAACCTTTACGTACACACCATCTCTAATGAAGTAGTAAAAGAGCCAAATCAGAAAAAGGTAGAGAAAAATTTAAACCATTCAAGAAAATTCATATCTGTCTGGAGAAAAGGATTACGTCAGTTGCTCCATTTCCTTAGCATCAACAGGATCATTTACCCTATAATGAACAGAGATTCACCAATAAGTCATAATGAAACCCCAACAATTATAGAAAAAATATCAAAACTATCGTAAGTACAAAAATTCCAATCTGAAGCGGAGAAGAAAATGAAGAAATAGATTCCAAACGCATACCATCTGCGGCAATTAAAGCGACCAGTTCCGTCATCAAGTAGAAACGAAACATCAGTAATTTTTTCTGATATCTCAAATATCATCCCCACCATTTTCACCTAAACGCCACATAATTTAAAACCAAAGACTTCAATAATATGTAAAGATCAAATAATGTCAATCACTATTTATTTTGGAAAGCAACAACCCACATTGTATACTTCAACGCCATTTATTAGAATATTCGCCTTATCATCACTCGCTTCAAAAGCTTGACTTATTTGCTTCACGGTTAATGGAAGCAAAGCCTGCTTCCTCTGCATAAACCATCGAGACAAAACGCAAACACATTATTCCTCAAATTCTCATTCTCACTATATAAAAACCCAACCCAAATTGACGGAAGCAAAACGTGGTATGGGAAATATGAATCCATCCTCAAATACCTTCTCATCGATAAGGAATCCAAAATCGAGATTAAATTGTATCCCAAATCCTATCACTAATATCGCTGTCTAGGGTTTTAGAGAAGTTTTAAAAACAAAGCAAATAGGGTTTAATAAAATTACAAAAATAAATATGTGGCGTTCGAATCACGCACCTGGACCGTAGAGATGCCGGTATCGGCGCTTTGGGTTGCCTGAGACGGCATGAAACCACCGCCAGAGAAGGCGGCGTTGCCGTCAAATTGGCTATGCCCGTACATTTCTCCCCAATAGTGCGTGCCCACCGGCCAATGAATTCAGACGAGAAATTGAAGTTGAAAAAATAAGATTAAAGTGAAGATCGTGCGACGCCGAGGGATTAATGACTATTGAGTTCCCGCCATTTGATTTCTGAAAATCTTTACCTATTCCGTTTTCGTGTTAACCAAGGCCGCGTTTGGTTAATTTTGTAATAAGCAGCGAAATCCCATCATTTGGCATGTTTTAAATTTTAATACTTAGAGCAACCACAATGGTTGCTAAGTTATAACACTTTTCTTCCCTCCATGGTCCACCTCATTGTCATATCATCATTCTTATATAAATAACTCAATCTCACTAACTTCCACATTCATCTAAAAATTATAACTCATTTTTAAGGGATCCATATTTTATTTTTAATTCTTATTTTTCATTTAATGTTTTAACTTATGCAAAAAATATTAATATTTAATATATTAATATATTAAAATTATTTTATCTATTACCTAAAATTATCAATTAATACATTTTACGATTTAAAATAAATATTTAATACTAACTCATTTCAATTAACTAATAAAAATTACTATTATTAATTAAAAGATCTATTCATTTAATTGAGACAACACATTACATTAATTGAAAATAAAGTACAACATATTCAACATTATGAAAATAATTCAACTAATATAATTAAATACTTAACTATTTTGAAACGAAAAATTAACGCATTATATCAATTATTGTTGGATCGAGCCCAAATATGTTCCACTAAGTCGGCGCGAAGTTGGTGATGAACTTGACTGTTACGTAGCTCGGTGTTCCTCCGGAGATAATCCCTAAATTCTGGATTAGCGCCTTGTATCGGTTGTGCGGGCTCATCGCCTTCATCGCAGTTCCAATTTGTAACCATGTCTCCCTCATCTTCGACGATCATATTATGCAAAATAACACATGTTAACATTATGAGCTTCAATTTTTTCCTATACCAATAACGAGCTGGCCCTCTAACAATTGTCCAACGTGCTTGGAGCACACCAAATGCTCGTTCGACATCCTTTCTCGCAGATTCTTGTCTTTCCTTAAATAATCTTCTCTTAGGATCCAGTGGCTTAGGAAAAGCCTTAACAAAAGTTGACCATTCCGGATAGATACCATCTGTTAGATAGTAACCTTTATTATACCGCGTTCCATTCACAGTAAAACTAACCTCCGGTGCAGAGCCTTGTAAGACGTTGTTGAATAGAGGAGACTCATTCAACACATTGATATCGTTGTGTGATCCTGCAACCCCAAAAAATGCATGCCATATCCATAGGTCTTGAGACGCGACTGCTTCAAGAACGATTGTAGGTGACCCATGACCTCTTGTAAATTGGCCTTTCCAAGCAACAGGACAATTTCGCCACACCCAATGCATGCAGTCAAGGCTTCCTAACATGCCTGGAAAGCCATGTCTCAACTCGTGCATTTGGAGAAGACGTTGAGTGTCATTGTGATCCGGCCTTCTCAAGTAGTGAGCACCAAATACTTCAACCACAGTTTCACATAACTTGAAAGACACTTAATAACAGTTGATTCACCCATTCGTAGGTACTCATCAAGATTGTCAGCAGGAACTCCATAAGCCAATTGACAAATCGTTGTAGTGCACTTCTGTAGTGGTGACAACCCTTGTCTTCTGGCTGCATCGGGCCTTTGATGAAAAAAAAAGAGATCGATTGCTTAGTTCATTCACAATGCGAATGAATAAATCCCTTCGCATGCGAAATCTTCTTCGGAAGATGTGATCTGGATACACCGGACTTGCAGAGAAATAATCATTGAAAAGTCTAACATGTCCCTCTTCGGTTTCTCTCTATGAATCTTCTGGTTCGTTGATTGTGCACATCGTCTTCCAAATGTTGAAGAATCGTTAACATCATTTGTTCACCAGGTGAACCAGGTTGGTCATCAGATTCATCGGATTGGCTTGAACTCATGGAATATTGAGACATTTTGGAGTAAGGGTTTCTGAGAGGTTATTCTTCAAATGTAGGATGTTAAGAACCTCACAACATAAGACACATATATATACACACCTATTACCTTGCAACAACTAGTTTCTAACGGCTAGTTTGCAACGACTAGTTTTTTAATGGTTAGTTTCTAACGGCTAATTTTTAACGGCTAGTTTTTAATGAGTAGTTAACAAAATAAATGTCAATTTAATACATTAATTGAAATTACATTAATTCAAATAAATCAAAATTTATGGAATCATTGTATTGTGGAGAAAATATTGGATGGTCCTTTACAATCCTCCACACATGCTCGTAATTAAATGACTTTATACCATTGCAATTTGAAATTTTGCATGCGTCATACGCATTATGTCTTCGTTGTTGGTTCCGCTTTTGTAGACACTAGAAACACTATTATAGCAAAAGCTGAAAAGATTTAACTTTGACCCAATTGTATTAAGCCAATGTGGCTTTATTTGTTCGAGACGTCGTTTCGGAGCACCAATGGGGCGATTCTCATTGTAATATTATGCGACTCTCTTCCAAAATGCCACCGATTTCTGATCATTTCCGATTATGGGATCATCGCTTATCGTGACAAAGGAATTTTCTAGCTGCTCATCTTCTTTTGATGTCCACTTGTTAGATGTATGCACTTCACCAGCGGCACACTCTTGATCTGGATTTTCTAAATCAATTGGGGTTGAAGGTTGAGATAGTTGTGTCTCCGGGACGAAAGTTGGAGTTACCGGTTCTTTGCCACTCCGATATCTTGACGACATTTTGTTGCTCGTGGAGTAGAGAATATTTGAGGTGGAAACTGTCCGAAATGTTGCCCCGATGAGTGTTGCCAATATTCGGATCTCGGAGTGGAAACATTTGATGGAAAAGAGTTGCTCGAGTTGTCAACGAAATTTCTGTGACCTTGAAAATTTTGAGAATATGAAGGAGCATGGGGAAAATTTCCGTAATTGGGTGAAAATGGAGTGGACGAGCCAAATTGAGAATATTGAAAATTTTGTGGATTCATTGAACTTTGAGAGAGAGGAATTTCATCCGTCATATTAGGATGATTGAACAAATTCCTACGAAATTATTTATTATTTTTGTCCATTTGTTATGGAAACAAAAATTTTAAGAACACAAAAATAAAAGTGAATTGAGATAGAAAATATAGTAGAGTGAAGAAACTAAGAATAAAATTGTAATGGATGAGTGAGAAAGAAAAAATGTGTATGTGATATATTTATAGACAAAAAAAAATAAAAAATACTACCGTTACAAATAATTAAAATTTGAAAGATAATTTTTTTTTAATGACCGTTACAAATAATTAAACGGTAACTTTGGAAAGTTAATAAATTAAGTCTGCATTCATTATTAAATCTACAACAATATTTTACATATACGTACACAATTTTACCGTTACAAAATAATTAAAACCAAAAAAAAAAATTAAGCAGAATTAAAGTGTGTTGATAAAGTGGGGGCCACTTTTCTTACCTTTGCAGAAAAAAAGAGCGTTACTCTGTCATAACTCTGCGGAGGAGAGAGAAACAAATTTTGGATTATAACTCTCCCTCACAACGGTAGTAACTCAGTTTTGGCAGGTTATAACTCTCACTAACGCACCATTGCCCCGTTTGTTACTGGGGAATTGAAGATATAATTTTTCCTCAGTTTCAAAAAATAGTTCACTATCACTTTTTATTTTTGGATTGTTTTATATTATAGTCCATTTGCCTTTTAAAAAGGATATATTTTGTCTAAAATATCTATATTTAATGTACATTGGAATATTATTTTTTTCATGTTGTCACTCAATAAATAAAAGTATACAAAAAATTTATAGATAAAATTTAAAATTTTAAGCATAATAAATAATATTTTATTGATTTGTGTGAGAAATTAAAATGCACTATCTTTTTTTAAAAAATAAAAAAAAAGGAAATGGCGCACTATCTTTTTTAAACGACAAATTCTCCTGTACACCACATGCACCAATAAAATTGGTACAATTTAATTTTAAAAGCTCTATTTCTTTTTTTTTTTTTTTTTAACTTTTTTTTTTCTTTTTTCAATTTCAATTTTCTTTTAACTTTAATTTCAGTTTTAGATGTTTTTTTTTAATAAATTTTTAATACCCGACCCGACCCCAAACCTGGCCCGAGTGGTTCATGGTTCACTCGGCCCAAGTGGTTCATGGTTCACTCGACCCGAATGGTTCATATATGATTTAGGGTTCAATGCTTAGGGGTTAGGGTTTAGAGTGCACCAATTTGGATTGATGCATGGGGTGCACATGAGAGTGACTCTTTTTAAACCGATAGATTATTAATTAGTGCAGGTCTCTCATGAAAACTTGCACCATGATGGTTCATTTTTGTCGGGTCATAATCCAAAAAATGGAGGAATTTTTTTTTGAAAAAAAAAAAACGAAGAAAAAAATTAGAACATTTATACATAAATTACATCTTACAACAGATAACAAGGTTGTCCAAGAGCAGACTTTGGATTTAGCGTCCAGTCCGTAAATGAAACTGAATTTACTTGGATTCTTTGTTTTCAACCAGATCAAAGTTCTGAGTTTCAGTTCCTCTAGCAGTTTGTTCTGGATTTAGCACCCAGTCCGTAAATGAGACTAAATTTACTTGGATTCTTTGTTTTCAACCAGCTCCAAGTTCTGAGTTTTAGTTCATCTAGCAGTTTGTTCATTTGTTGTCTCTCACTCTTGAAAACTATCAAACTTCTTGCCTTACAAAGCAGCCAAACAACGCATTCCCACGTACAAATCACAAAATAACACATTCCTATCGAAAATGAGGGATTTGACTTGCAAATCCATTCCATATTGGGTAAAAAATACATATTTACATGTGAGTAACACTCTTGTGAACCAGATTCACTATATGAACTCTAATTCAATATGACCCATTTTGAGAATGGGTTGACCCAAATTTTCGTCCCACTCGCGCGCTGCTCTCGCCATCGCATTCCACCTGTTCTCGCGTCGTCACTATTATTTTATAAAATTATCATTGTTACGCTATAAAACTATCACTATTATGCTATAAAACTCTCACTGTTACACTATAAAATTATAACTGTCATTCTCTATAAAACTATCACTGTCATTCTATAAAACTCTCACTGTTACGTTATAAGACTATCACTGTTATGCTATAAAACTCTCAATGTTATGCTATAAAACTATCACTGTTATTCTATAAAACTCTCACTGCTACGGTATAAAACTCTCACTGTTATTCTATAAAACTCTCACTGTTATGTTATATAACTCTCACTGTTATTCTATGAAACTCTCACTGTTATGCTATAACACTATCACTGTTCTTCACATTCTCTTTCTAGATCTCAATTTTTATTTGGTGGATTTCGAATAATTAAAGACGCATTTCAATTTCCATGGAGAATTGCAAGCAATACGAGCGAATTCTCAACCGATTCAATGCAAACGGGTACGGGAAGATATGTCTGGTGGAGCTGCAGCGGCGATGAGGCTGATTGATTCCGACGGCAACGAACTGCTGATGTTGGAGGATTTTGTAATGAACGTGGAAGGTGCAGGGGAAGAAGAGAGGGTGAATTGGTAAATTTTCCGAAGGGGAGAAATTGTGGAATTTGATGAGGTAGAAGAATGTTGTTTCCTGATTTGAGATGCTATAAACTCGAGGATGAATGGTTTGATGAACAAAAAACGGACATCAGTAGCTTTGGAATTACAGAAAATAGAGATGGTGGAACAAGGGTTGAAGGCGAATAGCTACACGTACTCGGTGTTCATCAAAGGGTTCGTAAACACGTGAAATATTGAGGAGGCGAAAAAATGGTATGTGGAGATTATATATATCTGACCCATTTGTAGTGTATGTGTCAGGTTTGACCCGGATTCATAGCATAAACCAGGTTTATACAATTTTTTGTCTTTACATGTACAAAAATGTTTGAAATAGGAGGGAAATGATTCTCACAAATCTTGTCCTTTTTTATCGCGCCATAATCTTGAATATCATGAAATTAACTCGTAGATTCATCCCACAGGATAATCAACGGTTTAGGTCAACAATATTACTTGTTTGTCTAGACAGTATTACTTATTGACCAATATAGTATTACGTCCAACATGTATTTAGTACTACTTGCAGGCAAGATAAATTTATCAAATATAGAAGTTACAATTTAGTGGATTTTTTCAAAGGTTGCAACAGAAATACTAATTTGCAGACAAGATAGAGTCCCTTATTAGTTATTAGTGAACCAAGATTGCACATATTCACAACATATAAAAGCTAAGCTTCTTCCATTTTTGGTTGTCTGCCTCCACAAGCAAAGGTTCTCTCATCTCTCTCTGAGCAGTTAACACCATTGCATCTGTGTACAGAACGTTTGATTACTCTCTTTTGAAGAATCATAACTAATTGTAAAAAATAAGAACTCAGCAGCCAAAGAGTAGTAACCAAAAAAAACTGAAATGCAAGAAGATACGGCCACAAAAAAAAATGAATAAATTTCAAACTTTTGAGTACAATCGTATACACTATTTTACAAGAGATGTTTCGTGATTTTTCGTATTTTCTTTTCCACCGTTTAACTAATGTTATCTATGAAATTCCTGAGCCTAATTCTGGCGGCTTGTACATCGTCGTTCAAACCCGATTTATCTTTCAACCCACCACCAATGTTCGAATCAGAAACAAGAACATCTTCGGGGCGAATAAATTGTTCACTCTGGAGCTCAACTTTAATAGACTCCGACTTAGGTGTTTGGTTACGATAAGAGGTGAACGGCCCGGGCCCTGCCCTCCGCTTGTCGGGCTTGTTCCTCCTGAATAGCCCGGACGATGTGCTCGCTGGAGGAGCCCTGTCGGGCTGTTGATTCACAACATTCTGCAATCAAATTATCACTTGTGAATATTTCATTGATACATACATTTCAAATTAATTTAATCTATTTTCGTTATTAGAATCATATTAATGTAGGTACCTCAGGGGTGGATTTTGTAGATCTTCCACCTTGAGAAGCTACAAATTGTAGAAATTGGAGAATTGCTGTGGAACCAAGTTCTGTGCAATTATGCCAATAGTAAATTGCTAAGTTCCAAGCTCTGTCTCTAAACTCTATTAAACTTCTATCAATATCCAGCTCGTGTTTGGATACATATGGACGCAGCAACGTATCATAGACGTATCCCGATCCCTGTGTTTTTTACAATTATATCCTCAATATGTATATTTTTTAAAAAAAAACCCACAAAAATTTCATTTTGTCAAGATGAAATAGGATATAATCATACCTTAGTTCTGGGATACCACAAGTATATAAAAAGAGCCAACTTCATCTCTCCATACATTGGCAGCCTATAAAAAAAATTGATCAGTTAAACTAACATGAAAGATTTTAAAACAAATTTGAAGTGTACTGTTGTTTTCTACAACATACCATGAAATGAATACGTCGCCAATTTTTTCAAGAATTGTAATAATCGCAACAATTATCCTGGAAAATAGAAAGTTAACTTCTATTAGGCAATCGCAAAAGGAGAAAAAAACCACTTCTTGATAAAATGCATTTAAACAATTGCTTATTTTTTACGTACTATCATCTCATATAGTCATATGTAAATACACAAAAATAATGTAAACGAGCTTATAAATAAGTGCAGGTGAATTGTACAAAAGTAAAAGTCTTGTCGAAAAAAAAAAGGAAGTCATTATCATGACAAAGAAGAAAATAATTAAAGTTGATTAAACTAAGACCAACTAAAAAGCTTGTCAATGTTTCACCTTTGAAACTCATTATCTGATAATAGGACAAATAATTATATTAAAATTTTAATAATCCATTAATTTTTGACCTTTATTCTTAATCAAAGAAACATTCTTAATGTTCACAAGCGTTTGATTGGTTCAAAGCTGGTAACATCATCATTAGTTGTAAAAGAAGACCAATAATTGTATCTATGTCTCAATTATGAAATAAAATTGTTGTCACCTTGATCAATTGAATACCAAATTTATCATACGAATTGAATTTAAAAATAAAATGCTTACCAATATTGGCACCAAAACCGGAGTTCTGGAATCTCAACTCTGTTTTTCTCTACAGTTTTGAAGCACTGAAAAGCAGGATACGCATATCCGAGAACCAATCTGCGCAATTAAATTAAACTTATTCAATATAATAAAAAAGAAATTGGAAAAGGGGGGGAAACAGATAAAGAAAAAGCAAAAAAACAGAGAGAATCAATTTATGAAAGCAATTACTTACATTAAACAACTGGTGATGAGTTCTCCAATCATGTTTATTCGAAATTAAACTGAAACAATCAAAGGAGAAGAAGATCATTAATCATAGTTGAGTAAACACACGCAATTACGGTTGACATTAGTATAAATGGTTGCTTCATTGCACAATTAAGCAACAAAGCAAAAATGATATAAGTCTAGTTAAAAAATTGGAATCTAGGAAGAAATTGCGTAAAAGAAAAGAATCATGATCTCTACAAATTTGATTCGAAGTAGTGCATTCAGGGGGAAATCTTACTAAAACGATCACAATTCAATACACGGAAAATTAATTTGAAAAGAAAAATATAGAGATTTGTGTTACCTTTAATGGGATAAAATTAAAGGTTGAGAAAGCAAAGAAAAAACTGAAATTAGTTATGAATGGGGGTGAGGAACGTGCGTATGTATGTGTGTATATATAGAGAGAGAGATTATGGATTAAAAATGGGAAAATTGAAGCTTGGAAGAGAGAGGAATGAAGGGATTTCTTAGCATGGACGCCTCCTCATTATTTTACACGTAAGGTTTGATTTCTAGGGATTCTTCTTCTCTTAATTTTGGTTTCATTTCTTCTGGTAAGGGTGATTTTGTCTTTTATGTCCAGTTCAATGAGGGTATTTTGGCAATAATACCCATAGAATAAACTTGTAATGTGGGTATGGGTCAAAATATATGAGTAAATTAGATGTTCCAGAAAACTGAGATGGGGGTGTTGACTTGGAATTGGCCAAAGTTCAGGATTCAATTAAATCTTAAATCATTTTCCCTTACCATTTTAATATGATATATTTTTTATGGGTTTTTACTATCAAATGGAATAAATAAACGCATTTTGAATGTTCTTTTTTTATAAAAGAAAAATAAACCAACATTATTGGTTAAAGATATTCACTGAATATAATTTTTTTTCTAAAGGTACACTTTTAATAAATGTTAATTCGTATTATTTTATACCATATGAATTTAATATATTATAATAAACAATAAATAATAAATATTAGGGTATATTATTTAAATAAAACGTTTAATCGTCCTTCCAAAATACACGTGAACTACCAAAAATACAAACAAATCATAAGAGCAAGCGGTGAATCGGCGTCTCCTCACGAGTCATGAGTTGTGACGTCCTCTTTTAGCCTTTAATGTTCAATCGGTTTTATTTGGTTTTCATTAAAAATAAATAAATACCTTTTATGCTATAATAATGTGCGTTTTATTCTAGAATTCCATTGCTTGTATCTTTCAATTACTAAAAACGAAGTCTACTAAAGTAATTCGTCTCATGTTTTCATTAGAACAAAATTCCAACCTCCTCAAATGCTCTTTTTTGTAATGATTGAAATAAATTGATATTAAATTCTAATTTGAAGCCATCACGTTACTATGAATAAAAAAATGAACGAAGCTAATGATTTCATGCATGAATTAAGCTTAAGTACTATTCTCATCCGTGGCGTAGATCCATAATAATATATGTGGAGTACAAATTAGTGGTTAAGTTAGGTCAACCTTCAACCAAATCATGAACCAACTGTTTATAAATTAATTTATAATATCCATAACTAAAATAGTTTGTTTAAACTTTAAAGTTCGTTTAGGTCAATTTATACCATGTCACTTTATGCATTTAAACACCTCTTGTGATGTCTGAGTCTTGTGAAATATGTTAGGCGACAATAATTGAAGTTTACAAATTTTTTAGTACAAATTTTTTTAGTTACATATAGTAAATGTATTTTTATTAATAAAAAATTCACAATTTATAATTAAGTATATGTGTAAATGGTGACTTTTTTGAGATTAGATTTAACATTTTATAAAATAATTATTCAATTATAGGATGAGACTTTTACTATACATGTAGATTTTTAGATGTTCTATGAAATTGGATAAATAAATAGAGGGAAATTTTTCACGACGCGTTTATCTCAAAAGTTTTTTCTTTGTTAATTTCTTGCATAATAATGCAAATTGGGGAGGATGTACATGAAATTAAAATTAAATACTACACAATTGTAATCAACAAAACAAGAAATTATCTTTTCCTTTTAAAATTGTGTATTAATTAGGTCCATAATATGAAAAAATAAAAACCCCAAATAGGTCCAATATAAAAATAAAAACCCCCAATTAACGGAAATGGGCCTTCCAACTAATCCTCAAATGAAACCCCAAACAAAAATACTAGCAGGCGGAGAATGAAGCCCAAAACTAATAAAAATACCGTCATCCGAATCTCATTGTTAAATGTTAAAAAAAAAAAAAAAAAAAGTAAATCACTCAAAAATACAATATTTATTTGAAACATTAGATTTTTTCATATATTTTTTCTTGCATACAATTCTAACAATTTCTTTCCAACTTCTTTAGTAACAAAGCAGTTTACTTATTCACATTATTTTTTTGTCAAACTTAAGAAATTTTAATCATTAACGGGACTCTGTTTTAATATTAATACTTCACTTCACTTTAAAATATTATTTGAACAAAGTTACTAATGGATCGTATATTATATTAATATATATTTGACCTGTCTCAAGTATGAGATATTTTTTATATAATTTTTTGTTATAAATGAAACTTTTAAGCGAGCTTTACGATATTTAATATTGTTTTAAAGTTTGATTAAGCTTCCAAAACTGTAGTAATAATTGATATCGACAAACAGAAGCTTCGTAATCCTACAAATTCTATACTTATGGCGTATTTTGAAACACTTAAAATAGCTTCTAGAATCACTTATTTTTAAAAGCTGTGAGAAAGAGCTTTAAAAATAAGTGCTTCTAAAAGCTGTTTTAAATGTTTTAAAATACCCTCGTAGATTTAAAGCGTTGGTAATGATCAAGTGGCTAATATTTTACTATTATTTTCATTTAATTGATCCCCAGATCATCATACCTACTGTCATGTCAGTTTCATCTTTCTATTCTCTTTATCTTTATTCCTTATTATTATTATAAACTTTAAATAAATACTTCACATTTTTTTAATTATATTCGTATAAGCGTATCATGTACTATTATTCATTGCTCCCTTAATAACAATTGACTTTCAACGCTTAAAGTGACCGCCGATTCTCACCGTCATTCATCACAGACCAATCAAATTCCATCAGAAAATAATCACATCTGCCATCTAAATTGTAGACTCTACACTGGAATTAAATACATACATAAATTAAAATCATACACTCAGATGTAGCTTTCATCAATGAGTTTTCTCTATGTCACCCGTTGGCTCCTGTACAGGACGGTGTTTACAATTGTTAAATACACATTTTTTATTATTGATGGGTGTTTGACGTTCTTTTTCTGTCGCGCTGCAGACGCGATACAGAGTGGCTCTGTCGCGTAGCGAGCGCGACACAGATCAAGTCTGTCGCGCCGCTCACGCGATAGAATTTTCAATTTTTTATTTTTTTTATTTTTTCTTTATTTAATCAAATATTGTGAAACTAAATTAATTAAGGTTTATGAATTAAAATTAAATGTAAAATTTTAATAATATTTATTGAAAAATATTAACTAATTAATTATAAGACATTAATTTCAATGAATTAATTTATAATTTATTAATTATAAATTATTAGTTGTTTCATTGAAAAGTGTTGTAGTTGTTTGATCATAAAATATTAATTCATTAACTACAAAATATTAGTTATTTGTTGTCAACAATATTAGTTCTTCAATTGAGTAATATTAATTTGTCAATTGTAAAATATTAGTTCAATTATCAATTTAAACATGAAAAAATAAATATACACATTACATGAAAAAAAAATATACAGATTACATTCTGAGAATGGACTGCGACGTATTGCTAGAAAAAGTTGAATTAAATATTTAAAAAATGTATAGTATTTGTCTTTCTCGTTTTGTCTAGACCTATACTCAGCCTCATCGCGATGCATCCGACTGGTGTAATGTGCGGAATAGCTCTATCCTGCTTTCAAATTGTAAATCTAAACCATTTACAAAAGGGTTATGTGCGCGTTTCCAGTATGCAGATATAAACGGCACTGAATGACCGTTGGTTGTCATATGCAACTGAATTTACAGTAAAAAAATTATAATTATAATAAAAAAAATCATAAATAACAAAAATTATAAAATAACTTGAAGATAGTTTTTTCTTACCAATATCCAATGAGAATTGTTGTTCACGTTCCCTAACATCAATGTCGCGGTCGCAAGTCCTCGATGGGAATCTGTTATTGCGGGAAGACAAAAAAATCCGTCATATTCACTAAATGCAATTACGAAGACGTTATATGTGGTTGCAACTAGGTATCCATGTTCAGGTAATGTAAACCATTTAGATAGTTCTGCAAAACCTTTGGAATGATCAAGTGATTTTTCCAAATCTGACATGTCAATGTAACCACATAGAACGTTATCGTATAAACCGCGTCTTATTTGCAGTTCCTGCTTAAGATCCATTCGTACCTTTGGCCAATACTCTTCGGATCCGTAGATTGCGAGTGCAACAACTCTAAATCTGCAGTTCTCATCTCCAATAACATCATTGTAGGAATGAATATACTTTCTGATATATGGAGGGAAATCGTTCTCCACCGTAGAGTTTAAAAACGGTATTTGCCGGTTAATATTTGTTTGAGATTTGGTTGTCCTACTCGAACTAGCGGTACTTTTGCGATGCGGGGTATCAGGAGGTGGGGGCCTTTGGGGCTTTGACATAGGAGTATTAGGGGAGTAGCCCTGATTCTGGGAAAATCTGTTTTGATTCTCTTCAGAAAAACTCATCGTACATCTTTCTGATGTGCTATGTCTACGATCAGCTTCTGGTGGAATATCCTGGTGTGCATTAGTTGCCGACACTCTCCCCTTACCCCGTTTTTTAGTAGACTTTTTTAATCCCATAGCTTTTTGCGCCCACTCAAACAAAGAAGGTTGACGATCGCTGCTTGAAGCCTTCTGTTTTGACTTTTTTTTTCAACCTTCGGTGGAAGAATGTCTTCTGTGTCATCATCGAATAATTTTCTCCTAGTCTTACCACCACCGTCATCATATGTTTCGTCGGTGGCGGTAGGAATACTAGAAAAATCTATATCCAATGTTCTCCAAAACGAGTCTATACAATTTAAAGGTATTGGATGATTGTTTTGAAAGTACCTTGTAAGCTCGCATTGACACGGAAGACCATGTGTTCTTCCAGCAGCAAGTGAACCAGTATCCAAAAGTTCCAGATTTTGTCCATACTGGAATTAACCAAATTGGTCAAGATGCTGGTATGCAACAAGTTCCTAATCCTGGATATTGGGGACCGCAACAAGGATATGACGCTCACAAATTCGCCCAACCGATACAACCTGGTTGGTGGGGCCAATATTTCCCAGACCCGCCCAACAACCCCGACGACGGCAATAACAATTAGTCCATTTTTATTGATTTTGATGTTTGATGGGTATTTGTAATAAATTGATTAAGTTGATGAATGAATATACTTCATTTTTTAGTAATATGTTAAATTTTTAATTATTGACGTTTTTTATCTTCTTTTTTATAACATTAGTAATTTATTAATATAAAAATCTATAATAATAGACAAAGAATTATAAAGTATTAATTTATATTATTAAATTATAAATTAATTCATTTAATTATTGCAAAATTAATTCATTATACTTAATAAATTATAAATTAATACTTTCCAATTAATATTATTAACTTAATAAAATAATAACAATGAACACATTTAATTAGTGTGAGATTAATTAATTTAGTTTCACATTTTTTGATTAATTATTTTTCATTAGGCAAAAATATTAGTTTCACAATAGTTATCCAAATGATAAATGATTAATGATAAATTAGTTCGTTTAAATGATAAATTAATTATTTGATTAATTTAGTTTCACAATATTTGATTAAATAAAGAAAAAAAATTGGAAATTCTGTCGCGTGGGCGGCGCGACAGACCAAGTCTGCGTCGCCTGACCCGCGCGACAGACAGTGTTTGTGTCGCGTATGCAGCGCGACAGCACACTACCTCGTACGCACATCAATAGTCACAAATGTGTATTTAGCATAACTCGACGGTGCTGCGCACCCTCCTTATCATTGTGGAGGCACGCGTGTGTATGATTCAATGGTAGGGAGGGTGCACAACACCCTTTTATACTGCACCAGATCTGCTTACGTCCCCTAAGTATGATGTTTTACTTTTCTCGTTTTAAACTAATTTGATCTCTTTTAATTTACATAAATATTGTTAATTTATCATTTATTTTTATAAAATTATAATTTTATCTCTTTTAATAATAATAATTGTTTTTTAAAAAACTAGTGTAAGGAATAAATTTTCATTTCCATCATTAAAGTTATTTTGTTTCTAATAAAAAAAATGTAGAAATGAAATTTTGATTGTGGGGAGGGAGTAGTAGAGTTAATTAAGAAGGTAGCAGAATCAATATTTTAGGTGACGTACTAAAGAGAAACAGTGGGAAATGGTTGTGATGGAGACGAATGGATGTGAGGTTATCATTTATAGGCCCCACACATGCACAATTTAATTTATATGAGACGCACACATTAGCATAAGGCTATAACTTATAAGCATACTCCCCAACTCCAAAGCAACAAAACTTTTCAGACCAAAATCTGAGTTCCAACCTCCCCTTACCAATGTCCAACACCAAGAAAAAATACATCCTGAATACAATGAGCATCAACTTAGGGTGCAGCAGCAGCTGCCGCCGCCCCAAACTCTCCGCCGTCTTCCAACCTAAGCCGCGCCACCGCCACTGCCGCCGCTACTCCTCCTCCAGCTCCTGGGACACGACAACGACGACTGTCTCCTCCGCCTTGGAGACCCCGCCGTTGTGTTACTCCGAGTCGGAGATCAAGAGCCTGAGGGCCGTGCAGGGGTTCGGGAAAATCGGGGGGTCGAGCTTGGCGGTGGAGAAAGACTCCGACGACCCGTACCTGGATTTCCGGCAGTCGATGCTGCAGATGATTCTGGAAAAAGAGATATACGCGAAAGATGATCTGAAAGAGCTGCTCAACTGTTTTCTGCAGCTCAACTCGCCGTACTACCACGGGACTATTGTCAGGGCTTTTACGGAGATCTGGAACGGGGTTTATTCGGTCCGGTCCGGTTCCCCCAACTTGCATGGGATCTGGAGGTCACGTGACTTCTAGCCGCTGCAGCACGTGGTGATTAATAAAATGATAGCATCATATCCTCGGTAATTAGCTAGCGGGTATTCGGGTTTGGGTAATAGGGAACCCGAATAACTTAGTTATGTTGTTTTTAGTTGATTTTGTGTAACATTAATCGATTCCTAGTGTTAATTAAAAGAAGAAGAAGAAGAAGGGGATTCGATTTTCACAGCCTTTTTTACTTCAAACGGAAATGTGTGTGGGGGTATCAAAAATTCTGTGAAAATTGCAATCTTTGTAATCACTAATTCTATCAATTACTTAATGCACTTTTACTTAATTATTCTGTCCGTTTTTAGATTTGTTTCGTGTTTTTTAAAACTATATTAGTGTGAAGTTTGTTCCAAATGATTTGGCGTTTGAAATAATTCTGGGAAAATATGTGTGGAGACTTGAGCGTCCAATAAATATGGTTTAGGATGGTTACAAAGTCTACAAGATTGGATAAAATTATTTTTTTGAGTTATTTCTTATACCTTTAAGAATATACTCCCATTTCTGAAGTTACTAATAGAAAATCAGTAATGAAAGGTGCACTTTGTCACTTATTAATTGCTAGTTAAATAAATGAGTAAATAGATAAATTAGTAGTACGTTATTGTCCTCTCTTCGTTCCAAAATTCTCCATTCTAAATATAACCTTAAAAGGGAGTATAGATATATAAAAATTATCTATTATATTTTAATATACTATTTCTTTACTTGTATGTGAAATAAAAGGATAATTTTAGTGACAAATAAAGTATATTTCCATTGCAATTAACATTATGTGTATTAACTAGCTATATTGTATATAAGTCATGATATGTTCTGTTCGTATATCAATGATGCAATTTTTTTTTTTTTTGTGGTCAAATTCTTTTTACCGATTCTGCAGCTGTTGTTCATATTTGGGTGGGAAAAGATAGACGTTGGGATTTGAAGATTCAATTAAAAAATAAATAAATCTGAATAAAATAAAAATAAAACTGCAGCAGCTATGTTAATGCAATTGAATGAGGTATTTAATATTTATTGGAGTACACTCAGACACACACTTGTACACCTGTAACACCTCTCCCCACAGTGTCTGTCATTTGGGTTAAGGATATGTTTGTTTTGGGAATCACTCGGATGAATTTAGAACTTTACGCTTCTCGTTTTATACGAGTTTGAGATTTAGAATTTGATTTTCAAACCCCACATTCAATCCACACCTACAAATACCTATAAAATCTATTATTACTATTCCCAATACATCTCACTTTATACACTATATTACCATTCTCAATATAATATAATAATACAACATGAATCACTATTAAACATTAATTTGACATAAAGTTAAATCTCACCCTACTCAAACTCCAAAATAAACACATACATTTAATATTCATCAAGAATTGTAAATCCCTGAATTCTAAAATCTTGACTTGCTCCGCACACTTAAATCCCAAAACAAACACAACATAAAAGATTTTGGCTTATTTCCTCTTGGACACTTGTCAAATCCAGATTGGTTTTCTCATTTTTGATTGTTCTTGGCTCTTTTTTCAATTTGGGATTCCTCGTAGCGTAACGCTGAGTTAATATATAGTTGCCCTTGTGCATAATTAATTATTCAATAAAAATAATTAAAATTGATAAATAATATTTTAATAAAATAAATAATTTTAAAAATATTAAATTGCAAGTTGAATAAAAGTATTGAGAATGCGCTCAAAAAAAAAGTATTGAGAAAAATGTTTTAATTTTGACACACTTTAATTACAAGACGCAAATTAAAATTAAAAAATTAATAAGATCAAAACAAAAAAAATGACAAAATTACAGAACAATAAAAATATTTTTCCCATAACCCCTCTAAAGTTAGGGTGGTGATTCCCTTCTTGTGGGTGCGGTGTGGTTGCGGTTACGAGTTGTAGTTTTTTGTGGTCCTTCTTTTGTGGTGTTTGCGGTTCCGATTTACAGCGAGATGAAATGATATTGTTATGTGTCCGATGGTGGAATGAATTATTGTAATTGATTATCTTAGGAAACTATAGTAATTAATTACATTTAAAAATAAAATAAAAAGTATATATCGATGGTTGCCCCGTCTTGAACAATTTCAAATTTAATTATAATTTATTTTAACATAAAAAATAATTGTAGTTTCACCGTAAAATAGTTCACTCAAAATCTATTATTTTCAATATTATGAGCATAAGATGGAGTGGCAGGAATGGAGATGTTGCATTCCCCCACCCAAGTCTATGCAGTGATCTTGTGTGTATAAATATAAATAATATATTAATTAATAATAATATGCATTATTATACTCCCTCAGTCCCATAAAAGCGTGCACATGCACCTACTTTATTATCAAGTTTTTGTGAGCGAGTTGTTTATTAGTATTTCAAATGATAAAGTGGTTTTTAAAAAGGGATATTATAGATCTACCTCTCATCTATTGCATGCATCTTTAAAAATTATTTTATCATTTCAAATACTAATAAAAAATTCTCTCGCAAAAACACTTAAAAACAGTAAACATACACGTTTCTTTGTGACGGAGGTAGTATATATTAAGGGAAATATTGAATGAGTCAATATTGTTGTATTATTAGATAGAATATGTGTGTATTTATTTTTGTTGATTTGATTTCCTATAGTTGTGGAGATCTTGTTTTAATCCTCAAGTATATATTAGTGGAATTCTTTAATCATCAATTATCGGTGATCTCATATATATTCTTACATGTATCACGCCACAATATGTTTACAAATAACGTAAATTTAAAAAAGAACATTAATAGTATATTATAAGGAGTATATAGTTAAAGACACTTTGGCAGATTTAGCATATACATATATAAATTTGTATTTTGACATGCATGATGGAAAAAATAGTGCAGTGTAAGAACATAGATTGAAAGAGTGCAATTGTGCGAGAAGTGTTATCTTGCCTAAAATTGAACGCTCCTGCTATTATTACAGGTAATGTGATGTGATGTATAGCTGGTAGGTTCAGTATATGTAATAATAGCACATAATGCAATATAATTTGGTTGCTACTTTAGATCACTCTGCTCTCTGAGTCAACTCTTATTGGAAAATCGATCCTACTCGAGTACTCTTTGCAGGACAATAACTTCACTTTGCAGTATATATTTCTATTTCTTTTCTCAATTGTAATTTTTAAATTACAGTTGTTAATAGTAATTTAAAAGTAGATAATAAAATGAAAAAGAAAAGGAGAATAATAATGTTGTATATTTTGAGGTTTTTTATAATGAAGTTGGTAAAGAAGAGTTGTGAACATCACTTGGATACTATCCGTCCAAAACTCGATTGTTACATTACTGTGTGCTCGAGTTTTTAAAAAAAGTGATAAAGTGTTGGAATAAAAAAAATTATTTATTAATATATTTTTATGTTATAAAGTAATGGGTAGTTGGAGTTAAAAATAATTTTTTATTAGTATTTTATGTGATAAAATGATAAAATAAATATTTTTATTTAAAAAAATTGATAATTAAGCATGAAACGCTCGAAATAAAAATATGGCAATGGAGCCGGAGGGAGTACTATATATGTTAATGTGTGTCCCAATTACTTATTTCAGTCAAACGTGCAATGGTGCTACACGAACTCACATTATCCGTATATAATATATAATCTAAATGCCATAATTTATCTTTTTCTCGTGGTATATTATACTCCAAATATATACTTTAAATCGCCTAATATAATAGTAAGATAATTAAAGTACTTCAAGCTATTAATAATTTTTTATTAAATTGTTCTGTATTTAATTAGTATCCTTTTCCCCTCACGCTACACCTAAAATATGTGAAGAAATAAGCTAAGGTTTATTTTGAAACAAAACAAATTAATAATGGCAAGAGATTCAGTAAAGAAGACGAGAAAAAGCCAAGTGCATGTGAAGTAATGTCTTAGTGAGAAACATCTTTTGTTGCACCTGAGATAACATATAGTATATGTATATCACTTGTTCCTTAACAGAATTAACAGCAAAATCTCTATGTAAAGAGGAACTTAGTGCAAATTTCAGTGCATGGCAAACAATTCTGGGTCCATTTTTGCTGGAAAAAAGAAAGAAGATTGAGATATTTTTTGTAGCTAGCTGTTTGTTTAAAAGAAAGTACTGTAAGTCGCATTTTTTCTTTTTTGAGATAAAAGATCTTTGGGTGAATATTGTCAAAAGTAGAGTATGAGAGGCCACTCTTGGTCTCTAAAGTTAGTGCTTTCAGTCTTTGTGCTTCTTTTGGGAACAAATGGATCCATATTAATTATACATACTTGATGCATTTTAATATAGCGTCCATAGGTTCAATTCGGGCTTTCAACAATTACTTATAACACGGTTACACCAAATGTTATAATTTTTCAAAAAAATTGGGTCTTTTACAGCTAGGTGGAAAAATTGATGCAGTTTATAATGAATTCTTGCATTAAAAAAATATATCTGATTTTCGAAGTTCTTATATATATTCTAAAATAAATAATTTGAACAAATCTATTTATATGTCTCCAAATAGATTTAAATAGAACATATCAAATATCTTACAATTTCTCTTTCGACAAGTTTTGTCAGATAACCTTTAAGTAGAGTTCAAGATAGATTCATTAATTAAAGATGGGGATAAGAAAAGAAAGGGTGCTTTGTGCTCATAGTAGATTCGAGTCGGATCCCGAAACATCATATCATGATTAAACTTAAAAATAAATAGTGCAAAAAATTTTAATATTTTTTTAATATACCTACAAAATTTTAAACGAAATAATTTCGTTCTTAAATAGTAAGACTTACTTACGACTTGCCTATAAAAATTTTTAATTATATAAATTATTTTTAAACTATAAATATAATTGTCTACGAAAATATAAATTGCCTAAAAAATTATTTATATCGGCAAGTTTGTCTACGAAAAATTACAAATGAGTAGGTATATTGCTTGTAGTTGCAGATAATTTATTTGCCTAGAAAATTATTTTTGTAGGTATTTTTTTCAAAGATTATTCTAAAAAATGATAGACAATTCGTAGGTAATTCTCACTTTTTAAAGACCAAATTATTTTTGTAGGAAAATTTCTAGCCATTTGAAAATTTTCTTAAGAAATTCTTCATTTTCTTGTAGATATATTCCCATTAGTGGATGGTGTTTGATCAAAGGTTGAAGAGGCACACTCATGAGACGATCTCACGGTGAGACGGAACATAATTTGGGTAAACACTTTGAGAGGAGAGGGTGTGATTTGAATTAGGTTGTAGCCGTCTCTTGCAAGAGACCGTCTCATATGAATTTTTGTCAAGGTTGAAACGTTAAGACACAAATATATTTTAAACTTTTATTGTGAATTCATCTTATTATCATAAACTTGAGACACACTTCCACGATTTCACGATGCGACGGAACATAGTTTGTATATTAACATTTTAATATTTTGAAAGGAATGAGGTTGATGTGAACTAGCTTGTACCCCGTCTCATACGAACTTTTTTCCAAAAAACTTTTATTGTGCCCGCAATAGAGTATACCGGCTTTTATTGTACTCTACATGTGATGCATTATACATGGTATTTATTTGGTTGAAATTTTTTGGTTATACAATAATATATAATGAAATGTATATTTGATGTAGTAATACATTATACATTAGGTATAACATTATTTATTCTACAATTATTCAACCTTTGGCCTTTAATATATAGGAAGGTCCCATATGCAACCCTAATAGTAGTATAGGCCACAAGTACAAAAACTCCCATACAAATATAGTACTTTTCAACTGTCCTATCACTGTATACCAATCAAAATACATCCAGTTTGCACACTTCCGTGCCAACATATTGGATCCAAAATTATGTGCCAAAATCAGTGTCAATAAAAAATTTAAAGATTAAAAAGAAAAGGTATAAAGGTTGACAATTGTAAGCCTACTTTTATTGAAATGATAGTTCAATTCTATCCACTCAACTTCCTAGCTAGCTAATTAGATTAGTTGAGATCTCATCTTGTTGGCTAAATGTTCGACAAAAACAAGAAAATGTTTATTATTATTATCAAAAGTGATAAGAGATTGTGTAAGAGATAAAATAAACTTGGGACCATGGGATAATTAAGTTACTTTAATTTATTTTTCATGTGTGTGATTTATAAGCATATGGATGTGAGGCATCAAATACTTTGCAAGAACTTTTGTTATGTCAATTGTTGTGAAAGGGAAACATAACAACATAAGTCATGTAAATGTACTATATCATTTTATCATGGCAACATGGCAACCCCATTTTTTCAATTTTGGTCACCCACGATATTATCAATTGCAACATGTTCTGTATTTTAATAATTACGATCGATGTAAGATAGTTTTATATTAGTATTATCGTTCACGTGTGTTGATTCTATTGAACGATAGTTGATCATGACATTCATTTAAAGAGTTAGATTATGAAATGAAATTTGATTTGGGCTTATAAATAAACCTTTTGTTTAGGAAATAGAAATAGAAATAAAATGAGCAATTTCACAAATTTAGAGATAAAAGTTTTTATTTCTACTGGCAATTAACATTTCACAAATTTAAAAATAAATTACTTTTTTTTTCTATTTCTAATTTCATGATCGAGAATACATATATATATGTAGCTATCACTTATGAGATATGACATGTCAAAAAAAGATAAACCCATGGCTTTGATGCAAGCACCATCGTGTTGGAAACAAACAAGTAACAAAATTGTGTATTTTCATGTTGAATCTCTGATTTCACCTGCCACATATATGCACAGTACTGTAACATGCACACGGTAATCAATAAACACACATGCATGCATATCATACATATCAATTATCAACTGTCTACATCCAAGATAACATTTTTTGTTGCCGTAAATTTTCTTTCTACGCTGTCATTTTTAGATGGATTGACAGTTTGACCCCCCACCTCCACAACATATTTTGGTGAGATTTTTATTTATACTGCATATATATCCCAATATAAAAAAAATATTCATTTATATAAATCTACATAGATATTTATTTTACACGGAATAAGTTGAATATTTCAAGAAAATAAGTTACAAGTTTCAAAAAATACGCTTGGTGCACGAGAAACCTACTCTTTTCAATAATATTTGTAGTCCAATAATTGGTAAAATACCTTTTTTTACCCACGGTGCTTCCCAATCCACACTCCGTTGGTGCATCAACAAGCCCAATGGGACTGAAAAGGATAAATCATTTTATTAAAAAAAAAAAACTAAAACGGCCCACTAAGACTAAGAGAAAGGGTGAGAAACCGATTTGTTGAGGTCTCAGAATGTGTCATCATAAAATCGTGAAACGACATGAATATGAAAGAGAAGTTTACTACCTACGTACTTTTCTTTAATAAATACTCCACACTAGCATGAAATGAACAGTCTGATTTTGTTCAATTGCCTCAAAATTTATCGTCTGATGGATAATTTACAAAACTGGAGTGAAGGTTAAAATTAAGAAGTTATTCTTGGACATTTTTTTTTATACATATCATCTAATAATTAATGAGATGAGATGAAGATAGAGTGTTATTAATAATGAATTCCACCAAAAAGGGATAAATATTCTAACTGTATTAATTTATATGAGTTTAAGTTTGGACCTTTTGTAAGGACCTATATATGACCTATCCAAGTTATGACATATTAATTAATAATAAATTTACACAAACAGTCACTTAAATTTCGTGAATTATAACTTCTTATTTATCCATGCTTATGGTACATAGAGTTCACAAAACATGTGAGGCTATTAATATAGAGAATTGTATTACTACATTGATGATACAACTAATCAGCTAATCAAATACGATTTGAGCATGTTATAACTGATGCGATAAAGATATAATAATGATAATTAATAAATCGACACCAAATTTTACGTGGTTTATTAACTATTAGCTACATCCATGAAAGAGGATCTCATATATTATTCAAAATCGACAACAATATACAGATCAAATGAGAATATAAATAATCCCTAATTGACTGGGCCAAATTAATAAGTCTAAAATCGAAACCGATGATGCACTTACATCAAAAACACACTTTTTAATTAAATAACATTAGAAAGTCTTTCACATTTTTTCATAAATCGATGTAAAACAAATTAAGACTTTTTAAATAGGATTAGAAAGTCCACCAACTTTTAATACATGAATTCGACGTGGGAAAAGAACAACTCTTTTAATTTAAGACGATACCAATGAAATTCAAGCTTTAACAGATACTACCATTATGGAAAAATATTACTCCCTTCGTCCACCAAAATAGTGCTCATTTCTTTTGAAATGTTGTACGGAAATGTAACTGTGAGGTAAATACAATTGTTGGTGTTACATGAAAGCTCCTGGAACCAATACCTTTGAGTATTAGAACTGATACCATTCGGGTTTGGAACTGATGCCCTTTTCAATTCAATTTTGGTGGATAAGCTTGTACGCGGTTCACTTAACTTGGTCAGAAACCCGGTTCAATGACTTGAACCGGTCAATGCTCGTTCCATTTTAAAATTAGGTGCGCTAATCCGTTTCAAGCCACGCCTGGTGCATGCGCCGATTGTTTCTCGATCCTTCTGAGTTTGTTGGCCTATTAGTTGTTGGGATTTCTGATTGTAACAATAACAGAGTGAGTTAGAGCGATTTTCCATTGAGAGATTGATTGAGATTATCAGATCATATTGAGAGCTAGGGTTCTTCAAGTTCATATTTAAAATCCGATTTAGTTTGGGAATTTGATCAGTGTAATCTGTAATTGATCATCATTTGAGTGTAGTGGATAGACGTCTTCACCCCCGTGGATGTAGATCATTAGATCGAACCACGTATATCCTGTGTTGTTTCAATTTCAGCATTTTGTTATTGCGTATATGTGATCTGCAACAAGTGATACCTTTAGGCATGCGAACTAATACTTTATTTATTTCCAACTAATACTTGTTGCAAAGTTCTAACAGTAACTTAAGTCCATTTATGAATAACATAATTGATTGTGAGTAAAATATAATTATAATTTGAGTAACTAAGTGATTGTTGGACGATGAAGATAAAAAAATTGTGTCTATAAATGTACTTATTTTACATTTCCGTACAACATGTCAAAACAAAATTAATATATAAGCTGAGTAACTATAGGCCATCCCTGTTGAAATTCAACATTGGATCGTTACATTTGCCTCTTATTCAACTACTGGACTATTTAAATGTCCCTCATTAAATGAGATATTTCATATTTAAATGTTGAATGTGCATTGAATTTGCACTTTGAAAATCAAATTGATATTGGGCCTCGGCCCATTCTGGGCCTGCATTAATTGCTCCATTAAAAATGGTAATGCCAGAATAACATTTTTCTCGCCAGATCAAACTTTACCAGATACCTTGTATGCCCTCGGTCTATGGATTCCATGGTTACGGTTTTTCTTGATTTCGTAATAAATATGGTATTCTGACGTCGTAGATGCAATAAAAAAATATCCTCTTTTTTTTTCCCCCAAAAATTGGAAACTTGATATTCTTTACTAGAGAATACTGCACATTTTTTTTTTTTATATATATAAAGTTTCCTGCCCAAATATCAATTCATCCAGGTACCAGAACCCCGACCAATAACGGGATCTCAGTTCAAGCCGGAGCAAAACTCTTTATAGAGAATATTGCATAATTGTATATGTATTTCCAATTTTCTCACCAGGGCAACAATGAAGGATAAAAAGGTCATTCGAGTTAAATTTACTTTGGCAACAGGTAAGTTGCACTGGCATTATCAAGCCTCTCAATTCTATTTCTACGGCCATTTAAAAAACAATAAAAAAATTATATATTTCTACAGCTCTACACTGTTACCAAGGATAATAATTGCTTTCTTGGAAATGAAAGTCTCATTAATTAGTCATTACTTAAAATGACCCAAGCACAACTGAATTACATAATTAAATGAACATAAATGTACATATTTTTTTCGATGAATTGACAAGTTAGGGATTGGCATGCCCTGTCTGATATCAACTTGTAAATCTCAAAGGGTATGTTTTTTTCGGGTTTACAGTGGGCGTGAGAAATTCGGACTTTGAAGTCCTAAAATTTCAAAATTTTGATGAATAGTTAAGATATATATTTATTATGAGATTTTATAGGATGGGATGGTAGAAAAAATGATTGATGTGATATTATTATATTATTTTGAATTTATTGAGAGAATAAAAAAGTAAATAATGTTAGTGTATTTAGAGAATAAAAAGTAGAGTAATAGTAAGTTATTAGGTAGAGTAGAATTAATAGGATTTCAAAATCCTTACTTTTAAGTCAAACAAATAGTGGTTTGAGATTGTAAAGTCCAAAGTTCGCGGGGATACAAACGAACATACCCAAAGTTATTTCGTTCCTGTTTTTCCTTTCACTCTATTTCCTTTTTTTTTGGGGGGGTTTAAAGAAGTATCACATTAATTAAAAAAAAAAGTTAATATAAATATAATTGTGTGTACATATAATGGAGTATACTAATTAAGTGTAGTGTGTGTATAATATTTCTGTATAAAAAGTTGAGTGAAATGAGCAACTCTGATGACTTGAATTCCCTGTTGCAAATAATTACTTTGACCGACGTTAATTAATGACTCAAAAACTATGGAACATTGTATTAATTATTTATAATGTTATTGCAAGTCCTTGCAGAAGCCCTCTGAAGCACAAGGTTTAGAAGTTTCGGCGCTCAGACAAGAATCTTAAGCTCTAAGATTGATGCTTATTGCCAGGTTGGTTCATAATAAGCCAAACAAATTTTGAATCTTGATGATTATAAATTTGATTGTTTGAAAATTAAATAGTGAAAAAAATCGACTTGTTTATTGTGTTAATAATGCTCGATTTAAGGGAGTAACAGCACAAAGAGTGGAGCAATTTGTGCTGGGATGTCTCCATGAAATTGCTGCTCTATTTATTGGACATGTTATATTACTCCTATATAGAATGATTTAATTCTTGGGCTTTGATCCTTGTAATATTATTAAGTTATACTACGATTTAACATTTTATGAACCCCTAGGTTCAATCATTCAGTTTAATATATCGATATTCAGGCAATTATCTTTTAGATGATCGGATTCGAATCTATTCGCCCACCAACCAACTGCTCAGATTTCCGGGTCGACCCGATTCAATCACTTTTCACTTGGAGTTGATCCATCATCATCCTTTACCAAATATGAAATATCCTAACAATTAATGTTATGTAGTCGACCATTCAATCAAATATATCAATCATTTTACACTTGATTTCTTTTTATATCATATATCAATAATTTTAAATAATATACCAAATGCATATATTATATGCACATGTTATTGGAATGAAATAATTAAATCAAATATGTCCTCATATGGAGATTGCTCTGAGGATTATCCCATCCATATCCTATCCACTTGTTCATATTTTCCTAGCTCATATTATCAAAATTGTACACAAAATCTTTTATTTCGAGTAGTATTTCACATTTTTATTATGGCATCATTATTATACTTGTACGTATACTAAAAGTAATAATATATAAAAGTAATTAAAGATTATTAACAAGCGGTGAATCTGATTAATACCAAATACTAAATGTTAAATTTCACAAGTTCTCAACAAGGACCACCTAAAATTCGATGTATTGGAGCAACATTCTCTTCTATCTTATGAGAATATTTTCATATTTTGTTTTTCTCTCCAACTCTTAGCTAATATACACACAAAACTACACTCAAATTGTGTTAGCCAGTGAATTCATGGAAGATAAGATACCCTACCAAAATTATCCAGACAAAAATTAATTAATAAAAAGAAGATATATAATTGAGAAAAAGAACTTTCCAAGCTCATCAGAAAAAAGTAATACTATAGCAGTTGTCTTTTCTTATTTGTTTAAGGTATAGTTATTTTCTGGCTCCAAACTACAGCAGTTCCTTTGCTCGTGCTCCAGTTAACATATATAGAAATATATTATTATATGGGAGGTGTATTTAAAAAATAACTCGGTATTTGCCCATGCAGGGGTGAATTATATTTAATTTTTTGAGGCCTTGAAGGGGTGAATTATATTTAATTACTTTTACACAGAATGAATGTATTAATAGGCGTTCTTTCTCATTTTATTAATTAAACATGGAATACATTTCATTAACAGCTTCATTTCTTCATTTCTCATTTAGAAATTAATAACTGATTTATTTATTGTCTCTCTCTTTCTCTTATTCTATCTCTATCTCTCTCAAAATCTGGTTCATGATAATGGTGCAGCAGTGCAAAGATACAATCTCAAATTGCAGAAAGGACCACCTCAATTTCATTGGTATTGTTGCTTTCGAGTGATAGTTACTACCCTTTTTGAATTCCGGGGTTAAAACTAATGTTTACATTATGTTTTGGAAGTTTACTTAAATTTGCTATTTGAAAGAACAAACGCATATCCAATGGTCAATCCTCGTATTTCATACAGTCTTTAAAATTTGTTAATAATATCATAGTATTTTATAAGCTTAATTACAAATTAAATCAAAGATTTATTTATTTGCATTATACTATATAATTTTAGATAATTGTAAATCAATCATCAATTAAATATCGTTGTAAATTAGTCCCGTGTGTGACGTGGCTTAATATTTAAATTTGATGAATTTCTATTTATCCAGAATTTTAGATTAAACTACAATCAAGCTAGTTATTGTGATTTAATTCGTAATTAAGCATATTTCATATCATCATAGTCCAAAAAAAACATAATTTTACATGACGTACAATAGCGAAATAAAAACGACACTAAAATCCTATTATTTAAGTGTTTTCAGGAAATAGATAAACAAAATAATTGTGTATATATATAGTATATAGAAGCAACATACCCACATGGGATTCAGCATTGAATTAACAGCAGAATGTGCCGTTGAAGCAACCTACTTACCTACCTTTCCACAACTTGTTTATTACTCAAAGTATACGTTTGATTCGCCATTTAATATAAAACATTCAAATTTCAAGAATTCGTAGCGTAAAAACAGCAAAAACACATTAAATACATATATATATCATTAATAATAATAATAATAATAATAATAATAATAATAATAATTGAGTGCGTGCGTGTCCAAAACTACACAAGATGAACCACCGTTTCTAACCTCTACGGCTACCCCTAAAACTAATTTTGATGTAAAATATACTAGAAATTTCTTCTTCAAAGCAACCCCTAACGTTTAATCTGATCGTGGTTTTGGAGTATCGAGAAAGAGGGGCTGGTGGATGAGTAAGTAGAGGAGGAGGATGAGATGAAGGAATAATGAGTAGTAGTGGCCGACGAAGAAGAAGAAGAGCATATGGCGGAACAATCATCGGAATTAGCGGCGGCTAACGCCAGATTAATGAGCAAATCCACGAAAGCTTCCACGATGTAACCGTGGTTTGTTTTACTATTGACTTTGAGATAACACATGAGGAGTTCCTCCAGACACTCCCATTCTTTTAAATTGTGGGCCTCCATCATTTCCTCCATTGACGCCCTGAAATCGATGAATGGGTCCTGGGAATCTATGGCCATGATGTTCACGCTTTCCTTGTAGTAGGGAAAGCCGTGGGATTTTGCTTCTTCCAGGATGGAATTCGTTTCTCCAGGCTCGAAGAAGAGCCGGTCCGACCGAATCCCTCCAATCACCGCGGATTCATTCTTATCCTGTATTGGATCTGGGATGCTGAAAAATGAATCTGGGGTTATTTCAGGGGAGGTTTTGTGGTGGAGATAGGCGGAATTCATGGTTTTGTAGATGTTCGAATTTGGGTTCAGACGGAAGGAGTGGGTTCTGGGGTTGTTCACGCACGGCCACGGCGCCGCCGGAGCGGTGTCGCCTGATTTGAACAGAGTGGGAAATTTCATTTTTTGGTGTAAATAAATGTTGTTGAGCGGTGGGAGAAGGAGAGAGGGTAGTTTGATGAATTTTGAAGATTTTTAAAGGGGGGGACTAGTGGGGTCTACTATTTAAATATTAGGATTTTTTTGTTGTGGTGATCTAAGATTTAATTTTTTTACATTCTTGATATATGGATAAGGGAGGGAAACATTATATTCGAAAACACAATAATATAGTAAAAATAATGTGATTCAAAACCACCCTATAAGCTCAAAATACAAAATCTCATGAACCCACATTTGATTCATAAGCCCCACGAATATCATTTAGTTTTGTCATGATTTAAGTCTTCATCAACAAGTTGTTATGTTCCTACCAAATTAAATTATTGATAGAAACTCAATATTTATCTAATGTTATAGTATTTCATAAACATCACATAATGTTTTAAAAAAATAGTACAATCGAAATCTCATCTACTCTCGAAATTTGCTCCACAAACAATGGCGTATCGTTGTGGGGGAGGAAAGGAACTAAACTTAAAAAAAATAAAAAAAATCTGAATACTATGTAGTTAAATTATTATTTATTCCACAAATTTATTGAACATAATAAATAAGATAGACACCTAACCACCAACTAAGTAGTGGAAGGAGTAACACTTTCTTGAATTTAATTTAATTAATGAAAAGTCGCTACATGGGAATCACAGACGACGTATAATTGAGTGTTGTCCAAAATTTATATCAAAGATTGGGGGTTTCTCGTGTCCCGTCAATCAATATTTTGCTTTACAAAAAAGTTGCCAAAGTCGTATCTCAGGATAGGCCCGATTGATTAAACATACAGAGCAAAATTTCTGAAATTGAAAGCGTAGAAAAATAAATGCGACTACTGCTTTGGTTTGAATGTAGGTGTAGTGAAAGATGTATAAAGAAATAGGCAGCAGAGATATTAAAGAGGGGGGCGTTGAGATCTTTTATTTCACATGTATATTTTCACAGGCTTTTGTATTAAATGAGAGAGCAATATTTCTGTATTTGAAATATATATTTATTTGGGTGGGGAGGGGACTTTTACCATTTTCATTCCTATATTACTATCAAGTTAATTGATTATTGCACTCAACGGCCAATATTAAAATTTACTTGATATATACATGGGCCAAATCTACAATCAAATAAAACAAAAAAGAAACACAGTATGATTTCTATCATGAATCCATCTCTATTTATTTGACCAGCTGGTTTCGATTACGGACAAAAATATAAACAGGCACTCAATAAAGTAGTATTAGTTTATTTACAAGTTATGAACTTAAATGAGTTATACTCCATGTAGAATAAGAAAAGACTAAACTAAAAATAATTACTCCCGCCCTTTAAAAAAAAAAAAAATTGGACTCATTCAATGCTACATCTAGCATAGGGTGTAATCCACCGGTCCATAAAAATTGGGACATATGAATGTCAGATATTGCACAAAAAACCATGGTGAGATTGGAATTTGATTAAAATAGATAGGTGAACCGTGAATAGATGAAGATGAAAAAACATTTACATTTTACAGCCAAAATATAGGATGAAAATAGAAAACAAAAAAAGTGGTACAAAATCATGTAAAAGTATTAATCAATGGGGAAGCCTCTATCACGTGGCTTCCATATGCAGTGTTAAGATTGCGACCTCAAGATAATAAAAAAAAAGCCTCAAACCCATTTCTGGAGATTCCATGTGCCTTGGAAATTAGACAAATGTTAAAATTCAAGTTAATATTCTGGATATGAAATTTTTGTCCTATAAAACTCATTTATATTTTCTGGATCATATATGGGGTGGATGTTAAAGGGTAGGGTCCATTATCCCCCCAGATATACATCAGCTGTAGCACTTGATAGATACTAGATTGTTGTCTTCGTTCTTACCTTAAAAACAAGGGGCCATCCAACACGAGCCTTGCCCAGGATGGTCCTTTTCCAGCCAAGTTGTGCCCTATACATTTGCTGCTTCCATGTGATCCTAACCATAAAGTAGAGAGGATTATTACAAGTTAAATACATCGCCTTAAATATGATCAAGATATTTGGTATTCCATCCATGCATACATTGCCAGAAATTCTTTAACTGGGGGATATCAAGGGTGAGTAACAAATATAATGATCTAAACTTAATGGTTTTATTTCACAACATAGAAAAATGGATATTGAAATTACTGCAAGTTCTGCTCAAGGGCTGAGTTAAGACCCCATTTTAGAAGATGAAATAGAATCTCCAACGCGTACAGGAATCTCAACCGAATGAACCTTCAGAAATAAAATACAGATTAGTTTTTTTATCATAGGATAAAAATCCCAAGGCACCTCATAACAACTATTCATGAAATCAGAGCTCGTAAAAGAAAATTAATTACAACCTGTCAGGTGTACCACTATCCAGCTCAGAATGTTAGTGTAAAAAAATTAAGAGGTCCAAAAAAAGGAGGAATTCAACAGACTTTGTTTCCATCTCTTCACAGAACCCCATATGAGTACTCTTTCTGCCAAGCAAGTCGTCCCATGTGGAATGACTCAGTTGTCTGAAATCAAAATAGACCTGAAGATTAACTACTATACAAATTTGAGAATGCATGATGACAGAACATAATAGATCCAGTTTTGGGACACTCACAACTAATCCAAAATTCATCAGTTAATGAAGACATAAAATGCAATTCACACATTTCACAGTTCAACAACTCAAAAAACCTCAACAGAATTGAAATGTTGAGTATTTTTCAAACTGCAACTAAAGAACAACCACAAATATACAGAATGAATTCTGCACACACAATCCTTGGGGAATACTATCAGAAAGCACTTACAAATCGTCCAGTCAAAGCAACTGATTTCAGTAGTAATCACATGATTAAAACATCTGCAAAGACCATCAAACTAGAGCATCATAGAAGTAAAAGGCAGCAAGTGGAAATTTAAAGTTGATATATATATTACTATGTGGATAAGTTTCTTTCTTCACAAAGCACCATCAGAGCGACTGTTTTGGTTAACTGCCCAGAGGAATAGATAAATTGACCTAACATCACTTCTTCTCATCAGACAATTATACTGTTAAAAAAATTATGCATCAGTAATATTGTATTATAAATTAACTGAAATTGAATCAACTGAAACTTTGGTAGATAATGTTACTTGCATGGCATTCCTTCTTGAACCTCATCAACACATGTCCCCAAGTAGTCAAGTCTGGTCCAGATATTTTCACACATACTACTGATTCTGTGATGTTTTTTTTGAGTTTTTTGCACTTTTGGTCCCATAGGACACACCATGTTTTCAAACGAGTCCCAAGTCTAGCAGACTAGTCCCAAACTTTCAGACTTGGTCCCACCGTGACGGAAACTGTTAACTTTACTTGCAAATTTGGTCCCAAAAGTTATGCAACATAATTAATATGCACTTAACACTTAACCACCTTCCAACCACTTGCAGATTTGGTCCCAAAAGTTATGCAACATAATTAATACACATTTAACCACTTAACCAACTTTCAACTACTTGCACACATGGTTCCATAGGTTAAAAAAATTGAAATTAACCAATATATACAAACTAAACTAATAATGAAACACTAATATGCCATCAAATACAAAATAAATCAACACCAATATATCATCCAAAATCTGCCACCATCGTTCTTACTAGCATGTCGGTTTTCTTGCACGTTGTTTTCTTGACTTCTTCGGAGCCCACCATCCCTCTTAATAGAGCTTCAAGCTGCCACATCTGTTTGAGAGGGAAAAGCATTTTTGCAACTAGTACTTTATAGTGAAACAACTAATACTTTTTAGTAAAACAACTAATACCTTTTAATAAAACAACTAATATTGTTCAATAAATCAAGTGCTCCTACCTCTATATATCCTTATGATCCTTACCTTGCAACTAATACTTTATAGTGAAAAAACTAATAATTTTTAATAAAACAACTAATACTTTATAGTGAAAAAACCAGCATATTTGCCCAATTGGATTCCCCAAATTCTGAACATCCTCTGCATAATCTTCGTATTCTGGGGGGAATATCAGAAGTACCCAACTTCAAAGCAAGCAAAGAATCAGGCAAACCAGTAGAGGGAAGCACACAATCAGACCCAGGAAATGCATTATTCATTGAAAGAAACTCATTACCAGACCCAGGAAATGCATTATTCATTGAAGGAAACTCACTGAAGGAAAAATTACCAGAATTCATAGCCAAATAATTCATAGGCACACCAGAGGAGGAAAGCAAATTACCAGAAATTGGAGGGTTCGGCGGGCGATTCCCAGCGGGAATCCCTATGATAGCCGCTGCACCATTAGTAGTGGACTGGATACCAGACGGAACCAGGACATGCCCCGAACGCGCAGACAAGTTCGCAGCAGGAGGAAGGGGTGGAAACTGGGAATCCGTAAATCCCAAAATCGCCGAATCAATTCCGGATGGAGGTAAAGTAGATGACGACTTTTCCCAGAAATCGCAGCCGGTGTCAAAAGAGGCGCCTTGTTCGAATTCGACGAATCCCCAAAATTGGGGTTCGTATTCATAATCGCATCGGCCACGCGAGGTTGGAGGCCTGGCATAAGATAATTAGGGTTATCCAAGACCCTAGAGAGGGTCGAGTCATCTTCCCCCATCGAATTGGACAAGCGAAGGTCAGCCATGGTCGCAATTCGAGTCGGAGCGAGTAAGTTCGCGAGGAACGTCGGGTCTGCAAGGCGTGCAAAAATCTGACTGAAGGCGGTCGCCATATCGTGCGACGCCATGGTGGGGCCCGGGGCGGCGGTGGGCGGGCGCTCGCCGTGCGCGGAGGCCGCCGGATTGTGCAGGGATGAAGTTTGAATTCACACGCTCAGAATTAAATCGTGTTTTTAAATCGTGTTTTTTAGTTTAAGGGTAGGGTTAATTAAGACAGTTTAAGAATTAAGACAAATTAATTATATGTTAAATAGTGTTTATTAGGCGGCTAACGGGCTTCCGTCACGCGCCGTGAGATTTTGGATCGAATTTACAAGTTTTATAAATTTTGGGACCAAGTTTGCAAGTTACAAATTGTTTGGGACTAGTTCTGCCATAGGTAGTACTCGTTTGAAAACATAGTGTGTCCTATGGGACCAAAAGTGCAAAAAACTCTTCTTTTTTTTTTATCGATCAAATAGTGACTCGAACTCATCAACTCACGACATAGATAGTGTTGCTCTAAGCACTTGAGATATACCACTCCTGGTTCTGTGAATTACTATATAAACCAGAGAAAAACATACTCAAGGTTTAATCAAAGCGCATTTAAAGTTTTAGACTTACTTCTCACTAGCTTAGTGACAATTTAAATATTTAAATAACAGCTTCATAACTAAATTTATAGCCTCAAAGCCATTGCAATCTTGTACATCAACTAAAACGAGTTTTTTTTTTTGGAATTAATTGTGTGGGGAGAGACAGGAAAAATGTTAGCAGTAAATACTAAATATCCTAACAATCTATTCATCCATAAAGGTTATAATGGAACTCTAGCATATATTTCAATCGAGATTAAACATGTGCAAACTCAAAGAACTTTTCAACCTGTTAAAGTTGAATCAACTTTTGTGAGTTTCAACTGCCAACTCCATGAAAAAACAACACTTTTCATCTTCATTGATCTTAAACTCATCAGTCTGAAAAAAGCATTCAGTGCAAGTAGAGAACTTTCCTCAGCCTCATAAAGTACCCATGTTCACACTGTTAAAGACCAGATAAGCAAGTTTTCTTAATCATCTAGTAAATAAATTTCTTAATCATCCAGTAAATAAAACCATCATCAATTCAATCAATGTTGTGTGTCAACAAAGTAATATAAAATAATCCAACCTTGAAGAGATTTGAGCTATTTTCTACATATCCATAAACTATTTAAACCTATAGCTAACAAAAAAACGAGGGAGAGAGAGAGAAAGAAAATGCAAGCCATCTAAAGTTTATTTCTCCACTTCAACGAGAGGAGAAAAAACAAATAACAATACTAATGGGGAACTCCAACATAGATCTAAGCATTCCATTTTTGTAAGGAACCTTTTATAAGAAACAGCCAACATTTAATACTCAATTGTTTTTTCTTTATCAATAAACAATAGCCTTAAAGATATTGACAAGATGCAGAAATGAGCATCGAATGATCAAAGTATTAGCATACCAGAGCAATGGTAATTATTTAAGAAGGAAAAGGTTAAAGTTGGCACACAAATGCATATACATAATCTATACAACAATCCATATGTACTGATCAATTATTAGGATTTGCAGATAATAATTTTGAAGGTCAAACTGGGTTTACAGAGACCTGATTTAACGTCAAATAAGTTCAACAACCTGTTGCTCCAGACTTTGAATTAAATTGCAAAATATCATATTTAAGTGCCTTACTGTACCCAGCAGCCTCGTCTCACCTTATCTTTAAATGTTGACCTCTCATGATAAACTTTTACTACTAGGAGAGAATTTCTAAAACCTTGCAACTGCCTTAATTTCCACTCCCTAAATTACAAGATATGCTAAGATGTGTTTAACTTTTATACTTCTTCCAGACATTCTCAAGAAACAAAGAATTTAAAAACTTCATGATTCCCAACTCTCAAGATTCTCCATATTCTAGGAAGCATTTTACACCAGCAATGCATAACCCTTCATCTTATTAAGGTGAGGGTGCCAAATACTCCCTATGAACAGCTTCAACAATTCTTGTGCATATAATATCTGGAACATGGTGCATAAAATGTATATAATTATAAAATTTTAAAACACGAAGGCTTCAGCATTTAAACTTCCTTAAAGCCATTTTAGTGCTTAACCCTTCAAAATAACCTTCTTTAAAGATCACTATCACGCTTGGCTACGAGGACTATCACCACCTAATAAGGACAGTTTAAGCACGACAGGAAAAAAAACAATGAGGCATTTTCTCAATTGCCACCCGAACCAGACCCCAGCAACTATTCCAACTCCAAATATAAAATTCGATATGAATATTTGGAAATCACAACTAAGAAAAGAATAGCAAACACAACTAATCCGAAATAGATTGGCTTTACTAATATCTGAGAAAACAAACGATTTCAAAGAACAACTTCAATGCATCATCATATTAGAAAAGCTAATTAAAAACTAAGAACCTCTAACCCATAGAGAACCCCAGCATACTTGTCTGGCAGGCCTTCGTCACCGTTGCCAAAGTAGAATTCTCTTATCTTCTCGAAGGCATGCCATGTGAGAAGGCTATCAGACCCTGCTTGGTGGCATTTCCCAACAGCACGGTCCACGCCAAGAGACTGTGCCACCCTATCCAATCCGCCATGAAGTCCCTGACAAAATTTCATCAAATGTTTGACATCATAAACCCTATTCCCAAATATGACCGTCAGCAAATTCAGAAACTCTGGAAGAGACCGCGGGAGGACTTGCCCTGTGATGGCTTTGATGAGATACCCAAAGTCATACCCACTGTGGAATGTGATATAAGTGACACTGTCATTGCACAAAAGGCCAGACGACATCAGGAGCTCAGTAAAACGGGATGCGGAAACGCCGTACTGGCGAGTGGACTCGAAATTGATACCCTGGTGCCGGAGGAGGTCAATTGAGTTGGGGGCGTGATCATCACGAGAGATGTCGAAGTCTCGGATCGGGGAGATTCCCGTAGGCGTCGGAGAGCGTGATCCCCACTTGAATGAGCTTAAGCGCGTCTACGTTGGATTTGAGGGTCTGGTAGCGCTCGATGGGATCAGTGTAGGGTTGGTGGTGGCGAATAACGACGCCGGGGAACTCGGTGTCCATTGAGACGAAAGAATAGCGGTCGATTAGTTGGCGGATGAGGGAGAACTGTACTCGAGGTTGCTGGACCAGACTGAGCGGATTATGATTACCTTTTTGGAGTTATCGAACTCCAGTTCCGCCGCCGACCCCGGCGAAAGAGGAAAATTGACAGGCGGCGCGTATGTAAATGGAGGCGGCGGTGAACCGTCGGAACCCATGGCTGACGATCCAGATCGGAAGGAAATTTCTGATAGCGATGATTAAATTTGGGGAAAAACCTAGGGCTGTAGACGGACATTTAACAATCAGTAATAAAGCAAGTTTTGCCCCCTCCACCTTAAAACCCTTCTTTTTACCACTTAAACCCCTTTAATTTTAATTAATAGTATTACTTAATTACTTCTGCCAACGTAGTATTACTTAATTACTTCTACCAACGGGAAGGACTTGGTTAAATGCTTATCCATTCCAACTATTTATTAATAATATTGATTTACAATTTTATACCGTTTATCAACTCCTCCTATTAAATTTTTTAAAGAAAATGGTATTAACGATAGTGTTTTTAACATTTTTATGTTTTTTTATCTTGGTATTGGACGCATATCCTTTTTCAAGTCTCTCGTAACACGTACATATGTATGCATCGAGAATTACGGTTCATTTTGAGTTGATGAACATTTGTACATGTGCCCTCATTTACTTGATTCAATGATTTAATAACCTCAAGAATTCATCAATTCAATGTTACATCCTACATTAAGTTGTAACGAAAAAAACTCCGACGTTATGTTTACAAGTAAATCAAATTCACATAACAAGAAAGTGAAAGAAAACATCTGGAATAATAACCTGCAAGTCATTCAATAGCGAAAAAGATCAAAATAATTTTTCAAATCAAATGGAGACCACTTGAAACATCCAAATCCAAAACCCTGGAGAAAATGCAACAGATAAAGGAAAGACATGTATATAACCCAGAAGTCAATGATAATAGTAACAAATCATCCCGAATACTAAACAAAACCATCTCATATGTCCGATGATATAAACAGAAGGACCACAACATAGTTGATGATTTCATACAATAGTCGAAAGAGGTAAACATAAGAGTTACAAACATCATACAAGAATCAAACAGAGCATAGTTCACCCCAAATTTCGCTTGAACTAAGATGAATCTAGAGAACTCATGAAACGACGTCGCATAAACTATTACGATGATTTTGATACATAATTCATGATCAGTCATACAAATGAAATTCCATCAACCAACATCCCAAAGACATAGTACACAAGAAGTACAACAAAAAAAGATATCAGGAATCCAAGAAAAGCTTATGCGGAGGCATTCCCACGTACATCTTGACACAAAAATTACTAAAACGATATAAACTGTAAAATAAGAATTTGGTCTATTAGAAAGACCTTAATATTTTACACTAGAAATAGGTTCCTTCGGGAGGTTGGACCAGCTTACGGTTATGGGGAGCTGCCATCTCTTTCTTCAGCTGTGTTAGTATATATTCCATTGTGAACTCTCGCTGCCAATTACCTAGAACCCCAAACTTCTTGGACTCCACCTACACAGTTAACATCATATATCATTTCAAATGCACATATTTTGCAGAATCTAGTCAATATTTGACCCTACTGCAAATTATTTAGTCCAATGATGAAAAATCACATTAAAAAATAAAGGGGCAATGAAATTTCCATCATGACTTAAACTTCGGGGCTATGTGAATTTAGCATAACAGGATAGTAGATCATCAGGAAATGATAAATGAGCTATCAAAGAACTGGAAGGAATCTTTCGTAAATAGGAAATCGTTTACACATGCATGTATTATAGGCAGGGATGGATTGAAAACTCTATTTAATTTGAGTGGATGTCAATTGCTTAATTATTCATACTGCAACTCCAAATTATCTAAGCTTATTATTATTAAAATGACCAACATCATCTGGGAAAGAGATATTTTTACCTAGAGTAATTCGATCATGAAATGATTATAACTTGGAAGAGAAAAATGAATAAACTATTCAAATGCACACAATAACATCAGAGTTACAATTATCATCAATAACTAAAAGCGCTAATACAGCTCTAATGAAATAATTCTATTCATACCACACCAGTCTCAGGGTTTACGCAAGTCATGTTAACCCGAGAATGAAAACGAACAGTGGGAGGCTTCTCTGGATAATCTTTGTCGCAAAATAGCTTCAACTGATATATACGGCCTTCGTGTACGGACTGACAGGAGAAAAAAGAGTGGTGCACTTGAGTTATTAATTGTACAGTTGAGAGAAAAAAATTGATTAAAACTTAAAAGAAGTGCAAACAATTCCATCAATAATACAGATGCTACACAATCTGCATGATGAGATGCTAAGGAATCATTAACATTGTCACCAAATAACCATCACCAACAGGCATGTGTGATGCATAGATTCCTAAATAACATCTCTACAGCACGAAAAGAAGGTAGCAATTAATAAAATTGATACGAACATCGAGAATCTATTAAATATGTGTTTGTAACACAATATGTGGCAGTCTTACTATACTATGGCCATCCCAATCCATCACTCTGTCTTAATGAACTTTTGCACCAAACTTAAACCTCTAGCCCATTTAAAATTTAGTCTAAATGAATTCTCAAAGTATTTACAATAAATTCATTAATTATGATCAATACATAAATATATTTTTATGTGTGTTGACTAGAGTTACATATTTAATTGTAAAAATCAAATTTTAGAGTAACCAATGTGTATTATGAGAAATAAATCATTTATGTATATTCACATGATTAATAATATATATATATATATTGAAACATATTTAAATTTAAACTATTTCTAGACATGTAGAACATATAGTTTTTATTGAATCATAAGAAGAAGGAGAACACATGAACAGTGGTGGTGCTCCAATTGTCAGCAATGTTCAAAGCACCAAAATGACATCAGTATCAGCTGAATCACGGGAGACAACTAATTGCTGCAGCATTTCTCTAAAATTATACAGCACAGACTAATAGCTTCAAATAACTATATCAGAACTATTAGCCACATAAAATAGGTTTTTGATGGCATTCTACATGATCCTTACACATCCAATCAACAAGAGTAATAGATTATAACAAGAGGATGAAATTAAAATAAAAAAAATTGTGTTAATCAAACGAGAATTTCGAAAATTTGATGATCAAAGTAAAGGAATGCCCTATTGTACTTAGTTACTACTCAAAACCTGATGACATAAACAAGGTAACTTACATTGTGTGGACCTAAAATTGTTCCAGTCCAGGAACGCATGTAAATATCATCTCCATCATCCATTCCATAACTTACAGTACCATCTCCGATTCCTTTCTCCCCACGTTCAAGTTCCTCCAGCAACCTGAAATTTCTAGGGACTGCAACAAAACAACAGCACTTGAGACACTAAATGTTTTCATCAACTCAGTATTCCATCCATAATAGATATCAATAGCAAGCAGATTCTGCACTTTAAATTTCTCTGGTTTGTATAATTGTTTAGCCTAATCAATTCAGTGCAACCAAAACCACGAGATTCTGAGCAAATAAACAAGCAATTTATTCAAACAATATCCAGAACAAACATAAATGTTGAATAATGCAGCAGCTAGCAAGTGTGGGGTGAATTGCATATATTCTATGCTATGATTAATAGCCAAATACTCACCCTCACGACATCAATCCATGAAAGAGTTTGAGTTCACTCTTCTTGTTCAATTGAAATATTAATAATACAAAATAAAGTTGAAATAAAGAGCAACATAATCATGAAACATCACATAATAAGGCAACAAATGAGAATCATCACATCGCCGTTCACCCAATACAAGAAACAACCAGATTACCCGATTGATACACTGAGAGGCATCTTTTTACTAAGCGTACACCAAAAGCATCACTGCCAGATTCAATCCATACTACTCAATAACCCAAATTGAAGAATTCAGATTAAAAAGCAGTACATAAAATACCGATACGCATTTATGGCAATCAAACTCACCACGAACAACTCTTCATGCAGATCCGACATTAAAATCATATAAACAAACAAAATTCTGAAAAATAAACACTAAACCCAAAAAAATTTAAACGACCCATTTCCAGAACCATGAAAATTGTGAAAATCGAAAAGAATCAAAGAACAAGAAACAATAACTTAGAAATCAAAATAAAAATCTTCTCCATAGGTAAAGGTAGCTACCCACGACACTGGATCCTCCTGAGCCGAGAGTCATGGTGTGAGTTCGTAAATTGGGTTGAACAAAGAACGATTTGATCGAAGATAGAAGGAGATATTTGGAAGGCCGAGTCAAGGGAATAATGTATAAGAGGAACTCGGGGTTGAGGAGGCGTTATAAAGAGTGGAGAGAAATGTGAATAAAGTGGAGTCCGAATAAATTCAATAAAATAATTGAGGTCCTAAATTTATTATTCATATTTCTTTATTGGGCCCATCCCCCTATACTTACGAGTAATTTTGAAACTAAAAAATAAAAATTATCAATAACATTGAAAAATACTCCCTCCGTCCCGAAATTATTGTCCGATTTACTGTGTGATAGATTTTTAAGAAAAAGTGATAAAGTGTTAAAGTGTAAGGGGTAGAATTGGTAATTCAACTTTATTGTAAAGTAAACTCACTTTATTAAGGCAACTAATTGTATCTGATTAATTCAGCCTGCAATGGCACTGTTCACACTGACATGAACAGTCCAAAACAGTAAAAACATCATTACATTGCTAAAAACTCAAAATTTTCAAAATTTACAGCACAATTAATTCAGTTCCCTCCTAAAATTCCCTACCATTACAAAATTCTCACCTAATTAGTTTAAAATCTACCAGTAAATTTCCACCTACCAGTAAAAATCTCCCTCCTATTACACATTTCAAAATGAATTACACCCCAGTAAATGCTAACATCACTACCATAAATTCTGCAACACTTCAACATTTACAACAAGACGAAAACTGCTACTGCAACATTTAGAGATTCATGCAACAAAGAATTTAAATGCATCAGTGTTAGTTAAAGATGGGTGAAGACAACAAGCATTTAACATGGGAAGAAAAGAACAGGTGTGTGGCACATATATTAATTGGTGCAGTGGATGGTGAACCTTTACATGGCAAGCTCAAAGAAGCTGCTGAGCTATTTTGGATTTCTCCTAGAACTGTCACTAGGCTCTGGAAGGCTGCAAAGAAGCAAATGGACCAAGGTAAGTCATGTACCTTAGTTTCAAATTCAAAGGGAAAGCAGAAAACCAGACAAAAAATATTGGATGAAGAGAAGATACTCAGCATACATTGGACAGATAGGTCTACCATTAGAGACCTTGCAGAAAACTTGGGTATTAGTAAAAGCACTGTTGGAAGATGGATTAAGGAAGGCCAAATCAAAGCACATACAAATGTCATTAAGCCACTTTTTACAAACATCAACAAGCTTGCTAGGGTACAATTCAGTTTGAGTCAACTCTATGTTGACAGGGAAGGTAACATCATCAAGTTTCACAGCATGTATAATGTAATCCACATAGATGAGAAGTGGTTTTACATCACAAAAACAAGTCGCAGATTCTACAAGCTGCCATCAGAAGAACATGCACACAGGGTTTGCAAAAGCAAGAGGTTTATCACAAAAGTGATGTTTATTTGTGTTGTGGGGAGACCTCTATATTCAAGTGATGGCACACTTGTATTTGATGGAAATATAGGAATGTTTCCCTTCATTGAAGAAGTTGAAGCAAGAAGGAACAACAAGAACAGATTGAGAGGCACATTGGAGACAAAAAACATTGAATCCATAACCAAGGAAATCATGAAGCACTAATACACATTTGGCATTGGACAACTGTTAAAATAGCCCTTAGAGAGCGGTTATAACAGTTTTCCAAGTAACAGCTGTCCAAGCTTGGACAGCTGTTAAAAAACCGATGTCTAAAAAAAAGACTTAGACAGCGGTTTTGAACCGCTGTGCAAGATTGCAGCTTAGACAGCGGTTTTCAACCGCTGTCCAAATTCCTCCCTTGGACAGCGGTTTTCAACCGGTGTCTAATATTTTTTTTTTAATAATTTTTTTTATTATATTGGATAGACAGTGGTTTATAACCGCTGTCTAAGACTATTTTTTTTTTATATAATTTTTTTATATTTTAAAAATTCTGTTTATACAAAACCAAAACCAAAACCAAAAATCAAAAAATTTATACCACTATAATATATATAAGCCCAATACCAAAATATCAAATAAATAAACATACACATCATGAATTAAATACACCAAAAACATGAAATATCATCACAAATATATAAGTTAATTACATGCTACCAAAAGTTATGGCACTATAGAAAAACAATAAAAAGATTTAAGGGAGACGATAATTAACAAAAATATAGCACCAAACATGGATCAGAAATTCAGAATGTAACAAAAACCCTCACCAGTTTTTCACCAATCAATTCCTAATCCTCTTGAGATAAAGAGATGATCAATGTGCTTAATGATTGGAGCTGCTGAGGCTATGAATATCTCCATCTGAATTTTGGCTGATGTTTATGAAAATAGAACAATCGTAAGTAGACAACTCAAAATTCATTGTTCATTGTTTAAAATAACATATAGCTGGAGAAACAATATGAATCATCACATATACACCATAAATTTATAATACTGTATAAATAAACAAGAGTTGGTATGCTGTGAAACTGATATTTTTTACAGGCATGACCCTTCAACTATAGCGACTAATACCATTTTGTAATATAAGTTACACTCTTCAGTTATCACTACTAATACCCCATGATGTAATATAAGTCATACCCTTTAGTGTTATGAGTAAAACCCTTTATAGTAAAAAGTGATAATATTCAGTTATCACAACTAATACCCTATCAAAAAACTTGGGCATACACTTTTGAAGCTGGTTCCTTCAGGGAAATTACCCTAGCAAAAAAGATGGTTCCAAGATTTAAATAATAATTGTATTGTGCTATGCCTGGTTATATGAATGCAAAATCAACATCATTCAATCAGATATTTAAAACTAACAACATGTATGGGTATAAGACGGAGATTGAGCACTAGCACATGAATGAGATTGTTATAATAACTTATCCATTGTGGAAAGACAGAAAAAAAATTGTATGATAGTTTTTGTATCACCTTTTTCACATTTTTTCACAAATCTTGAGGGAAATTTTATAGCATGTTTTGACTAACAAATTGCATGATAGTTTCTGTATCACCCTCTGAACGTAATTATTTACCTATGAATTAGTTTAAACGTTCATACATGAAGACAAGACAATTCATTAATACTCCCCTTGTTCCAAATTCACCATCCCTTTTGGGTGTTTCACACCTATAATTTATTTGCATTAAATGACTAATATACCCTTTTGGGTGTTCCAAATAGATTCTTATATCTCAATAAATGAGACATATCACAAAAATTAAGAAAAAGACGTGGAAATAAATATTTAATTTCTATGGGGAAACCAAAAGTGACAATATTTTGGAACAATTTTTCTCTCCAAAACGACAGTTAACAGATCTTCGCATGTCCCAATGTGATTCTAGTACAACGGAACTTATTCATTAGACATAATTTGTTGAAAACGTGAAACTCAACTAAAGGCACAAATAATTCAACACCCAATCACCCAAAATTAATGATTTCAGGCACTAATATCCTTCCATCCTAGCTACTTCTATCTATAAGTTCCAGAGAGGACTGTATATGTTCAGAGAATGAAAAACCAGGCATTCCACAGAGCAAGGTAACATACAGAAGATCAATGTAAATTAATGTAGGTACAATGGCAATAGAAAAACAATTAAACGATTTAAGGGAGACAATTAACAAATCAATAATAGCACCAAACATGAACAAAATATCAAGTTAAGTGGACATACTCTGAAGAAACAATATGCTCAAATAAAACCTTGACCATGTCAATTTCACGCTTCACTCTCAATAAATTCCTCGTGTGGCTCCCTTTCCTCCTCACGCAATCGGATTTAACATCATCTTCCATCATCAATGGCAATGCCTCCTCAAGATCATGCACCTTTAAGGAGTTGCAACAAATTCAGAAATGACGAAAACCACATCGAACATTAACCATATTATACATTCAAACAATCACTCGATTGATTCTGTACAAAAGGAACAATATTGACAGATCCAGAATTACAATAAGACACCAAATTATCCAATCTAATGAGCCACAAGTTATAATCTGGTAAATACATATTCAGTAAATACATATTCAGTATCAAACAGAGGAGATTCAAGGAAAATCAGCATATTGGCAAAATTCAAACACGTAACATTAAGAATTACATGCAATTGAGTAATAATCAAATAATTCAACAAACAATTAATCACCAGATTCAGGACAAAATTACTTCCAACAGATTCCAATAATCGAAAGAAAACATAACAATTGGGAAAAAATTAGACATTACCTTGGCCACGTAATCGAGTTCAGCGAATTTGAAGGCGATTCCGAGGCATCGAAAGAGAGGGGAGACGAGGGAACAGACGTGGGAGAAGGGGCCGAGCTCGAGGCGGTGTTCTTCTCCATCGGGGCATTGATTTAGAGCGGAGGCCAATTCCTTGAAGGTGTCGGCCATTTTCCAGGGAGTTTTGTCTTCCTCCATTGGTAGATCTGCGGCTGAAGGCGGTGGCGAGAGAGGCGACGGAAAAATGGGAGAGGAAGTGGTGGTGGAATAAAGGGGGTGTAGGCACGACGACAATGGCGACGACGAAATGGTGGGTCGGAGCTAGGGCTTAGCGCGAGCAGAGCGGCTGAAATGGATATTAGGGATGAAGCGGGCTGAATTGAGAAAAATTGGGGCTGGGGTGTATATATATCCTCGTACACAGCGGTTCGAAACCGCTGTCCAATCTTTTCCTTGGACAGCGGTTATGAACCGCTCTCTAAGGAGCTTTGCACAACGGTTCATCACTGCTCTCTAAGGTTTGTTCTTGGACAACGGTTTTGAACCGCTGTCTATTTTTAAATTTTTTTTTTTATTAAAACCGCTCTCCAAGCTATATTTTGGAGAGCTGTTTGAAAAAAATGGCTGTCCAAGTGGAGCTGTGCAAGCTTAAATGTGGAGTAGTGAAGGACTGCCTTATCAACCAGGTTCTATGATTTTAATTTGCACACAACATAAATGCAAGTATCCTAAACCTATAGTTGGTTACTTGCATAAATATTTTGTCTAGTTTCTTAAAACACATCAGAAAATTTTCATCATTTAGTGTTTAAGATGAGTATTCTTAACCTATAGTTGGTTACTTGCATTTAGGGGTTTGTAAGTGTAGCAAGTATCCTAACAATTATTGGTTACTCAACTACTTTTATAGGTAATACCGACAATAAAACAGAAATGGCCAGCAAATGCATCCAAAGAAATTTGGATCCAACAAGACAATTCCAAACCACACATATCAAATAATGATCAACATTTTAGAGCCATAACTGAATCTGATGGTTTCAACATAAGAATTTTACAGTAGCCAGCAAACTCACATGACACAAATATTAATGATTTGGGCTACTTTGCATCACTTCAGGCATTACAAGTGAAGAAGAAGACAAAAACTGTTGTTGATTTAGTTAATAATGTGGCAAAATCATTTGAAGATCTATCAGCAATTACTCTTAATAAAGTGTTTCTTAGCTTGCAGATGAGTTGCATTGAGATCTTGAAGGTTAAAGGAGATAACAATTTCCAGACACCACACATGGGCAAAGACTCACTTGCATATCAAGGATTACTACCTGATAATCTAGAAGTGGATGAGAGTTTGGTAAGGGAATGCATAGAACACTTAATGCAACCTGGTAATAGATTTGGAAGCACATATGATTTGGGCAAACTTATTAGTGATTTAGGGTATTAGAAGTGTAAGACCCTATTTTGTATATTTTGATTCCCACTACTGAGTAGTTGGTGAATGTTTACTGCATAAACATATAAGTAGATAAACTTCTAGTGCATGATTTGTTTAAGCAGTAAACATTAGTAGAACAATGCTTTTTGGTTTGTATTTTGACCATCAAAATGAATATGATGGCTTTTGGAAATGTATTAGACCCTCAGATTATAACATCATCATTGGGATATGTGACTTGCATCCTAATCTAGAATAGTAATCCTAGAGGTTGCAGATTAAATTCAGAATTGGCACTCATAAGGATCATATTATGTCTCCTAAATGATGAGAGGATTACTCATCATTGGTGACATAATCTCCATTTCATGTTAAAACACATAATAACATGCAATTCAGTTCACATTTCACCTTAAAACACACAATAGCATGAATTCAATTCACATTTCAGATTAAAACACGGAATAACATGAATTAAGTTCACAATCCATTGGACCCTCAGATTATAACATCATCACCGGGTTATCTTAAGCATCATAATCTAGGCAGATGGTCCTAGAGGTTGCTTATCATAGGGCATATCAATTTTGCATCCTAATCTAGGAAATATTTGAGTCTTAGAGGTTGCAATAACCCAAACAAAATCAGTTAATCACATTGCAAAGTACATGCCATAAGTCAACAAGAAATTAAATAATGAAAGACATAACCTGTAAATCAGATCTTTGGCCGATGGGCAAAGAATAATCAACATCTCAACAAACCCTCTATTGGACTCATGCAACCAATATTATTTATTAGAGAATGGTGGTGGACACCCAGGCATCGACTTTCTTAATGCTAACACTTCATCGGAAAGCAGATCGGACGAGGGCTCACAATTTTCAGGGGATTGAGTATCTTGAACAACCATTAGGCTGTAATCGGGAGAACCCCCATTTTCACAGATTTAAGGGGATTGAGAATCTTGAATAATCATTAGGTTGTAATATGGAGAACCCCAGTTTCAGGGATTTCACTTTCAGCACCGATCTGCACCATGCCGCTTCCATCTGCACCGATCTCCGCTGTAACCACCTCCATCTTCCTTTCTTCTCCCCATCTTGTATACAACGGGTTTTGTGAATCAAAAGCCCCCGTTTCTTCCCACCAATGATCGGAGGCTGGATCTTGTTCAAACTCTTTAAAATCTTCGGTATTTGGCCCCGAAGGTGAATCGACAATGGGAGAATTAGGGTTTTTGGGATCCATCGATATGGAGATGGGCGAGAAGAGAGAGTAGAGTGCGGTTTGGGTTTGAGAGGATTGCAAAGAGTAACAATGGTGAGGTTTATAGAGACAAATGCAGAGAGCAACAATGGTGAGAGGTGAAAATGAATCGAGAGAGAAGAGAGAGAAGAAAGGCTAGGGTTTGTGAGGTGATGGGGAGAGAAAACACTGATGAGTGGTTTAGGTTTAAGGAATAAAGTGGGCCAGTTAGTTAATAAAGGTGGGATTAGGGGATTTAGGTTTTGTATTTAGTTGGGTTAAGTGAGTGACAATTGGTGTAATTTATATGTATTGTGAAGGGTGTTTATATTGATGAAAATTTCCATTTTAGGAAAGTGGACAAAAATTGTGAGACGCCCAAAATAGAATACTAGACAATAATTTTGGGACAGAGGGAATATGACTTATATTACAACAAGGGTATTAGTAGTGATAACTAAATGTTGTGACTTATACTACAAAAGAGTTTTACTGAATAACGGTAAATTTTTTTACTAAATAACAGTGAGAGTTTTTTTGAATAACAGTGAAAGTTTTTCTGAATAACAATGATAATTTTTTTGAATAACCGTGAGAGTTTTGCTGAATAACAATTAGAATTTTTCTGAATAAAACTGAGAGTTTTTCTAAATAATAGTGATATACCTTTTGAATAATAGTGAGAGTTTTACTGAATAACCACGAGAGCAGTACGCGACGATGCGAGAACAGCTGGAATGGCCGCGAGAGCAGCGGCGTGATGACGTGAGAAGAGCGGGCGAATGAACATGGCATAATCGCGAGAGCAGCAGCGCGACAATGCGAGAACAACGACTAATGAGCGTGTAATGACCAAAGCAGCGACACAAATGAGTGTGGAATGAGATTGGGAGCGTAAATTCGGGTCAACTCATCCCTCAAAACGGGTCATATTGAATTAAAGTTCATAGTGTGAACATGGTTCACAGGAATGTTACCCTTTGAACTCAAACCCGATTAATTTGACCTTGAGCGAAGTTAGAAATTTTTGAATTGATAGGGTAACATTTGTGTGAGATTATTTCACAGTGAAACGTGATATAATTTATGAATGACGATTTAATATTTTTGCAAAGATGAATGTTAAGTTGTGATAAATTGTCATTCGTCTCATGTATGCGGTGTCTCACACAAATTTTTACTTTACAAAAATGTTTAGAGACAATTTTGAAGTTCAAACTCAAATCATGTGTATTCAAAATTTGAATAAGATGGGATTTTATGAAAAAAATAAAATAATGTGCCACCATTACCGGCCGCTTATAAAATATCCAGAAGCTAATGTTAGTTAAGGAGGGCCACGGCTTTAATGAAAGTCTTAAAACAAAACCATATGGACTGGGCTAACAAAAAAAAAACAGCAATTTGGACTTTAATAATAGATACTATAAAACTGAATTGCTATTTTTCATTTGTTTGTTCAACCTTTTCGCTTTCAATCAATCGTGAATAATATAGAGCCCACTGGTGGGTATTATATCTTTGTCTACTGCTTACATGATCACCTACGTGTTAATGCCACATAATAATATTTATCTTTTTCTTTTTATCAATTATATATATTTTTCTACATATTTTTAGATTACCATAAATTTAGGGGTAGTTACTCTTAGGTATTATTTTTCAAGTGATTTTACTTTAAGGTGCTACATTTTTTTAGACTTACTCTAAGGTACCAAAATTTGGCCAAAAAGTCTTAAATACCCTTATGTATATAATAATGTGTTATATTAGTAGTCAGGTGCAGTTTTTAAAATTTTACATTTTTCTGCACCCCACATTTTTAGTAATTTTGTATATTAAAAATTTTAAAATCGTAGATTTTGAATTTTAATTGTATGTCCTTTTATCTAATTGATTTTTAGCCCTTTTTTTAATTATTTATCTTTTTATTTAATTAATTTTTTTAGTAACAAAAATTCAACCCAAAAAAATCAAGTATTCGAAACTATTCTGCACACCCCAATTTTTTTTAATCATGTCCTTTTATTTAATTAATTTTTTTAGTAATAAAATATTAGCCAAAGAAATTACACATTCGTATATTTATTAAATTGTATATTCTTAACCAAATTCTGCACACCTTTAAATAATTTTTTACACACCAATTTTTTTTAATCGTCTGTCATTTCTTAAAAAATTCTGCACACTCCAAAATTATGCACTCCCATAAAATAAAAATCTGCACACCCACTCAAAAAAATTTTGCACACCCATAAAAAATTCTGCACACATATAATAAAAATTACACTTGCACACCTACAAAAAAAAAATACGCACGCAATAAAAAATGCACACGATATATAAATCTCTTGCTTTCTCACTTTTGCTCAATAACAATAATAATCTCCTATTCAACACAATATATGCAACATATCTAAAAACATCTTATGCTCAATAGTCAATAACAATAATCATCTCCCATTAAACAAAATATATAGCCGAACCCCCCCCCCACCCCCCACACACACACATAATAATCTCCTATTCAACACAATATATGCAACATATCTGAAAACATCTTATGCTCAATAGTCAATAATCATCTCCCATTCAACAAAATATATAGCCGAACCACCGCGATTGCGTTGCTTGGAGAAAGACGGCGCTGGCGTTGGGCGATGGCCACCTCTCTGGGTGAATTTGAGATAGCAGAGAAGGGTTCGAGTGAGGGAGAGAGAAATCTGAATAAATGGGATTGGACGAATCTATGCAGAATATGGGAATTTGAATAGATTGATCGAATTTGATTTGGAATGAAACTGGGAATTTGCTTATTTGGAGGTGAATTGCCGTGGCCCGTGATTATATTAAAATCTTTTGCAACGTCCGCCGAAAAATCTTGAATGGGGAAGAAATAATCAAACAATGTTTAGACCGGTTATTTTAAGAAAAATATATCCCTAATTTATTATTTTGTTAGTATAAGTGTAGAGATGTCAACTTTTCAGACGTAAAAAAGTATTCTTAAAAAGTCTCAAAGACATCTGAAAGAATACCTCTCAGAAAAAAAAAGATTTAGGGAGTAATTTTCCCTAAATTTAATATCCCTTTCTCAAATTAAATTCTGAAATCATTCCATATATCTTCTCCTCTCTCTTGTGTAACAATCATTCCCGTTTAATTCACCATTCTTTGTCGGAATCTTCAACAGATCAGTCGTTGTTTTACGCCATAGCCATTTTTGCAAGTTCTTAATTCCTAGTGCTTCTCCATTTACAAAAAATAATTAAAACTCATGGAGTCAAATATGAAGTATCTAAAGAGTTTACCAACAAATTGCATATGTAACAACAATATTATGCACTATGAGAATTATGCTGAATAAAAGGGAAACGTGTTATATTAAAATCATTTAAAACTTCATGACATTTTCTTTTGAATAAACTTCAATTCATATGGTGCACATATTTTTCTTGTTTTATTTCAAACAGAGAGGAGAGTAGGGAATGAAAGAATTAAAAAAAAAGAAGAAAGCATAATACACAATTAATGGTGAACGAGAATCAAACTTCATTGCATTTCCTTTTTCTTGATTGTAAGAATAAATTATACTTTTCTTTTCTTTTTGCTGGGCTCTATTAAAAAAATAAAATCAAACAACCAGGGGCGGAGCCAGAAATTTGGGTGAGGGGGGGCCAAAAATACCGTTCAACTTACATTAATATTAGTGAGTCTCACGCAAGATTTCAATTCAAGATCACAAGACTTATTGTGCATTATATAAACATGCAATTTATTGTACTGAAAGATGTAATTTATTTACACAAAACTGTGCAACTATTTTTCTATATTAATATATAGTTGCACGATTCAGTGTAAACAAGTTGCATATTTCAATATATCAATGCACTATAATGCACGGTGCACATGGCTATATAAAAGATTTAACCCACTAATATGTATTTGTTAATTATTAAATTAAATATTTTAAGTAGAATATATTAATATTAATCTACAAAAAATAGTTAACAAAACACAATTTAATACATATATTTATTTATGAGAAATTAAGAAAAGGAAACTTGAATGGTGGAAAAAATTATAATCATCCGTATAAAGTCTTTTATATTCTTTAATTATTTTTTGCAATTAAAAGAAAAATATTTGAAATTTGAAAATTTGGGCTTAGATTACAAGTTATTGGACTCTAAAGAACAGGCCCAACTTGTATTATGCTGGGATGCTGATATACATACACAGTTTATACCTAATATAGTAATAATTAAAAAAAATCTAACTTAATATATTAATATATTAATAATTTTAAAAAAATTCAGCATAATAAATTGCATGCTTCTAAATTGCACTATGAGTGTACGGTGCATACAAGACCTAGTCTTGATTTGAGGATTTAATTTGGAAAAAAAAATATTGTATTTGTGGTATAAATCCTAAAATATATAATCAAATCTAAAAATATATATGATGATAAAAGGAAAAAAATAAAAATTCATATATGGCATTGCCACGTAGACAACCACGTAGGTGGTGGACACAAATATAATATCACCGATGGGCTCTATATCATTTCCGTTCAACCAATAACTCTGTACTTCTAGTCCATTGGGTCCTAAATATTTTAATTATATAGTAAATTTGATTCTCCACTTTAATATAATTGTATACCAAAACAATCATACCACTCATTTTCTTTATCAATCAGTCCAACACAAAGATCTCAACCTGAGAATGAGATGCAAGAGGTTAGAGGCCCAGTAGGCCCTGTAGATTGAGGAGTTGATTGCAATTAGAAAACATTATAAGGACAAAATAACAAACTCCCCCAACACATGTTTTTCTGCGTATGCTATACGCCAGCGCTACACTGTATAGTCCATAGAGTTCATAAAATCTGGGCCGCCATTTTTTCTGGTAACACACTCTAACAATTTATTGCTCGTGTTCATCTTTTGATTATATTAGATAAAACTTATGGTTGTATTTCTATTACTATAGATAATTACATGTCCCCCGAATTTTTTCTTAAGCTCGTTTTTATTGAAGGTTGCTGGAGTTTGCTCATGGTTTTATTTATTTTTTTGCTTCATCTTGTTGATTATACATGTTTATATTGTTTGTGATTCAATGTTTATTATTACTCAGCTAAATTGCCGCGTAACTGATGTGAAATTCCCATTGAATTCTTGTAACGGTCTTCAGTTGAGTTACGAGATTGTGTTGAATTTATTTTCCTTGTGGTTATAGTTTTAAGTGTATATATTTGTGACAAAAGGGATTTTAAATTTACCTGAAGAATTCTGTTATAAAGCAAAAATTGTGGCCCAGTGCATTTTTAGTAGTAGAATTTGTCAAGTGAAACTCATAATGCCGCAAACTACAGAAAGTTAAGGGTTAAAGATGCTGTAAATAGTCCAAGATCCTCAACTTGAATTAGTATCATTCTTTTTGTTTTTTTTTTTGTTGTTGTTGGTGTTGTTCTGATTTAATGGATCTTATGGGATTTGTTCTTATGAACAAAACTGTCTGGCTCAATATAGAATATTCAACATCCTGAATATGATTTTAAAGGGCGGAGAATTATTGAGATATATCATTGTAACACAGTGTTAAATGCCTAGGTCATTCCTCCTTTAAATATGATGTTGGTTGTGTTAATAAACATCGTCAAATGTGTATGCAATTGTATGTGTAAAATGCATCCATTAATGCCTTTTGCCTATAAGCCATGTTATTTTTCTCACTTATTTTTAAATGATGGACCTATATCATGAAATGAAGATTGCTGTTTATATGCATACATCATGGTGGCATGGTGCAAGCAGTAATGTTCAGTTTCTTCATAAGAAGCTCGACAGAACTCATATAAAAGTTTAGAAAATAGAAGTGATGAAAGATTAACACAAACTGGGACACCACAAAGTAAAATTATATCATAAGGAAAAAGTGTAAATTACTGCTTGGAAGCTTATGTAAGTTGCTTTCATGTATAGCTAAAGATGTCCATCCTTTTAAGGACATTGAGTGAATGAGCTGGCTTTGTCTTCAAATGATGTTGCCAAATTAGATAAATTTTTACTCAGTTGAATGCCAATGTTGGAAAGTTCTGCTATAGATGACACATGACACTTAAATTTGTTCATCTTTGTATTTTAATCACTTAAATTTAAATGTGATGCTGCTCTTTTGTCCGTAAGGATTTGGTGTTACTGTGAAATTTCATTCAGGTCTTTCAGGGTTAAAATTAGTGCTACACCACAAGGTAACATGGTTAGCATGTGCTCTGGTTTCATTATTCGGACCTTCATTCCAGTAATTTCGGTATCAAGTTCAGTTTGATTATCTACTTTTAAGGCTTAGGGTGCTTAGTTTCTAAACCATGTAATCTGATGTTGATCAAGGGTACACAGTTTCGTGTTTCTAGCTGTGGTGTTGGCTTTAAAATGATCCAAGAATAGTTGGTGCAATTGGCACAAATATAGCATTTAGTGTTCATATGAGTAGCTAGTGGTGGGGTTGGGGGTAGAAGATGGGGGCTTCCTGTCTCGCTCATACTTTCATGATATAATTTTACTGATAATTGAATGAATGCGGTTGACTTCTTTTTCCACTGGTTGATTTCATGCTTGCGAAAATAAGTTGTTCACCACATAGGAATCTTTCAGATTTCTGGAAGACTTGTCAATTGCAGATCAGTGGGGAGGGAAGTCTTGTATTAAAATATACAGATAATTGCTTAAAGAAGATTGGAATTGTTCCATTGGTAACCCTGTTTTCCAAGTTTTGAAGGTACCCTTCTTTTTTAATTGTAAATGTTTTGTCTCTGTTAGCACCTTTACACTCGAATATGCATTTCCATGGGCTTTTATTGGCCAGAATTTCATTATCCGGTAATCAATCTATTTTCTTTGGAAGTGAATTTGAGAGCCCGAGATAATATGAGACTTCAGCATTTTAGTTTGTTTCTTTCGTTGACTAATTAGATGTGCATTATCATATGTTATAATTGTCTGTCTAATATCAGGTTTAGTTTTACTTTTGCTTACAAATGAATGAGTTTTGGCTGTTTGGTTGGAGTTTGGCACCATATTGAAGAGAGATAATATGGCCTTACTTATCATCATTTCATACTGTATTAGTTGCTCATACAATTGCATTATTTGGTTTAAGACTTTTATGTTCTGTCAGCATTGAATAACACTTAAAAATAATTCATCTTTTAATGTTTTCACCTGTTGCACAAACTGTATCACAGTGCTTAGATGGTGTAAATTCTAAAACTGCATGAGTTGTCATCACATGAATAGTTCTCTTGACATTAATTGATATAATAAAGTTGGTATAGGTAGTAAATGTTTCAATTTTAGGTTTATTGATTTGTCTAATCAAATTGATGCGCAGTGAATGTATCTTTTTCACCAGAATTTCATCCATTAAAAAAAGAAAAAGACACGAGGAGAAGAATTTTCTCACAGAGGAAATACTAGTGATTGTGATTGATGAGATCATCTTAATATTTTACATTTGGCAGATATGATACTCTGCCCAGAAACACAGGAACTCTACAGTGATGTGTTTGATCTACAAATTGATTGTGCTAATTGTTAGATTAAGTATGAATTTTGGTGGGTATTATGGAATGTCAATTGATATATATGATTGCCCATTTTTCTGAGTAGTTTTATAAAGCTCCTATCTTGTGTTTCTTTTTTAAAAGGTTGGAGGACATCCAAATCTGATGTATACTGGAAATCGACTTTTGTGATCATACCCACAATCATATATTACCCAAGCACAAAAAGACATTCCAGTTGTATGTTTCTTACCAGGTAACCTATTATCAAATGGAAGTGTACAAAAATAGTTTATAGGCTCTCTTTCCTTAAAACTTAACAATTACTTGTTTCTGAACCAGCCCCATTAGGCACCTCATAGTTTTGGACTTTTGGTTCTTGGATTGGATATTTTTCCGGGCAAAATGCACTATTGAGTAGCGTCCAGGGAATGCAATTCATTCTATCATGGCGTGTTATGGTGTATTTGTATTTGTGTCATCCATTTTTATATTAATATAAGCATAAAACAAGTACTAGCATAATTTAAACTCTTAAAAAAACCCATGTATGATGTGGTGTTTTATCAATTTAATTATATCTATAATTCGTGTTATGTGTCCTGTCTTGTTGAGGATTGCCACCCATAGTAATCCCTAAACAATCACCTTTTACTATTCATGAAATACAAATACTGGATTTCAAATCCGATGTAATCCCTAAACAAACACACCCTTATTCTAAAGTCAATATGGTAGAGTCTGCTACAACGATGATATAGGTAGAAAGTAAAGCTTTTTATATTATTACCACATGCTTTTTAGGTGTCATCTCTTCTACAACTAATTAGGCATAACACTTTCCCTATATAGCATCACAATGACTGCGAAAAAGTATGGGAAGTACGAAAATATTACGCAATATGTTTACCCCATTTTTATACTTTCATTATAGTATTCCGCCTTTCAAGTCTTCACGAATTAAATCAAGGTGCAAAGAAAGAAAGGAATGGCAATGGTGAGTGGGGTATAACCAGAATCGAGCTGGATAGAGGTTCATTGAAATAGGGAAAAGGAGTTAGTAGAATTGAATAGGAGAACATAGAGTTGAATTAAGGAGGGGGGGGGGGAGGGGTAAGGACATGCAAATGAGAAGACGGCATTTAGTGACAAAGGAAATTAAGACAGATTGCGAAAAAACAAATACTCACTCCGCCCCCACAAAGATAGACTTATAGTTATTTTCACATATATTAAAAAATGAAAGTTATTATAGTTTAAAATATTAAATTTTTGTGTTGTTTTTCCATTTTGCCCTTGTTATAATACCTAGATATTGATTTGGGAAAAAACAAGATACACCAAATAGGGGCAAAAAGATGCAAATGAAACATCAATAATATAATAAATATAGTCACTGACCTATCTTTGTGGGACGGGTGGAGAATAAAAAGATAGACTAAGTGGAATAACTTAAGTGGTTTGAGGGCCATTAATCTCACCATTAAGGAGAACATAGAGTTGATGCTGCAACTAAGGAGGAAGAAGTGGTGTTAGGGTTTTCTGAAGTTAATAAAAAGGGAAAGTACGATTTGTTGATATCTGAGGGGTTTTATACTGAGCCTAAAGGGCTTTCGTCTGAGCCTCAGATGGGGTATTCGTCTGAGCCTCAGGTGGGGTGTTCTACTGAGCCTCAGGAGGGGTTTTCGTCTGAGCCTCAGGTGGGGTATTCGACTGAGCCTCAGGTGGGGTTTTCATCTGAGCCTCAGTGGGGTATTCGACTGAGCCTCAGGTGGGGTTTTCTACTGAGCCTCAGGTGGGGTTTTCATCTGAGCTTCAGGTGGGGTGTTCTACTGAGCCTCAAGAGGGGTTTTCGTCTGAGCCTCAGGTGGGGTTTTCATCTGAGCCTCAGGTGGGGTATTCGACTGAGCCTCAGGTGGGGTTTTCTCTTGAGTATAGGTGGGGTTTTTCATCCCGAGCCTCGGGTGGGGGTTTAAAGGAATTCATACCAAGAGTTTTTGCTAACAAACGAGCCTTTTAAATAATGAAAGTTCATGGGAACATGACCCAATATTTCATTTAATTGCTTTTTAGTATCTTTATTTCCCTAAAATTGTGATAAGCCCCTATGGTCCCCCCTTCTCTGATTTAAGTGATGGTTTGTTGCAGAATTTGTTATGCAGAAAAATATTCTAACTTCTCACCTATTTTCTCTCTCTTCTCTCATCTTTCTCTCATCATCATTCTTATCTTATTCATATTGTCCTTGTTCTTCGTACGTTTACCCGTAAAATTATACAAAAATTACAATTTACATTCCATATATATCCAGACATTACATTTGGTATCCAGAGACAAGGTTTCTTCTCATCACCATGGTCGAAAAACACCCGCTTTTGAAAGCCCCGCAAGAGAAACCAACGAAATTTGAGCAACTTTTCATCTTTGAATCCTCGAAATGGAAAAGCTCTCGATGATAAAACGCAGGATGCTATAAATACTCTTTTCTCTGAGAGAGGTTGATAACAAGTTTCTTTGGTATGAGTGGAGAACTTTCCATGTTGGGAGATAAGTTTGACAATGTTATGCGATTTTTGGGTGACGGCCTCTGACTTGGGTTTTAATTTTGATAGAGGAAAAGGTCTTAGCGGTGGGTTCTTCTATTGCAGGGAAGCCCTAGTTTTGGTTTTTCAGGGGGCTCCTCAAACCTTTCATGGTTCGACTCTTCAAATGGAAGGTTAATTCCCAATCCTACTCCTATTCCCATTCACCCTATTCCTAAAGTTGAGTTTCCTAAATTTGATGGATCTAACCCTAGGGGTTGGGTTTTGAAATGCAACAATTATTTTCAATTAATCCCTAATGTTCCCGATCCTAAGAAGATTAACCTTGCTTTATTCACTTTGAGGGTAGAGGCTGCCTCGTGGTTTCGAAATTTTACTTTGAAACCCTCGATGTTACTTGGGATCGGTTTGTGGAGATAATTTCTGTGAGATTTGAAGAGATAAGAGATATTTCTATTATTCTTTGAGTTTAATAAGCTCTCAAATTTGGGGCTTATATGGATTATGTGGAAAAGTTTGAGGAACTCGAGAGCTAGTTTGATTCTTAAATTGGGTGATCATTTTTCGAATACTATTTTGTGGAGAGCTTCATTAGTGGGGCCGATACCGAGTTGCAATCTGCTTCTAAATATGTTTGCACCCACTTTTTGACAAAGAAGCTATTGTTCGGGCAAGAAACATGAATACACCATGGATACTCTAACTAGAAAGTTCAAGCCTCCTTATACGGGCTCTAACTCTAACCCTAACCCTAACCTTAACTTTGTTCCTTGGAAGAAATCTGATTTGTCAATCCCACCTCAACTGAAACCTCCCATTAAACTCCTTACTCCCCTACTGAAATGGCTGCTAGAAGGGAGAAAGAGTTGTGTTATAATTGTGATGAGCAGTTTACAAGGGGCCATAAGTGTAACAAAAGATTACTTACATGATTTTGGCTGAGGACATTTCATATGAATCTTCTGACTATGTTTACCGAGGTCACTTAAAAGAAGTTCGATCCTGAACCAATTGCCTATGGAAGAGGTTCAGATGATCTCTGATCTTTATGTCGCACCTTCCGATGTCACTACAATGAGGATTATTGGGGATTGTGGGGGTCATACATTTCATATATTGATTGATCTGAGGCAAAGACAATCAACTTTATTAAAAGCAGCCATCGCGAACAAATTGAATCGCCTCTTTCCCTACCACACCTATTCGGTTAAGGTGGCAAATGGGCAAAAGATGGCACTCAACCGGTGGATTCTTTTTTTTGGGTCTATGCAATTCACCGATTTTCAATATCCTTTGAGATTATTGGATACTGAAAGTTGTGATTTGATTTTGGGAGGTGATTGGCTGAAATCTTACACCCCAATTGAATTGGACTACAAGCACATGACAATCACAGTGTCATTACTTGGCAAGAGGGTTAAACTACAGGCATTTACTTCCACTGAGAATTGCCAATTCATTTCTGAGCTCTCTCTTTTCCAAATGTTACATTTGGACAACCCTACTGCTGTCTAAGATTTCTATGTGGTCTACTTGGCTACTCCTCTTTGGGGAGAGTGATTCAGATTATCGCAATCTTAGATGATTATCTTGACATTTTTGAAGAGCCTCACAGGATTACCTCCATCAAGGGGTATTGAACATCAAATCATCTTGAAACCAGATAGTGTTCCTAAACAACAGTTTCCCTACAGGACTTCTCACTCCCACAAGGAAGAAATTGAGAAGATAATGCAAGAGTTGTTACACTCTGGTACTATACAGCATAGCAGGAGCCCTTTTGTTTCACCAGTCAATTTGGTCAAGAAAAAGGACAACAGTTCGAGGATGTGTGTTGATTATAGATACTTAAATGATCTTACAATCAAACACAACTACCCCATTCCTATAATTGAGGAATTGTTGGATGAATTACAAGGTGCAAGGTTCTTTTCTAAGATTGACTTAAGATCCGGTTATTTCGGATCTTAATGAAACCAAAGCATTGTGTTTTTAATGAAGATTTAGAACTTATAATGGCCATTATGAGTTCTTAGTCATGCCTTTTGGGCTTTGCAATGCCCCTGCTACTTTCCAGTCCTTAATGAATCAAATTTTCAATGATTTCTAAGGAAATTTGTTCTGATCTTTTTTGATGATATTTTGGTCTATAGGTCCACTTGGGGAGAGCATTTACACCATCTATCTATTGTTTTGGGTATCCTAAGGGCTAATCATTTCAGATGCAAAAGAGGACAAAATCTTTACAATTTATTTTTGGAAAGAATTGTTTTTTCATCTCATGGGCACTAAACTAGCCATGAGTTCAACCTATCATCCACAATCTGATGGCCAAACTGAGAGATTGAACCAATGCTTAGAACACTATCTTAGGTGTATGGTGCAAGATACACCTAAGCAGTGGCTGAAGTGGTAACCCCTGACTGAATTTTGGTATAATACCAACTACCATACAAGCTTGAAAACAACACCCTTCCAAGCTTTGTATGGATATCCTCCTCCTTCCGACTATGGGATCCTATTTGGACTCTACCAATCTAGACGCATCGCCTGGGTTCAACAACGTCAGCAGGTTTTTCGAGTTGATTCGAGATAATCTCATCAAAACTCAAGATAGGATGAAAGGGTTTCTTGATAGACATAAAGAGGAGAACGACTTTCGAAGTGGGTGACCTTGTTATCTTAAGCTACAACCTTTTTAAGCAAAATTCCCTACATCTGCGAAGGAATCTCAAACTTTCTTCAAAGTACTTTGGTCCATACCAAGTGCTTGAGAAAATTGGTCGTAGCCTACAAACTAGATCTCCTCCTAATTCCGAATTCACCCGGTTTTTTCACGTCTCTCTGTTGAAAAAAGAAATTAGGTAAAAAATTGTACCTTTCTACAACCTTGCCTCCGGATTGGACTTGAATGGTGCATTCGGCGTCTTTCAGATTGGTATCGTTAAAATCCGAATCCGCTCTCTGCATCGCCAAACAAGTTCACGAGTTAGTGTTTTGTGGAGTGCATGAAGAATGGGATATTCATTTCGGTGGAAGATTGATTTTTTTTCCCCTTGTTTTTAAGGCGCTACATCCTTGGGGACAAGGATTCTCATCGGGGAGTATTGTCATAGACATTAATCTCGCTGCCGATTGATCTTTTTGCAACTAAGGAGGAAGAAGTGGTGTTAGGGTTTTCTGAAGTTAATAAAAAGGGAAAGTACGATTTGTTGATATCTGAGGGGTTTTATACTGAGCTTGAAGGGCTTTCGTCTGAGCCTCAGATGGGGTATTCGTCCCCGAGCCTCGGGTGGGGTGTTCTCTTGAGCCTCGGGAGGGTTTTCGTCGAGCCTCGGGTGGGTGGGGTATTTGAGCCTCGGTGGGGTTTTCTCTTGAGCCTCGGGTGGGGGTGTCGGTGAGCCTCAGGTGGGGTTTTCTACTGAGCCTCAGGTGGGGTTTTCATCTGAGCCTCAGGTGGGGTGTTCTACTGAGCCTCAGGAGGGGTTTTAATCTGAGCCTCAGGTGGGGTATTCGACTGAGCCTCAGGTGGGGTTTTCTACTGAGCCTCAGGTGGGGTTTTCATCTGAGCCTCAGGTGGGGTATTCGACTGAGCCTCAGGTGGGGTTTTCTACTGAGCCTCAGGTGGAGTTTTCATCTGAGCCTCAGGTGGGGTTTAAGGGAATTGCGCCTGAAGAGTTTACCAACAAATGGGCCCATAAATAATTAAAGTTCATGGACTGCAGCCCAGTATTTCATTTAATTGCTTTTCTGTATTTTTATTTCCCTAAAATTGTGATAAGCCCCTATGGTCCCCCCTTTTCTGATTTAAGGGACGGTTTGTTGCAGAATTTGTTATGCAGAAAAATATTCTAACTTCTCACCTATTTTCTCTCTCTTCTCTCATCTTTCTCTCATCTTTCTCTCATCATCATTCTTATCTTATTCATATTGTCCTTGTTCTTCGTACGTTTACCCAGAAAATCATACAAAAAATTACAATTTACATTCCATATATATCGGTACATTACAGTGTTGTTTTTTCATTTTGCCCTTGTTATAATACCTAGATATTGATTTGGGAAAAAACAAGATACACCAAATAGGGGCAAAAAGATGCAAATGAAACATCAATAATATAATAAATATAGTCACTGACCTATCTTTGTGGGACGGGTGGAGTATAAAAAGATAGACTAAGTGGAATAACTTACGTGGTTTGAGGGCCATTATCTATGCTCTGAGGTCATGAGTTCAAGTCATCATTTGATTAATTAAAAAAAAATAATAAAAAAATAAAATAAAATAAAATATATATATATATATATATATATATATATATATATATATATATATAAAAGATAGAAGATGAATTGAAGTATAAGAAAAGGGCCTGTGCTTGTGAATTTAATTTGTATTTATCATGACGTAATAGACTCATAATGCTCAACTGCCCCAATTACTTTTGCATTTATTTGGTTTAATGGTCTCTCAATCTAATATAGCCCCTTTTTTCAATGCGCGAACTACCTCAACCTCACTCCAACCCATCACCCCCTTGTGAAGTTACCTAATCACCCTTCCCCTATTCATAACCATCTTTGACCTCTTAATAACCTCACATGCATAGTTCTTTAGGTGACATCAATTCCTTTAGCTTAATTATAGCATTGGCGTTGAACTAATTGCAAAGGCATTTATTTCTTAATGCAACTGGCAAAACTAGCTAATATCAAAGTGTAATGAGGAGATACTTCATCCAAAGATCCTCCAAATTGGATCTGAGAAAATGAAAACAAAGAAAACATTTTTAACTGTCTATTGTTAATTCTATCAAATGTTTGCTTGCTTTGCTGATGCTTTTTCTTCCATCCTTAGCTAAACATGCTATTATTAAACTTGTTTTTTGAATTTAGAGGCAGAAACTAAACTTGACCGTTAATGTTGTTGGAGTGAAACTGCATTTTTTGCATTTTGGTGGGCCAGAAACCTAAACCTATGCTCCCAGGTACATATTTATCTGTGTCCTATCCAATCATAGTATTCCATATTTTCAGTTAATCTACTAATAGAGATATTTTTGAAATTTTGGTAGTATTAGTAAACAACAAGCTGTGTATTTCTTTTTCCATTTTTTTAAACAACCAAAAAAGGGTTGGAAATAAAAGGAAAAGATTGACTGGTTTAGCCCAGCGTTTTGCTGTTGTGGCACACTGTGATTGGAAGAGAAGTAGAGTTTAATGCAAAAATGTCAGTGAGAATGCATGCGGAAAATTACCTGACATTCTGATAAAGAAAATTGGGACACATGAACATATGTTTCTGCTAAAAGATGGGCACAAATCTCACCCACCAACACTACTGCTGCTATACTGGACGACTCTTCCTATGCTTGCTTGACAAAATTAAAAGAAGGAAAGGGATAAATAGCACACTATTAAAGCTCCACCCTTTAGTCGTTTTCGCCATATGTTGGCTTAGAAATGGAGCATCAACAGTGCTACTTGTGATTTAATAGTACTAGAAATTATTGCTTTTTTGGGTTTTTGAAGCAGGCTGATGGAGGGGGTGGTGTTAACCCTTAACTCTTCTTATTTTTCCTGGTGTTGCCGGCGGCAGGGGCAGCGGCGGCGTTATCATGGATGACATCAAGCAAAACAGTACTCTTGCATTTGGGGCATCTAGGGTCCTCCTCTGCTAGCATCACATACATGAGGCACCTGGGGCACCCCACCAGCATCATCGACGTCGCCTCCGGGCTGCTCGAGTAGTTCAGCTCCGACGAGACGCATGAACTTGGTGGAGACGTCGGTGAAACCGTCAATGATCTGCTCGGGGACTCCACTTGACGGTGGTTCACCCTTGGTGGCGACAAATTCAGCTCCAGCTCAAGCTTCGGTGTGTTTCTTCGACTCATGTTGTTCCTTTCTTCTTCTTCTTTAAGTATGAATGATATTTCCTTTGACTAGTATGTCAAACCTGTTTAAATAACAGAAAGAAACAAACACAGGTTAATTAAGGGAGTTTATGACAAAGATTGATCAAGAAATAATTTGAGTAGTAGTAGGTGTAGTATGTAAGTAAGTACCTGTAGATTTGAGAGAATTATTGGCGGAGAGGCGAAGATTTTTATTTTTTAAAATTCTATAGGCGGCGAAGGGTGGTGGAGGCGGTGGTGATGACCACTGATTATAGCAGCAGAAACACTAGTAACATGAGGTTGTTAAAATGGGTGATGAGGGTGTTTTTGGTCCTGCAGGGCCATAATATATATAAGAGGGGTTGGAGGAGAGAGATTAGATGGCTTTAAAGCTTAATTAAATTATGGTGAGAGGTGGAGAGAGAGGGTGGGGGGTTTAATGGAATTGAAATGAATATTGGTAGAATGGTAGAAGATGAGTGTGTATGTAAATTGAAGGCCAGAAAATGTATTAATTGTAGGAAAAGATCCCAAGATGGTTGCAGAAAAGGGAAATTTGTAGTAAATATTGCAATTACACAAAACTGCAGGAAGACCGTCATTCATTGCCTCTAGAGTCGGGCTGTGTGTGTGTTTTCAGAAGCATAGATTGATACACATATACATATAGTGTATTTTGTAGATGAATTATACTAAATCTAGCATTTACCATTTTTTTTATATACACCCATATTAATAGTATACTTATAGATGAGAGAACCAGGGAACGCTCAGCAGCTTTTAAAGCAAAACTAAATTTCCAACAAATCCAACCACATCAGTACTAATTCTGAAGAGGGTCTTTAAAATCTTGCATATGTAAGATGCCACCATATTCATAATATATATTAAAATCCAAGATTTTTATTTATTTTTACTGTGTTAGACTTTTTTCATAACTTCTTATAGATTACGTAACAACATTGATCTTCTTCATCCATAGATTTTTCATCAAGTATAATATTGGTTGGAGCCTAAGTCGTGATGTTAATTACTTATCAATCGGCCCAATGCAATTCACAATCTCATTTATTGTAATTTATTATGTAAGTTGAAATTTTGAATTGTTTATTTTCAAAATGATTAATAAACCTCACCTCCATAGTAGCGAGTAGTAACAATTTAAGTGGTGATTTAAGGAAGGTGATGCTCTCCCTCTCTCTCCGCATATATACACAAACATGTATGTATAGTTGTAATCGTATCATATTCATATATATGTAATATAAATTAATTACATTAAATTAAAAGGTTAAAAGTCAATTCTAATTTTAGGGTTGTTTGTAAATTTAATGCATCTTTTGTATGATAATTAAACTACAAGTAACTTATTGATGTTTTCAATTTATTTCTACACAATAATGATATGAATATGATAGTTCTTCTAATTTTTTTTTTTGTTTAACGATTTTTGAGTTTGAAGTAAATTGAGAGAAAAAAAAAAGTCTGGTTTGAAACAAGAGATGTCAAAAAACCTACATTCAAATTCTTTTGAAATTAAAAAAAATATTAAAAGTAATAGAAAAGTGTGTTAACGTGTGATTTAATTCAACAAAGCAGCTTAACATTTAATTCCAATTTATCATGTATTAGGTGTATTTTAGTTAAAAATATGTTGGTGAAGCATACCCGTTGGATTTGTCAACTTTGGATAACCAGAAATTAATGTGTTCTTATCGATTAGGCTGGACTAGAAAAGTAAATTGGTGCAAGTAATGGTCATACTGTTGAATATAAATGTTCAGATGGATGGAGTAATATGAAATGAAATATGGAACAATTACTACTTTCCCAACCCTTCATTTAATGGACTAAAACATATGATGTCAAATATGTTGCCCTCTCAATAACCCCATAGCTTGCATGAGACGGTCTCGCTACGAGACGGGACATAAATTGAACACTGACGCTTTAACACTTTGAAAGTATTGAATGTGATTTGTGCTAAGTTACACCTCATATGAATTTTTGTCTCTTACATTTGCATGAATATCACTGTGCAATGGACCAAGTCAGGGTAAAAAACAAATCATGCAACTCTATTTCAGATTGTTGGTTTAAAGTTCGTTTTCAATTCAAGTTTGGTAAACATTATATATAAGTTCGAACAAATTCTCGTTGGAGGTTATATGAAAAGTCATATTACTCAATATCAAGTTATGTATGTTTCCACTAAAGTTCTATCACAGGTAAGGTCAATTTTAAAGATTGGTGGAATTTCGAAGATACTAAATAAGTAAATGATATACAAAAAATTGTGTGGGACAATTGAACTGTAAAACTAATTGAGTAACAGTACTCTTATAAACTCAATCTATACATAAACTCTATCACTGTTATATGCAATAATTGTTACTGTTATACATAAAAATTATCACTATTTAAAAAACAAAGTATTTTTAAACAGTAATAGTTTTTATACACTACAAGAATAGTTTTTATGCATAACATTGATATTGCAAAAGTAGAGTTTACCATGAACTCGAGTTCACACAATTTTTTGTCAAACTTAATTATAGTTCTCTCATTATATATATGAACGTAAATAAATTATTTTGAACTTGTATATTGTTGAAGTTTACTTTTTATTTGTATTTTTATTTTTAATCATATTGCATAAGGTGCTTTTCTCAAAGCGTTGTACTATCGTTTTCAATTTAGGATTTTAAAAAATATTTCAAGAAAAGCATGTGTCTTTCATTTTTATCATGTTGAATAGTTAATGCATGCAATCGATATTCATGACTCTTGGTATAGTATAATTTTTTTTAAAGTATACTTGAAAAACTTATATATACATATATATTGTTGTCATTGTTGATACATAAACCACATCCCATTTTACAATTTATTATTCTTGACAAGAATAAATCAAGTCAAAATATCAGAAGATAAGACCAGGGGTTTTATGTAAAATAACAACAAAGAGATTTATTCTATTACTATGAGGCAGTCATTTTCAAACCGACGATACCTACTTTTCTTTTTTTTTTTTTTTTGGTCGGACTAAATTTGGATTTTCAGTATGCATCAAATCTTCAACGATTAATTAATGTATCTTTCACAGCTAAATTATTTATATATCTTCATATTTTTATAACCAATACTATGATATATAGAAACATTAGGGTTGCGTTTGTTTTGGGATTTAAGTGTGCGGAGCAAGTCAAAGTTTTAGAATCCAGAGATTTAAAATCCTTGATGAATAGTAAATGTATGTGTTTGTTTTGAGATTTGAGTAGAGTGAGATTTAACTTTATGTAAAATCAATGTTTAATAATGATTGATATTGTATTATTATATTATATTGAGAAGAGTAATAAAGTGTATAAAGTGTGATGTATTGGGAAGAGTAATAATATATTTTATAAGTATTTGTAGGCGTGGATGAAATGTGAGATTTGAAAACCAGACTCTAAATCCCAAATTCGAATGAGACGGGGAGCGCAAAGTCCTAAGTCCATCCGTGTGAGTCTCAAAACAAACAAAACCTAGTGTTGGGGTTATACTGGAAAGTATGCTTTTACTTTGTATAACCAAACTGAATTTCTGTCTTATTTACTGAAATAAATTATTTATCACTGATGCTTTAAATATCATTGAATGTTACATATATTTCTTTGCATAAACTGTTCAATAAATAATCGTGTTACATTGTAGTTAATTTAGTGATACGAGATCACATAAGATTAAATTAACAGTTCATTGTAACCAAAAAGTACACCATTCACGACCTAGATGGAAATGAACAATCCATCGTGAAAGGTTGAAGTGTAAAAGGCTCAAATTGGCTTGTCTTGACGCAAGAGATTACACTAGTGCATGGTGATGCCTTTGAATAGGACCTCTGAGGAGGACAAATTCTTGAAATTGAACTAGGAAGAATTAGACCTCAGTGGTTAGTTATTTCTTAATCTTCTTCCCTTGAATATGATCGCGTGTGGTTAGTAATTATTGTTTTGACTTATTACGGGTAGAGAATCAACGAGATTCAATACTTTATATCTTGGGCAATATTATCGGGTCACGCGATTGCTAAGATTTATCTGAAGAAGAATTGTGCAAAGACGCTTGTTCGATGCCCCTTGGGAGGTTCATAAGATTTATCATACCAAATCTTGCAATGTCGTCGTTGAAAATGGTGGGTAGTTGATACGGGATCCACTGATCATGTTTGCTTCACGGGTTCAAGCTGACCCGGCAACTTAGTGGGAGTGAGATCCTCATCACACTGGGCGATTCTACGAGAGTGGCAGCTAAAGCAGTGGGAGAAGTGCACCTGTCTTTTGAAGACAGAGTTTTAATTTTAAGAGATGTTTTTTGCGTTCCTACTTTTAGAAAGAATTTAATTTCGGTTTCTAAACTTTATATTGATGGATATTCGGTTACTTTTGATAAAATTGTTACCATTTCTCTTTATGATAAATTTATCTGTCATGGAACGTTGTTGAATAATCTCTATACAATTAACTGTGTACACCACTCGCGAAATGCATCCTATAACACATAAACTGTTTTCGATAAAAGAAAATGTTCATCAGACGTGAACGAGACACTTCTATGGCATCTTAGATTGGGACATATTAATCCAAAAAGGATTCAAAGGTTGGTAGAAGATGGTTCATTGGAGTCTCTCCGGGTTGAACCAATCCCAAACTGCGAATCATGTTTGGAGGTAAAATGACCAAGAGGGCATTCGGAGCCAAGGGGAATAGAGCCAAAGAAGTGTTAGAAATCGTTCACACAGACGTATGTGGTCCAATGTCAATCAAAGCAAGAGGAGGTTATGAGTATTTTGTCACTTTTATTGATGATTACTCAAGGTACGACTATATTTTCCTTATGAAGCATAAATCTGAGACCTTTGACAAATTCAAAGAATTTAAGGCTCAAGCAGAGAATCATAGGGAAAAACGTATCAAGTCTCTACGATCCGATCGTGGAGGCGAGTACCTCAGCGATGAGTTTTTGAACTACTTGTCAGATGAAATGATTGTATCCCAACTAACTGCACCCGGAACCCCTCAACAAAACGGGGTTGCAGAGCGAAGAAACAGAACTCTTTTAGAAATGGTTAGATCAATGATGAGTTATGCGGATCTACCCAAGTCGTTCTGGGGTCATGCCTTGGAAACAGCGGCTTACATTCTGAACTTGGTGCCATCCAAATCGATTCCCAAAACTCCCAAAGAATTGTGGACCGGGCGCAAGCCTAGTTTGAGACACATGAGAATTTGGGGGCGCGTCCTACCACGTGTTGGACAAGGAAGCGGGAAAATTGGATCCTCGATCGTAATTAAGGTTGTTTATAGGATACCCCGAGGGAACAAAAGGGTGTATGTTCTATGGTCCCGAAGATCAAAAGATGGTAATAAGCACCCACTTTAGATTTTTGGAAGAAGACTATATGAACGAAAGAAGACCCAGAAGTGAGATTACCTTAAATGAGCTAAGGGGGCTAACCTCGATGCAATTGTACAAGATGACATACCAAACAATACACTTACACAACAAAAAAACCTCGTCGTAGTGGGAGGGTTGTGAGACGACCGAGAGATTCATGGGGATAGGAGAGTCCCCGGACTTGATTCCGGACAAGACGAATCGGACCCATGGACATATGACGAGGCAATCCAAGACAAGGATCACGGTTTCTTGGCAAACAACAATGAAAGCGAAATGGGTTCTATGGATCATAACAGTTGTGGGAGCTAGTCGAACCACTTAATGGGGTCAAACCCATTGGTTACAAGTGGGTGTACAAGAAAAAAGAGGACCGGGGACGGGAAGGTGAAAACCTTCAAGGCAAGACTTGTGGCGAAAAGGTTATACTCGGAAAGAAGGGATCAACTATGAGGAAACTTTTTTTACCTTTGTAGCAATGCTCAAGTCCATCCGAATTCTCTTTGTCGATTTCTTGCGATCTCGACTTTGAAATCGGCAAATGGATGTCAAGGCGGCTTTCCTTAACGGAAGTCTTGATGAAGAAATCTATATGCAACAACCCCAAAGGCTTCATTGAAAAAAGGCCAAGAACACCTAGTTTGTAAGCTCAAGAAGTCCATTTTACGGACTCAAACAAGCATCGAGTTTGGAACCAATGTTTTGATCAAGTAATAAAGTCTTATGGGTTTGATCAAAACGAGTTCGAAAGTTGTGTGTACAAAAAGCGTGTCGAAGCGCATTGGTATTCTTAGTACTATCGTAGATGACATTACGCTCATCGGGAGCGATGTAAAGGTGTTATCGGATGTAAGGGCATGGCTTTCAAAAAGCAGGTTTGATATGAAGGACTTAGGGAAGCCGGGCACATCCTTGGAATCAAGATCTTTCGAGATCGCAAGAAAAGGATGATAGCTTATCGCATAAGCTTCATATATAGACATTGTCTTGAAGCGATTCAAAGATGCAGGATTCAAGAAAGGCTTCATTACCTTTCGGGCATGGAATCCATCTATCAAGGAAATGTGCCCTAAGATCTGAGAGAGAGATAGATGACATGAAAAACATTCCTTATGCTTTGGCTGTCGGAAGCCTTATGTATGCAATGTTGTGCACGAGACCGGATATCTGCTTTGTCGTTGGCATAGTGGTGAGATATCAAAGTAATCCGGGAAAAGAGCATTGGACGGCGATTAAAAAACATACGAAGTATCCGAAAAAGAACTCAGGATAGAATGTTAGTTTATCAGTCAGACAGTCTAATCTCCATCGGTTACACGGACTCGGATTTCCAATCAGACATAGATTCCAAGAAACTATCTACCTCAGTTAGTGTGCTTTCATTTGGGAAGTGTAGCCATGAAATGGACGAGTGTGAAGCAGAAATGCATCACTGACTCAACCATGGAAACCGGGTAAGTAGCTGCTTGTGAAGCAGTGAAGGAACCAGTTTGGCTCTAGACCTTCTTAGTAGACTTGGATGGAGTTCCGAATTTGTCTAGCAATATTTGCTAGGGGCAGTTGCAAATTCAAGGGAACCAAGAGTCCACGAGTCAAACAAGCACACTAAAGGGAAGAAATCTTAGAGGAGAAATCGTTAAGAGAGGAGATGAAGAGGTGGCTAAAATCGCATTGGAGGATAACCTAGTTAATCCTTTCACAAAGTGTCTGCCTCTGGAAACATTCAAGAGACATGTGGGAGGAATGGTTGTCAAGTGCGTAGCCAATCTACTTTGAGTATAAGTGGGAGATATTATTAGGTTAGTGTAGGTGACATTAGATGTCACGTATTAGGAACTACACGAGATATGATGTAATATACTTAAAAGCAGACTTTGAGTATAAGTGGGAGATTGTTGGGGTTATACTGGAAAGTATGCTTTTACTTTGTATAACCAAACTGAATTTCTGTCTTATTTACTGAAATAAATTATTTATCACTGATGCTTTAAATATCATTGAATGTTACATATATTAATGCATAATTGTTCAATAAATAGTACGTATTACATTGTAGTTAATTTAGTGATACCAGATCACAAAAGATTAAATTAACAGTTCCTTGTAACCAAAAGTACACCATTCACGACCTAGATGGAAATGAACAATCCATCGTGAAAGGTTGATGTGTAAGACTCAGATTGGCTTGTCTTGACCAAGAGATTACACTAGTGCATGACTGATGCACTGAATAGGACCTACAGGAGGACAAATTCTTCAGCACTGAACTAGAAAGAATTAGACCTCAGTGGTTCGTTATTTCTTAATCTTCGTCCCTTGAATAGGATCGCGTGTGGTTAGTAAGTATTGTTTTGACTTATTACGGGTAGAGAATCAACGAGATTCAATACTTTATATCTTGGACAATATTACTGGTCACATGCGATTGCTAAGATTTAATACGAAGAATCGTGTGCAAGTACGCTTGTTCGATTTGCCCCCTTGGGAGGTTCATAAGATTTATCATACCAAATCTTGGATTCCTACTCCTTATTTTTCGAAAAATACCATAACAAGAGGGGTTGGGATTTTGTGGAATATTTAATTATGGAGAAAAGGATATATGAGATATATTCAAGATTTCTTGGAGATCAAGAAAAAGATTTTCCCATCTTTATTTCCACCTAAAATTTCGACCAACCCCTCATTATAAATAGGGGATGGATTTTTCATCCCCGGTGAACACGAAAATTGGTTTTTCGGAAAAATACCAGCGTCGATAAAATATCAAATATTTTGAAACGTCAACAGATTGTGTATTTTCGAAAAACCTCAATTGTGAGTGTGCAATTCCATGTGTTGGAAAAATTAGAAATCCACAAAGGTGGTGCAACATAATTTTATTTTTCCTTTTGTTAAATTGTTCGCTAGTTCCTTCCACCGGATTGTTGAAAAAGGGCAAGGGAATACTTGAGAAGGCTTTTTGGTGTGTTCGTATGAACGAGATCCATCTTCTCAACGGTTGTCACTCCGAGAGGTTAGTTCACATAAACCCGTAACAATTCCGCATGCGTAGGATTTATGTGAACTGTTTATATGCATGATTTGTTGTTGAATTATTATTTGAATTAATATAGAATTAATTCATGCTAGTAATAATTGTTAAAATTAAATTTGTATTTAAATATTCATCCCGAATAGATCCGGACAATTAATTCCCCAACACCTAGGTGAATCTAGACCAAGATTTGAGATGGATGAGAAAAAAATTAAACAAGCACGATAATTTATTGTAATTATTTGCTAATATCTCTTTGAGCTCAGGTTATAAATAAACGTATTGTAATTATTTTTTATTTGATAAAGTTTAAAATTAATTGGTTAGAAAGTGTTTAGGGAAATAAAATAAACGAATTAACGAATTAATTTTGCACCTCTTTACAAGTTCGAGCTTTTAGATGAGACGAAATTCTTTCATGATATTAGAGTCTTTGGCTCAGCCAAATCCTAGATCCTGAATTCGATTCTCGTGGAAAATAATCCACCAATTCAAAATTATACACTCGTTGGGTCTCCTTCCTAGAATATATAGTTTATTATTATTTTTTAGAAAAGTACTGGATTAGTATATCAACGCGGAGTCTATTTTAGTGAATATAAGGTGATTAAATATGCCTTTTTTTCTTTTATGAATTGATAACTTTTCTCGTGTAACTTGATATCAATTCATCTCGTTAGTTACATTTCTTTTCACGAGTGACTAACTCTTGAGTTGAATCACTCATCTAATTTCGTATATTTCTGTGTCACCATATGATTCTCACAGTAAACTTCTAAATTAAAGAATAAACTAATGTTTTAATTCACTGTATGTCTAAAATACTCTTATTAGAAAAGTATGTAATCGGCTAATTTCCTGGAAATGCTAGTTCCAAGCTTGTATCTGAGGACGAATGCATATAATAGTAATTTAAATGCATGAATTAAATCTTGTTTTGAGCCTGTTATCGAATATAACAGTAGCATGAGTTTTTAAAATTATTATCAGGAAAAGAACAATACAGAATCTTGTTATGGAATATAATAGTTGCATGAGTTTGGAACATGACAAGACGTATATCAAAATATTCTGGTGGAAGTCGCATCAAAATCTACCGCATACCCTAAACTGATCGACTGATAACCTCTAATTTAAGCTTGTTTTGGTTGGGATATATAATTGTTTATTTTATAAAGTCACACAATTCTTCAATTTGGACATTTTCCTAGGCACTCCTAATTGAAAATGAGCCATAGATGTCATGTTATATACTCTCTCTGTTCCAATTTAAGTTTCCCATTTTGCTATTTAAAACGTACTACTAAAACCTTCCAGTTCATTTTATAGAATTTTTGTCCCCCTCCCAAAAAAAAAAGAAAAAAGAAAAAAGAAAAAAGAATCTGTTTATGCAGTTTAACATATGTTTCCCAAGAACTAAAAAATTAAAATTGATAAGACAGGTCAGAAATGTCTTTCACATGTAATAAAATGTAAGAACCAAAACATAAGTACGCAATGAATACGAGCTATATTTGTCGTTTAAGATATTTTATAATTAGTTGCATTATATTTAATACACGTATAAGTATATTTAGGTGCTTGATAATCCTTTATATTAGGCGTTCTGAACATCATTCATCGTTTAGACGCTCTATGCCCCATCTAAGGGGTCTAGGCTGCCGAATCGAGCTAGGCAGTTTGTAATTCTTTTTCTAATTTGTATTTTGACGTTTTACTTAAATTAAAACTAAAAGCATTAATTTAAAACACGCATATCAGACTAAGAGAGGCAGAAGCTAAACCAAACTTCTCCAAATTGAAATTTAAAAGTTATAAAACTATATATGTTGTTTTGTCGACATTTCATTTTTATTAATTCATATTTTATACATGTTGAATGTTGCATTTTCAATCATTGATTTATGCTGTTATTTATACTAAAATATATTTAAGTCGTAATAAAATATTATTATCAAATGACTTTGTGACTATATTGGTGAAACGTAGAGAAAAAAAAAAGAAAGAACACTAGACTTTCCAAATCTGATCAACTAGCTAGCCGACGCCTAGACGCTAGACTTTTCAAATCTGATCATCTAGTAATTTTTGACTTATGCATCCTTAGAAAAAGAATATGTAAATCAACAAATAAAATTATAGAAATTGCATGATTCATTAACAATATTTTGCAATTATCTTTCACAACAAAGGTACGCAGGAAAATTCTGAATTCGTGCATGCATGATTTACTTCTCGTAAGATTTATAAGTTATAAAGATAAAATTCATTTTGTCTGTAGTTTTAAACAAACAGTGTTGGCAATAAACAATAATATATATACATATATATAGCTAGTTGGGTTTAGTTTTAGTCTAACAAATTAATATTAGACAGTACAGTAGATATTACTTATATATATTCATTGATAACGAAAACTCTTAATTTTTAATTTCCGAAAGTTCATTTCATTGACTTTGAATTAATACGATTAATGAATTATCATGTGTATAAATATGTATTCATTTGTAAATAGGGGTTGGGTTTCTTTCTTCCTTCATTAAATTCCCAGCATCATGACAGCCAACAATCATCAAATTATGTAGCCCCCCCCCCCCGGGGTGAGAGATGAATATGGACTTCACCAAGATAAATCGGATCGATTCTATATTTCAAAATTTAGTTTTTATCATACAGTTTAAGCAATTGACATAAGAAGTTTTTTCCGGTTCGATTCTCCCGTTTCACTTTTCGTATTCCATTGGTGTTTTACTATTTTTTGATTTTTAACACATGGAACCAGACTATGGTGGTTCATTGAATATTTTTTATTATTTCACGAGTCATCCTAATTATTAAGGGAAACGTTGACTAGTTCATAGAATATTCTTTAGTTCATAGAATATTCTTTAGTTCATAGAATATTCTTTTGTATATTCTTTTGTATTTATTGTTGTATCTCTGCATTTACTTCTGCATTTACTTTTCTTTGATTTTGTTTCCCCTAATCACGGAAACTTTATTGTACATGACTGTATATAATTCAGTTTTCCCTAATCACCAATTAAGGGTGATCTTCTAATTACTCTCACACTAATACAAAGTGGAAAACCAATTATAGAATAGGTGATCTCATTCCAGTTTTTTTATAGATCGATGTAAACTTGATTTTTTTCCTTTTTTAATGTTTTACGATGATTAGGTGCCTACATATACCACTTGCAACATCAATTTGGCAGGCATTTTAAAAACATTTGCATGTAAATTTGTTAGGTGAAAATTAAGGATTATTAATGTTTAATTAAATTGTTTTAACATTTATAGCTTGCTTCACCATGTATTTCTAATTACCAATTGCGAGAGTGAAATTAATTAACATTATTGAAAATTTAAATTTCTTCGTTAGTGAGCAAATTAATTGACAAGTGGTTAAAATACATTTAATTTATTCATCACATCACATAATACATTATATTTTTACGTGTTTCAATCAGGTTGTCACCAAAACAAAGTAAATAATCATCCCTCGATAGAAAGGATTTATCACCTACCTACAGCTAGCCAGGAAAAGAAAAATTAAATTAGACTGTATTAAATAAAAAGGAAAAGGATTTATCATATACGGATTTGATCATATGCCCGCAGGTGGGCATAAACTTATATGCCCACCGCTTATATGACACGCCACATATGCAGGGTCCCACATTTAATTAATTAATTAATTCAATATTCTCATTAATTATATAAACTTGAACCCTAAACTATAAACCCTAAACCATGAACCGTTCGGGACGGGTGAACCATGAACCACTCGGGCTGGGTTCGGGTTCGGGCCGGGTTGAGTCTGGATCACTTAAATTTTTTATTTATTATATAAACCTAAACCCTAAACTATAAACCTTAAACCATGAACCATTCGAGCTGGGTGAACCATGAACCACTCGGGCCGGGTTGAGTCCAGGTCGGGTAATTTTTTTTAATATAATTAATGAAATTGGGTAAAGTATGAAATATATATAAATGAGAAGATTGAATTAATTAAAAAAAATAATTAAATGATGGTGTGGACCTTGCATATGTGGCGCGTCACATAAGCGGTGAACATATAAGTTTGTGCCTACCTGCGGGCATATGATCCAATTCGTTAGGCCACTTGGCCACTGTGCTCCTCATTTGAGTGGGAGACCTATGTTTGATTCCCTCTGGGAACAAATTGAAGTTATGGGAGTTAGAAGGTGGATTGGGGATTTCGTAGAGTATTTTGGTGTTTGATGTACTAACTACTAACATCTAACATCTAACTTTGCCCGATCAAAAAAAAAAAAAAAAGTAATCATATCTTTCAAAAGGAATAGAGATACTATCGATCAAAAAGACGTTTTCACTTATTTCTCGATCGATATGTTTTAGTAGAAGAGAAAATGAAATAATTAATGGTGTCTACGTATATTATATTACTCCTCAATTTGAATTTACTTCATGAAACGCCATTGTGAGTTGTGACTAGGGGTGGCATCGGTTGGTTTGGTGACCAAACCGAACCGAAAAAGCAAAATGGGACCAAATCGAAATTTTATATTTGGTAATCGAACCGACCAAATAAGCATGATAACCGAACTTTAATCGAACCTAAATTTTTGGTTCGGTTTCGATTTTTACCCGAACCGATCGAAGTTTTTTTTTTTTTAACATGGAATTCGAACATTTGTCTCTTTCTAATCTGAAAAGCTAATGACCAAAATACTAAATAGGATCCAGAACAAAAGAGAAAACAATAGATTGGGAATAATAATGGGAACAAGACCTTGAAGAATTGCGAGGCGGCGCGGTGGTAAAATTTGGTCTCGGCCGGCTACTACGTGGTTGTCTTGCGTCGTCTTGAAGGCGTCTGCATCATGCAACTTCAACGCGTCTTGAGCAGCGTCTTGTGATTCTTGATCTCGAGTTTGTGAGGCGCCGCATGCTCGAGAGAGGCGCCGCTTCTTGGCGGGTGATGGGCGGTGGCCGGTGGTGGGAGCATCGGGTGGTGGAAGCGGCGGCCAAGGGTTTTTAAAGGTGGGAGTAGGAGAGGAGAATCGTGCGTGAATGAAAAATTGAAAAGTTTGGAAACCCTAGACAATACTGAGTACTGAATACGCCTGCGTAAGTAATTAAAAAAATATATAATAATTAATATTTTATATATTTAATAATATATTTTTTTTTTTTTTTTTTTTTTTTTCTTGATTTTTGACCGAAAATTAACCGAACCGAACCGAAAACCGAAATTCCTAAAATTTAAAACCGAAACCGAACTGAAAACCGAATAACCGAACCGAACTTGAAAATTCGGTTTGGTTCGGTCGGTTAATTCGGTTTTCACCGAATTTTACACACCCCTAATTGTGACCAATTGAATTCAAATTAATCCGATATTGATATCATTAATTTATATTTTCCCTACGAATATTGTTGTGGACTATTTAACGAAAAAATAATTTGTTCCAGTGTGCACATATATATAGGATAGCGGATTAATCGTTCCCAAAATAATAACACAATAACATATTTTAAAATAAGAGTTCAAGCAGGACCCATCTAAAGAATATTAGAGCCTGAGTTAGAGTTTCAAATTGGGCCTCTTTCAATATAAATTTATAAATTTACAATAATAAAAATAAAAACACTTTTATACTTAAAATAATGTGACAAATTTTTTTAAAATAATCACTTAAATAGAATCCGTTATACAATTTTAATCATTTTCACAAAAGCAAGTTCATTTCATTATCCCATTTCAAAAAAAAAAAATCCAATTTATAACTATTTTCTTTACCCAAGTATTCTCAACTTCATTATTTTCCTCTACGAGTACTTATCTATTAGAACTAAAAAATATATATATATATATATATATATATTGATATATATCATCCGCTTAATTTTGAGTTAAAATCTTCAATTGCTTTACCTATTTTTTTATGGGATATACTCATAGACAAAGAAATAATTTAAAACTAAAATATTAAATATACATGTTAAATATGTCAAATTTAAATTGTAGTTTTAAATTTGGAGTTTGAAATTTGAAGATTTCTACCCTGAATTTGTGAATAGTAAGAAAAATATATTATATTGTATGCTTTAGGTTGTTTGGTTGATGCTGAAAAAATTTAAAATTTAATAATGATTTAAGAAAAATCATCAGGATTCAAATTCATAACCTCACAAAAATAACAACAGGCCTCAATCGCTAAGGCAACATAACTATAATTTAAAGTTTTAAAAAATTATTATGAAAATTTTGGGTATGAGTCGATTCGCGTCAATGAATGCGTGCCCTGAGTTCGAGACAACGAAGAACACTTCTCCATTAACATCTGAAGCAATTTATGACCTGACAGTACTATAGAAATAGAAAATTAAGATCACAATAACATTGATTTAAACTCTGAGACTGGGGGAAGTAAATAAAACACTGCGCACAAGTCAAATTAAATATGCCAGAATTAATTAAAATGCAATATATATATATTATTGTTTATAAATATATGGGATAGTCCTTTCGTTTTCAGTATTTCTGTGTTTGGCTAGAGTCCACTGCATTTTTGCTACAATTGATGAGAAACGGCTGCCATTAATCTCAGTGTTTATGGCCAATAAATTGTTTGTCTGAACAAGCATGCAATAATAATTAGGGCATAGTACACCTAAATTATGTGCATTATATCGTATCATAAATTTAGGGTTTTATTTAATATGTTTAATTGCAACTAACATTGCTTCGCTAATTTCCTTCATTCATAATAAATGACGTTTTGAATTCACTTAACTTGCAAATTATGCTTTGCATAAAAAATATCTAAATATTTTCATATACATAAATATACATCAGTAATTGTCTAGCTAACTGTGTTTTAATTCCTTCCGAATTGTTTTAAATTGTATTTACTTTTTAGAGTTCAATTATAAGATTGGCGGTTGATATGTCTATTGATCCATTTTTTCTTTTTATATACATCTTTAAAGAAATTGACACAATTGTAACTTCTTGATCAAAAAACACTTCCTCGGGCTATTTGGTGATCGGGTTGATTTTCAAATGACCTAATGCTAGTGTAGTATGCGGTTTTTTAATTAAAAAATAGTATAATATTCATAACATATAATGTATTTAATAAAAAAAAATACTAGTATAATTATGTGTATAAATGCACTAAATATGAATTAATAATTATTTAGGGTGTCTATTAGTATATATTTGCTTAAACAGTTATTGAAATAAAATTATTGTATCAAATTCTATCTATTCTGCAATTGATTCACGAATCTCTAGTTTAAATTTGAGAGAAAATTTTGCTTGAAAATTAATTCGGTGATTTAAGTGTAATAAAATAATAGTTTATATAGTTTAGTGCAACAAAAAATAGTTAGGTGGTTTATGTACAATTTCAGTGATAGTTTAGTGAATTTAGTGCAATTATATTAGAAATAAATACAGTATGATGTAAGAGGTGTAAGGTTCAAACCTTAGATATTGTAATTTTTTTAATTAAATTACACATTAAAATGTCATATGAATGTCCCATATTAACTACAAACCAATTGAAAAATGACACATCAATTCAATAAAATATGATAATTCATTCAGATTAACCTCAACATGACACATCATCCAAATTAATCATAAAAAGACACGTCATCAAAATGAAGTTTCTATTAGTAATATAGAGGATATGATCAACATATTACGTTACAATGAATCCTTACTTAACCAGCAAAAAATATGGGGTTAATTACACTTCTGAGGAGGTTTAACATTGTGGGACCAGAGGTTAATTTCTCAATCTATTTTTAATCATAATAAAAAAAGGTATATATAATTAATTCTAGAACAAGATAATAAATTAAGCAATAAATATTTGTGTTCCTCATTTATGTTGTACGGTTGTACCACCTTCGTTTGCTGGCTGAGGCCACCTTGTGCCATTCCAAACCCCATACTTCTTAAAACTAACAAATACTCCCTTGATCCTAAAATATGTATAAACACGCATATATGCATATATGTAATGTTTCTTCAAAATAATTTTTTTGTTTAATTTGTTGTTTTGATCAATTTATTGAAAGGTACAATCACATAATTTTTTCGTTGCATGTGTCTCAGAGTTGGTTTAACATATCTAATCACATTTAATTTACTCTTAAAAACTTTGTCAAGGTATTACAAAAGATTCATCATTCATGCAAAATAAAAAATAGAGTTTTCGAAGACTATTTTTCAAACTACATTATTTTGGAAACATGCATATACGGTTCCATTTTAGGGACAAATTATGGGAGTAGTGAATATTTTGATTTCATGGAAGACCGATTTTTTATAAACTGCATCTCATCCATTCTTTTTTCCTGTGTTATATTATAAATGATATCACACTTGATAGAATAATTCAAGAAAAATCAATTTTCGAGATTCTTTTTTTAATATAAATTTTTCTTACGCTTTAAATGGGTACGTACCTGTTGGGTTGTGGAGCCTGAGTGAAACGGGGATCAGGAGGGGAGGCGCTTGACCCGGTGTTTCGGGGTCGGCAGGTGTGCTCGTAGAGCGCCCTTTTGCTTTGTGTGACGGCGCTCGAGCAAGCAAGGTGGTCGAGCAGAACCGCTCGACCAAAGCCCCTGGTCGAGCGGTTCCGAGGCCCTGTGCGCGGAATTAGGTTTTTCGGCCCAGTGTCATCTTCTAGGGTTTCGGCAAGGATGGGCTAAATCTAGGCTTTTGTATAAATAACCCCCTGACTCCCCCATTGTATCTTGCACTATCTTGTATGGTAACACAAGAAAACTAATAGATCTCTCCTGGCTTGGTAGTGCCCCCAGATGTAGTCAGTTTGACGAACTTGGTAACCAAATTGTTGTTCCTTAATTCGTGGTTCCATTATTTTCTCCATAATTGCTGTTTAATTCCTAACAACTGGTATCAGAGCCAGATTCAAGGGATCTGGTGGGAGCAATTATGATGGCTGAAGGGAAATCACCTGGTGAGAAGTTTGATGGAACGGATTTCGGATTCTGGCTCTTGCAAGATCAAGAAGGTCGTTGACACGTGCCTGAGATCGTGCGGGAATTGGTGGACGAAGAGCATTGAATCTGGGTGCGGTATGGGACGTGCTTGGATTATGCTTTAGTCAGATTGATCTTGATCTGGAAGGACATTGCGGAATGGTGCTTGATTCTTGTGTGAATCCGAGAGGATCATTGAGGGGTGTATCCAGGATCGTGGTCGGAAATCAATGGAACGTTGCTCGATCATGTGGGATCGGAGATGGACGTTGAGGAGCATTGCTTGGATCAAATTGATATGTGTGGACAAAAGCAGTCCCGATTCGGTTTGAGTGGCCGAATGATTCAAGGGAATGTTGTGGGACGTTATCTGGTTCTGGTGCGAATCAAAGATGAACGTTGAGGGGCATTGCTTGGATCGAATTTTGTAATGGAAGTGAGGGTCCAGGTTGCGGTCTTGTGGGCCGAAGTGATGCAGGTTCGAGAAGGATGTTGTGGGACGTTGCTTGGATAAAGTGTGGATCGAAGTCGAACGTTGAGGGACATTGCTCGGATTGGGTGCAGTCTTTGGGCGAAAAAGGTCCAAAGTGTGTGGTTTACTGCCGATGAGGGATGGGGAAGATGAGTTACGTTTTGGAGTCAATCTCCAGGTGGGAGATTGTTGGGTTATGGAGTTTGAGTTGCGGAATGAGTCCAGGGAGGACAAGACGCTCGACCAAGTTGAGGTTGTGCACTTCCGCTCCAGTGTCAGTCTCCAGGTGGGAGATTGTTGGGTTATGGAGCCTGAGTAAAACGGGATGCAGCTTCGAGCACTGGTCGAGCGCCCCCCCTTTGCAGCGGTGACCAGGCGCTCGAGCAAGCAAGGTGGTCGAGCAGAACCGCTCGACCAAAGCCCCTGGTCGGCGGTTACGAGGGCCTGTCTTGTGGAATTAGGTTTTTCGCCCAAAGGTCATCTTCTAGGGTTTCGGCAAGGATGGGCTAAATCTAGGCTTTTGTATAAATAACCCCCTGACTCCCCCATTGTATCTTGCACTATCTTGTATGGTAACACAAGAAAACTAATAGATCTCTCCTGGCTTGGTAGTGCCCCCAGATGTAGTCAGTTTGACGAACTTGGTAACCAAATTGTTGTTCCTTAATTCGTGGTTCCATTATTTTCTCCATAATTGCTGCTTAATTCCTAACAGTACCATCAATGTTTTCTAAAATTTCAAAGGAAGACCGAATTTACTAAAAATGCTTCTCCTCCACACTTTTTGTTTATATTATATTACAAAATAACATCACACTTGATAGTAGAATTTAAGAAAAAATAATTTTCAAGGTAGTTTTTCTAATATAATTTTTTCTTACACGTATCTTCAAAGGGGTAACATCACTTTTTTCTAAATGTCACGAGATTATATTACAAATAACATAACACTTGAAAGTAGAGGTTTTTTTTAAATCGATTTTAAAAGGATTTTTTTAATATAATTATTTTCACTCTTTGCATTTCTAAAATTTCTTGAGAAGACCGAATTTAAAAATATTGAATTCCTCCACTCTTTTTAATTGAATTATATTATTAATAACATCAATTTTCAAAGTTTTCAAATATCAATTTTTATTATGCGTTTAAAGGGGTACCGTCACAATTTTCTATAATTTCACGAGAAGGCCGAATAACATCGTACTTGACAGTAGAATTTAAGAAAACTTGGAGGTAAAATTTCGAATATCAATTTTTATCCCACAAAGTATGTATATGAAACTTGGGTCAAACTTTAAATTCGGTAGAATGTTCTTAAGTAAAATACAATTAAGCGTAGATATGGTGAATTTACACACCTAATCTACGGTACCTACCTCTAAACACATATAACAAATAATATAATTATTTTTCTGAAAAAAAAAAACCTACGGTACCTACCTCTAAACACACATAACAAATAAACATTGAGCGGCCTTTTGACCATTAGCAATTTAGCACGATTACTAGTCCAATATGTTGATTTTATTATTTAGTTGAGTCGACCCGAGCGAGGGTGCTAATTCAAATGGGTTAAGCTTAATTAACATTAATTACGCGTTTTAATTATCTGTTTAAAAGAATAAAATTTCGCCTTATTTTCTTTTTTTACAATATGGAAACCGCGCTAGAAAAACTGAAACGATCCGATTTTTTATAAGAAAAATAATCCTAAGTCTATTTATTTCAATATTAAAATAGTGTTATAATGTTATTCTTAAGTCAAACGTAATTTGCCCAAATTTTCTATCTTATGGAGTATTTGACTACTATTGTTTTATGTATTATTTTCACCACAAAATACATGCAATTTAAAGAGGGCTTTAAAGAGGGAATAGGGTTTAGGGAGGGTTTTTAACAAGGGTATAAATTCCTCTGCAAAGTGGTGGTCGCTAATTGTTTAACGAGGGGGAAATAAAACCCTCGGCAAATAGCGAGGAAATTAGCGAGGGCCTGACACATGTCAGTTTAGTGAGGGCCTGCAGCTAAGGGTGAGAATAGGCCGGACCGAGCTAGGTCTCACATAAAAAAGTCTTGGCCTGATATTTAATTTTGGGTCCAAGTCTGGCCTGTTATCTGTCATAGGCTTTTTAAAGAGCCTAAGTCTGACCTTTTTATTAAATATGCCGGGTCTGGAAACCTTTTGAAAGCCTATATAAAAGATATATATTTTTTTGCAACCTTATTATGGCTATTATTCATTGTAAAAAATTCAAAATCGCACCTATAAAAAATTTAAGTGTACAAATAACAATACTAAGTACTTCATCAAATCACCAAAAATAATAACAAAATTATTATAAAAGTGAATAGTTGCTAAAATATTTAAAGCATTATAAAAGTTAATAATTACGGTGTAGTGTTACTTGCATTTGCTAAATATATACTACTACTAGTTATTAGTATTAAATATTAAATAGGTCGGCCTGTTGGACTTAAAAGGCCTATGAAAAAGCTCAAGTCTGACCTATTTAAGTAAATAAACTTTTAAAAATGTCCGAGCCTGACTTGATTATTAAACGAGCTGAGCCGAGCTTTAGTAGGCCGGGCGGTAGTCCCCTGTCGGGTAGCCTGGCCTATTCCCACACCTACCGGTTGCAGCCCTCGCCATTTTCCCGACGAAACAACCCTTTCTAAAGCCCACATGTAATTTAATGAGGGCCAGCTCGCCCACGCCTTCTGACGCCATCCATTTCCCCGGCCCTCGCTGTTGGAATTTATAGGCACGTAAACACGTAATACATGCGCAGCGGAATTAAACAGTTCACCAATAACGAACACGTAATTGCATAATTGAATACGTATAAACATAAAGAGAAACCTTACAGTAAATCATACGCATATTTCTCTACTATGGTATCCACGTAATCCCCATATTTCTCTACTATGGTATCCACGTAATCCCCATTCACGGACTTGCACAGATTTTCCAGCGTTGAATCTGAGACGGAATTTACTCGAAAAATTCCTATTCTAGATTTTATGGAGAAAATACGAACAATAGTATTATGAATTCCCAAGAGCTCATATATATAGGAGAGACCCAACTTAAATCTTAAGCTAACCTGATTGGAAAATAAAATCCCTAATCTTTATTTAAATAAATCTCTTAGATTTATTTCCCACATAAAAAATTTCTACGGATTTAATTCCTATATATGTCAAATCTCTACGATTTGTTTCCATATATATTAAATCCTACAATAATATTCCATATATTATTATTGGGAATTCCTATTTAGTTAAATCCAATTTAATTAACATTAATAATAATTAATTCCAAATTAATCTATTATCAATTAATTCTCCATAAATTAAATGTTAAATCCAATTCAACATTTAATCAACCAACTATAATCCGTAAAAGGGAACTACTTGTTGTGTGACCCATAGGCCCTCATATATCGAGCGATTAATCAAACTAACGGTCTTAATTGAACCCTAGACAATAAATCAGACATTCTCAATATATGAGGTTGCGAGAAACGTGCAACTACCTGTAACTGAAACATGGGCTATTACGATTTCCTCATTTCATTCGCGAATACTCGATTAAGTCTTGAACATGATGAAGTGTCTATTCAAATAACTTAATCATATTATCTATAATCACTAATTGATCATGTGTGTCACACTTAGCCACAAAGTCTAAGTTGACGTGCATCGGCCGATGACTTTGATCCAATTATGATGAGAAGCTGAGTATTCTCTCTAAATCCACATTGAGGAATGAATCCTATTCTTGGCTCAACTACCACGCACATGCACTTCGTGATGAACCCAATCCAAGTCGTATCTACCCATGGAAGGGTGCAAGCATTGGTCATGGTCAAAGTTCATTACTCCACACATGTCGTGCGTATTGGCCTCAAGTCAAAGGAGTATCACATCGCTCCCACTAACCGAGACACCCGTAGACACATATAGTGGAAATACATCAAACAGTTTCTCGGATAGGTATACCAATACCCTCCAAGGTATTTGTGCATCTATCATGAGATACCTAGTTTCTCGTAGTAAGTGAGATCTTACTACACTCTCTAAGAGTATGATGCAGATCGCACACCAATCTCCATTGCATCATCAATATCTCGTTCTTGACGATCATTGATCGGGGCTATTTGAGAATCATGCTTAAGTCATCCGAGTTCTCACAACCTCAATGACAACAATGACTCATGGGAACACTTGCATGAATAAATGCAAACAATCAAACATAATATTCAAACAAGTGTATTGCCATACATTAATATTAAATGAACTATAATATTAAATCAAATTGAATATCAACGAGTATTATGTCCTTACTATAGATTGTCTCTAGGACACTAACACTAACACTCGCCTATTTGGCGAGCATTTTGCCGAGGGTTTTCGGCCCTCGCTAAAGTTGATTCAGGAATAAAAATGTAATTGCTAGGTTTCGAGCCCGAGCTGCGAGGCTCCGAGTGCACCCACAGAACCACTGGGACACACGAACCTTGTACCGTAGCAGCATTAATTGGCGAGATTTCGCCCTCATGTGATTCGAACACACGACCTCCCGGTATATGGAGGCCTTGCGTGTTCCGCCAAACCGTTTGGGCAAGGCGAGTTATTCGTTAGGAAAGTCTTTTTAATTGTATATATATGTATCATATATTATGTTTTATTAATTTTATTTCTTCTATCATTTAATTTAATTGTTTGTCATGTATATATACTTTGATTTAGTTAAAATGTTTATAATAAAATTGTGAAATAAATAATTTATATTCTTTTGCATCATTTATTATTATGAGTACATATATATATATATACTTATATTAATTATTTTTATTAAAATATTTTCAATAAAAATTTCAAATAATTAGTTTTATATTCTTTTTCACTATTTATTATTATGAATACATTTATATATATACTTACATTAATTATTTTTACTAAAATATTTTCAATGAAATTTTAAAATAATCATTTTCATATTCTTTTTCGCTATGCTAACACGTGTACAATAAATGCAATTCGAATACGTTTTTATAAAAATATTTTCAATAAAAAATTTAAATAAAAATCCTTACATAGTATTTACTAACACATGTAAATATTGATCATTATTTTTTAAATATTTTCAATAAAATTACAAAATTATTACTTTTGTATTATCTTTCACTATTTACTAACACGTGTACATACATACATACATATATATATATATATACATCTATATTAATTTTTTAAAATAAATATTTTAAACCATTCTCATAAACTAATCTTAGAGATTAATCAACAATATTCATAACAAATAATCATAACACACACATGTGGCGTTTGAATATTAAGAAATTAACATAAAACATAACAAAATATCTAGTCAAATGTTTAATGCATAACACACACACAAATGTTTAATGCATCACATCATCATCATCATCGTCATTTACTTAGGGAAATTGATTAGGAGGAAATAGATTAGGATCAAATATCTCGGCTCTGAGCATTTTAGTCATTACTTGAGTAACTACCGGAAGAGTCGACGGAATGACGTCGAACACAAGCGGTAGATGTTGGGGTTATACTAGAAAGTATGCTTTTACTTTGTATAACCAAACTGAATTTCTGTCTTATTTACTGAAATAAATTATTTATCACTGATGCTTTAAATATCATTGAATGTTACATATATTTACTGCATAACTGTTCAATAAACAGTACGTGTTACATTGTAGTTAATTTAGTGATACCAGATCACAGAAGATTAAATTAATAGTCCCTTGTAACTAAATGTACGCTGTTCACGACCTAGATGTAAATGAACAATCCATCGTGAAAGGTTGAAGTGTAAGGCTCAGATTGGATTGTCTTGACCAAGAGATTACACTAGTGCATGACCGATGCACTGAATAGGACCTACAGGAGGATAAATTCTTCAGCACTGAATTAGGAAGAATTAGACCTCAGTGGTTCGTTATTTCTTAATCTTCGTCCCTTAAATAGGACCGTGTGTGGTTAATAATTATTGTTTTGACTTATGACGGGTAGAGAATCAACGAGATTCAATATTTTATATCTTGGGCAATATTGTTGGTCACATGCGATTGCTAAGATTTAATACGAAGAATCGTGTGCAAGTACGCTTGTTCGATTTGCCCCCTTGGGAGGTTCATAAGATTTATCATACCAAATTTTGCAAGTGGAATTAGTTTCCGGTATGAAAAATAATGTTGAACCGTTCCTTGACCAAGGACAAAAGATATTAATTAAAGGAAAGCTGTTTCAGTGGCTTGAATTAATTAATGGGCTAGATAATCTTAAACACGGGAAATAATGATCGGGAGCCATATTAACAGTAATATGGGTTAAGATGAATAGTGGAATATTAATTATGTAGTGAGATTAATTAATATTTATGGGCTTGAATAATATTGTGGCTCAATATTAGATATTCAAAGTCCATTAGAAGGTCCAATCTTAATTCTCCTAAAGGCCCCTCAAGTAGCTCAAACATAATGTCCAATAACTGAAAAAGGTGTTTAAAATAAAATAAATTATGGTTGCTTAATTTTCCAATTTTTTCGAAAAACATGAATAAAAGGGGAGAAAGATTTTCTTTGAATTTAGGGGAGAAAGATTTTCTTTGAATTTTGTTATGGAATGAGGATATGTATTCTTGGAATACAAGATTATCTCATTAAATTCAAGAAATCTCCCACTTAGTTATTTATGTGGGATTTTTGAAAATTATGAGAAATAAAGGGAAAGAAAGATTTTCTTGAAAATATATTATGGAATATATGTATTCTTGGAATACAAGTGTATCTCATAAATTCAAGAAGATCTAAATCTTGGAATCTTTATCCTAAAAATTTCGAAAATACCATAACAATAAGAGAGTGGGATTTTATGGAATATTTTAATTATGGAGAAAACAATATATTGGATATATATTCAAAATTTCTTGGAGATCAAGAAAGAGATTTTCTCTTCCTTTTTTCCTAGCAAAAATCGGCCACCACCCTCTTATAAATAGGGGATGATTTTTTCATCCCCAAGTGCAATTCCATGTGTTGGAAAATTAGAAATCCACAAAGGTGGTGCAACATAATTTTATTTTTCCCTTTTGTTAAATTGTTCGCGAGTTCCTACCACTGGATTGTTGAACAAGGAAAAGGGAATACTTGAGAAGGTTTTTTGGTGTGTTCGTGTGAAAGGGATCCATCTTCTCAACGGTTGTCACTCCGAGAGGTTAGTTCACGTAAACCCGTTGTAATTCCGCATGCGTAGGATTTATGTGAACTGTTTATATGCATGATTTGTTGTTGAATTATTATTTGAATTAATATAAGATTAATTCATGCTAGTAATAATTGTTAGAATTAAATTTGTATTTAAATATTCATCCCGAATAGATCTGGGCAATTAATTCCCCAACAACTGGTATCAGAGCCTCGATTTCGGGCTCAGAATTTTAAATTGTAATTTAGTTTGTTTTCATTAAATTTGAAATTGGATAGTAGAATTGCTAGATCTTTTTTGCAGGTATCCAATTGCCATGGTATTTGATGAATGTTTATATTTATGTATGCATATAAATTGTGGTTTTAATTCGATTCGTTCGAATTCGTTTTGCCTCGTGAGAAAATCCACGAGTAGATTGGGATTTGTTTGATTCGTTCAATGTAATAGACTAATCTAGATCTAGGTTTATTTATTTTTCGTAAATAAATTATAACCGGATCGGAAACGGAGGCGGAGATGAAGAATTAAAAGACGAGATCCGGAATAGGGCGCGGTGCAGGCGTGCCGCGCAAAATGTGCAGGAGGGTACGGTGACGATCTTGGACGCTTGACGCATACGGGCGTGGGGCGTAGGTCAGGCCGGGCTGCTGGATCGAGCGCCGTGCGCACGGGCGTAGACGATTTAAAATGCGCGAAGGGCGGACGCGCCAGCGGGCGGTGAGCGAGGCGAGCCGGGGCGAGGGCAAAGACGAGCCCGGGATCTCGTACATGGCTGCTGTGGCACGGTCTGTGCTGAAGGCCTGTAGAGATATCCGAAGCGCTCTTAGGCGACGTCTACGGCGCGATCGGTCGACGTTAGGGAGTGCAAGCAGGCGTACCGACCCGAGCTGGTCGATAACGCGGGTTTCGACGTGGCGTTTTTTGAGGAGCCGGTCAAGGGAATTTTTTAATTTAAACGATGAAGGCCGTAAAGATGATTTCTCAAGATCAAGACATGACAAAAATTAACCGTGGCAATTGGATATATGTGCCCAATGTGTATAATTTTTTGTTTTGATATTTTGCATTATTTTATGCTTATTTAAATTGTGTTTAAATATGCGATGCATGAGAAAATATTTTGAAAAATCTCACCTTCGAAAATTACTAAGTATGTTTAAACAATTAATTGATAATTTTATTCCGGATAATAAAATTGAATTAATTTTGACCTCCATGATTTATTTATTTGTGAATTCTTTTAGAGAAATTCCCCCCACGGGACGGCCAAAAAGATGGTTTTCACATGAATAAATTCCGAAGAGATGATTGAGAATTATTATTAGTGGCGACGATGACCCTTCCCACGAGGCTCGTTCAAAGCGAAATGATAATTCTGTATTTAATCATGGTTATTACTTAGGTATAAAATTGATATGCATATACTTTCCCGAAGTCCCTGTCAATTTTATATTGGTCAAGTTTGAGCCAACTATTAATCACGGACATTAAAGGTTTGTAAATCGTTTTTGTTTGTAACTTTGCTTGAATGTGTTTAAATAATGACCCACCCCACGTGGCTTATTTAAACTGTTTTGAGATGTTGGCTGATGCATGTTCATATTTTTTTGAGATTTTAATATGAATCATGTGATCGAATGATGTGAATAATTTTATGTTTATACAATAGTTATTTATTTGTTTAGCAACCTTTTTAAACCTTTTAATCCTTTGTTATACTTTTAAGTCAATAGAGTTATATAGGAAAATATGTCGATTGGAAATTATATATTGTCTTGACCATGCAACACGCATAAGTCCGTCCTTGACGAACCTAGACTCGCTAAGACTACGATTGAGAGGAAAATAAGTGACATCATAAGCAATGGTTAGGATCCAAGAAAATGGCTAAGTGTATCATCTTGACTTCAACGTCGGGTGTATTGCAACACCGACACCAGAACTTGGAAACCATTGCAGCTATTATGATAGATCTTAACAAATTCTTCACTCACCAGAATCGTGAAGCGAGATAGCCATACAGAGTTTGTTCTCGAAGAAAATGGCATTAAGAGGTGTCAAGAAGAAGACTGACAAACAAAAAATGCTTAATTGCGGTCTAAGAAGACATTGGAGGTCAGCCTGTCCCAAGCCTAAAAAGGTTGGGAAGAAGGGTAATTCTCAAACACTAATTGTTGAAACTTGTTTAGCGGCGTATGCTCTCATCTGTGGGTAGTGAATACGGGAACCACTAATCATGTTTGTTTCAATGTTTCAAGGATTCTGGATAATCCAACGATTTAGTGGGAGTGAGACCATCATCTCCATGAGCGATGTTACGAAAGTAGCTGTTATTGCAATGCTACGTAAGTAGCAGATATTGCAATACTACGTAAGTAACGGTTATTGCAATGCTACGTAGGTAGCGGGTATTGCAAATCCACGAAAGTAGCGTTACTTCAATATGCTAGGTGAGTAGCAGATATTGCAGTGCTACATGAGTAGTGGTTAAAGCAGTGGGAAAAGTGCACCTATCTTTTAGTGATATGATTTTAGTTTTGAGAGACATTCTTTATGTTCCCAGTTTTAGAAAGAATTCACTTTCAGTTTCTAAAATTCTGTTAATGGATACTTAGTTTCCTTTAATAAAGAATGACATCATTTCTTGAAATGACGAGTGTATCTGTTATGGGACATTGATGAACAATGTCTACACTATTAAAAGTGCACACCACACGCAAAACGCATCCTATAACACATCGACTGTTTAGGATAAAAGAGAACGTTCATCAGATGTGAACGAAACACTTCTATGACATCTAAGACTAGGTCATATTAATCCAAAAAGGATCCAAAGTTTGGTTCAAGATGGTTCATTGGAGTATCTCCGGGTTGAACCATTTCCTGTTGGGGAATTAATTGCCCGGATTTATTCGGGATGAATATTTAAATACAAATTTAATTCTAACAATTATTACTAGCATGAATTAATCCTATATTAATTCAAATAATAATTCAACAACAAATCATGCATAGAAATAGTTCACGTAAATTCTACGCATGCAGAATTACTATGGGTTTACGTAAACTAACCTCTCGGAGTGACAACCGTTGAGAAGATGGATCCTCGTTCACACGAACACACCAAAAGGTCTTCTCAAGTATTCCCTTATCCTTGTTCAACAATCCGGTGGAAGGAACTCACAAATAATTTAACAAAAGGAAAAATAAAATTTTGTTGCACCACCTTTGTGGATTTCTAATTTTTCCAACACATGGAATTGCACTTGGGGATGAAAAATTCATCCCCTATTCATAATAGTAAGGGGGACGAAAATATTAGGGCTTTTGGGTGATTGGGAAATTTCCTTGCTTCTTCCTCAAGAAACAATCTTGAATATATCCAATATATTATATTTCCCAAAATATCTCCCAAATAAAATCTCTTCCTCCTTATGTTATGGTATTTTCGAAAATATCATTATAAATAGCCAAGTGGGAGATTTCTTAAATTTAATGAGATAATCTTGTATTCCAAGAATACTTATCCTCATTCCATAACAAAATTCAAAGAAAATCTTTCTCCCTCTATTATTCATAATTTTCGAAAAAATAAAAAATTAGGCAACAATAATTTATTTTATTTTAAACATCTTTTTCAGTTATTGGACTTTATGTTTGAGCTACTTGAGGGGCCTTTAGGAGAATTAAGATTGAACCTTCTAATGGACTTTGAATTTTCAATATTGAGCCACAATATTATTCAAGCCCATAAATATTAATTAATCCCACTACATAATTAATATTGCACTATCCATCTTAACCCATATTACTGTTAATATGGCTCTTGTTATTATTTCCGTGTGTTTAAGATTATCTAGCCCACTAATTAATTCAAGCCCTTTGAAATAGCTTTCCATTAATTAATATCTTTTGTCCTTGGTCAAGGAGCGATTCAACATTATTATCCATCTGGGAAACAAATTCCACTTGCAAGATTTGGTATGATAAATCTTATGAACCTCCCAAGGGGCAAATCAAACGAACACTTTCACTACACGATTCTTCAGTATTAAATCTTAGCAATCGCATGTGACCAGTAATATTGCCCAAGATATAAAGTATTGAATCTCATTGATTCTCTACCCGTCATAAGTCAAAGCAATAATTACTAACCACACACAATCCTATTTAAGAAACGAAGATTAAGAAATAACTAACCACTGAGGTCTAATTCTTCCTGGTTCAGTGCTGAAGAATTTATCCTCCTCAGAAGTCCTGTTCGGTGCATCGATCACCATGCACTAGTGTAATCTCTTGGTCAAGACAAGCCAATCTGAGCCTTACACTTCAACCTTTCACGATGGATTGTTCATTTCCATCTAGGTTGTGAACCACATACTTTTAGTTACAAGGGACTGTTAATTTAATCTTCTGTGATCTGGTATCACTAAATTAACTACAATGTAACACGTACTGTTTATTGAACAATTATGTAATAAATATATGTAACATTCAATGATATTTAAAGCATCAGTGATAAATAATTTATTTCAATAAATAAGACCGAAAATTAGGTTTGGTTATACAAAGTAAAAACATACTTTCAAAGATAACCCCAACAATCTCCCACTTATACTCAAAGTCCGCTTTTAAGTATACTACAACACATCTCGTGAAGTTCTGTCGTGACATCTAATGTCACCTACACATTAACCTAATAATATCTCCCACTTATACTCAAAGCAGATTGACAACGGTCTTGACACCCATTCCTTCCACATGTCTCGAATGTATTACGAGGCGGACCCTTTGTGAATGGATGCGCTAGGTTGTCTTCGACGCGATCTTTGCCACCTCTATATCTCATCTCTTAACGATTTCTCATATAAGATGGTATTTCCTTTCAATGTGTTTGCTGACCTTGTGGGCTCTTGGTTCCCTTGAATTTGCAACTGCTCCGGCATTATCACAGTAAATAGTGATTGTGCTGGGCAAATTCAGAACTACATCCAAGTCCACTAGGAAGTTCTTGAGTCAAACCGCTTCTTTCGCTGCCTCGCAAGCAGCTACATATTCGGCTTCCATGGTAGAATCGGCGATGCATTTCTGCTTAACGCTTCTCCATGTCATGGCTCATCCCCCCATGCAAAACACACTACCGGAGGTAGATTTTCTGGAATCTAAGTCTGATTGGAAATCCGAGTCCGTGTAGCCGATGGGGATTAGACTGTCTGACTGATAAACTAACATTTTATCCCGAGTTCTTTTCAGATACTTCAGAATGTTCTTAACTGCCATCCGATGCTCTTTTCCCGGGTTACTTTGATATCTTGCCACCATGCCTACGACAAAGTAGATATCTGGTCTCGTACACAACATTGTATACATAAGGCTTCCGACAGCCGAAGCATAAGGAATGTCTTTCATGTCATTTATCTCTCTATGTGTCTTAGGGCACATGTCCTTGGATAAATGGATTCCATGCATGAAAGGTACGAAGCCTTTCTTGGAATCCTGCATGCTGAATCGCTTCAAGACAGTGTCTATATATGAAGCTTGCGATAAGCCTATCATCATTTTCTTGCGATCTCGAGTGATCTTGATCCCAAGGACGTGTCCGGCTTCCCCTAAGTCTTCATATCAAACTTTTTGAAAGTCATGCTCTTACGTCTAACAATACCTTTACATTGTCTCCGATGAGCAGAATATCGTCTACGTATAGTACTAAGAATACCAATGCAGTTCCGACACGCTTCTTGTACACACAACTTTCGTATTCATTTTGATCAAACCCATAAGACTTTATTACATGATCAAAATATTGGTTCCAAGCTCTGGATGATTGTTTGAGTCCGTAAATGGACTTCTTGAGCTTACAAACTAGGTGTTCTTGGCCTTTTTCAATGAAGCCTTGGGGTTGTTGCATATAGATTTCTTCTTCAAGACTTCCGTTAAGGAAAACCGTCTTGACATCCATTTGCCAGATTTCAAAGTCGAGATGCGTAGCAATCGACAAGAGAAATCGGATGGACTTGAGCATTACTACTGGTGAAAAGGTTTCCTCATAGTCGATCCTTCTTTTCGAAAGTATAACCTTTCGCCACAAGCCTTGCCTTGAAGGTTTCCACCTTCCCGTCCGGTCCTCTTTTCCTCTTGTATACCCACTTGTAGCCAATGGGTTTGACCCCATTGAGTGGTTCGACTAGCTCCCACACTCTGTTATGATACATAGAACCCATTTCGGCTTCCATTGTTGTTTGCCAAGAAACCGCATCCTTGTCTTGGATGCCTCGTCCTAAATCCATGGGTCTGATTCATCTTGACCGGGGACTAAGTTCGAGGACTCTCCTATCCCCATGAATCTCTCGGGTTATCTCACAACCCTCCCACTACGACGAGGTTCCGGTTATGTAAGTGTGTCGTTTGGTATATCATCTTGTACAGTTGGCACTGAGGTTAACCCTCTAAGCTCATTTAAGGTAATCTCACTTTTGGGCTTTCTTTCGTTCATATAGTCTTCTTCAAAAAATCTAAAGTGGGTGCTTATTACCACCTTTTGATCCTCGGGACCATAGAACATTCACCCTTTTGTTCCCTCGGGGTATCCTATAAAAAATTTTAATTTCGACCGTGGATCCAATTTTTTTCCTTGTCCCGTTTGACACCCCCAAATTCTCATGTGTCTCAAATGGACTTTGGGTCCCCAAATGTTTGGGAGTTTTGGGAAACGATTTGGATGACACCAAGTTCAGAATGTAAGCCCCTTTTTCCAAGGCGTGATCCCAGAACGACTTGGGTAGATCCGCATAACTCATCATTGATCTAACCATTTCTAAAAGAGTTCTGTTTCTTCGCTCTGCAACCCCGTTTTGTTGAGGGGTTCCGGGTGCAGTTAGCTGGGATACAATCCATTCATCTGACAAGTGGTTCAAAAACTCATCGCTGAGGTACTCGCCTCCACGATCAGATCGTAGAGACTTGATACTTTTTCCCTATGATTCTCTGTTTGAGCCTTAAATTCTTTGAATTTGTCAAAGGTCTCAGATTTATGCTTCATAAGGAAAATGTAGTCGTACCTTGAGTAATCATCAATAAAGGTGACGAAGTACTCATAACCTCCTCTTGCTTTGATTGACATTGGACCACATACGTCCGTGTGAACGATTTCTAACACTTCTTTGGCTTTATTCCCCTTGGCTCCGAATGCCCTCTTGGTCATTTTACCCTCCAAGCACGATTCGCAAGTTGGGATTGGTTCAATCCGAAGAGACTCCAATGAACCATCCTCTACCAACCTTTGAATCCTTTTTGGATTAATATGTCCCAATCTAAGATGCCATAGAAGTGTCTCGTTCACGTCTGATGAACGTTTTCTTTTATCGGAAATAGTTGATGTGTTATAGGATACATTTCGTGAGTGGTGTGCACAGTTAATTGTATAGATATTATTCAACAACGTTCCATGACAGATAAATTTATCATAAAGAGAAATGGTAACAACTTTATCAAAAGTAACTGAATATCCATCAAGGTATAGTTTAGAAACCGAAATTAAATTCTTTCTAAAAGTAGGAACGTAAAGAACATCTCTTAAAATTAAAACTCGTCTTCAAAAGACGGTGCACTTCTCCCATCGCTTCATTTTGCCACTCTCAGAAGATCGCCCGGTGTGATGAGGATCTCACTCCCACTAAGTTGTCGGGTCCGCTTGAACCCCTGTAAAGTGAAACAAACATGATCAGTGGATCCCGTATCCACCACCCATAAATGGGAGGCATACGCCGCTAAACAAGTTTCAACAACTAGTGTGTGAGAATTACCTTTCTTTCCATTTCCATTAGGATTGGAACAGGCTGACCTCCATTGTCCCGAACTTCCGCTCTCCAAATGTTTCCTCTTGTTTGACCCTTCACTCTTGATGGACGTTGAGTTTACTTGGTTTAGCCTTTCTTTCTCACCCTTCTTACCACCAATTGGCCTAGAAGGAAAAGAAGACCCTTTTGTGACCAAGTGTTTTTTCTTGTGCTCCTCTTCCTCTTCGACCAATGTAAGAGCATTTACCAGATCATCCACAGTGAAATCTAGTTCTTCCAATAGGTACTCTAGATAGGGATGATCATAGCTTTTTGGTAGAGTACGGAGAATGAAATCAACCTTAGTTTTGAAATCGCATTTTTCGCCAAGAATCTCAAGCTCCTCAAAGAGAACCATAACCCTAAGAACGTGCTCCCTTGCGGTCGTTCCTTCTTCCATTATTATCTTGGCCATTTCAAGCCTTATGCTTTGGATAGCCATATGGGCCGAATGTGAAAACATCTCTACGAGATTCTGCATAATGTATGTAGCTGATTCAAATCCTTGATGAAGGCATTTCAACAAATCAGACATATTTGTCAACATTGTGTCCTTCACCAATTGATTAGTCAACTCCCATTCACTATGTTCCATCTCGTCCCATATGCCAGTATCTTTAGCAGGTTTTTCGGGTTTTGGTGTGTCAAGCACCTGTTGGGATTATACTGGAAAGTATGCTTTTACTTTGTATAATCAAAACTAAATTTTGGACTTATTTACTGAAATAAATTGTTTATCACTGATGCTTTAAATATCATCGAATGTTGCATATATTTACTGCATAATTGTTCAATAAATAATACGTGTTACATTGTAGTTAATTTAGTGATACCAGGTCACAGAAGATTAAATTAACAATCCATTGTAACTAAAAGTACACCATTCACAACCTAGATGAAAATGAACAATCCATCGTGAAAGGTTGAAGTGTAAGGCTCGGATTGGCTTGTCTTGACCAAGAGATTACACTAGTGCATGGTGATGCTTGAATAGGACCTCTGAGGAGGACAAATTCTTTAGAACCCGAACAAGGAAGAATTAGACCTCGGTGGTTCGTTATTTCTTAATCTTCGTTCTTAAATAGGATCACGTGTGGTTGGTAACTATTGCTTTGACTTATCATGGGTATAGAAATCGAGATTCAATACTTTTTATCTTGGGCAATATTATTGGTCACATCACGATTGCTAAGATTTATCTGAAGAATCGTGTGCAATCGCTTTGTTCGATTTGCCCCTTGGGAGGTTCATAAACTTTATCATACCAAATCTTGCAAGTGGAACTAGTTTAGGTATGGATAATAATGTTGAACCGATTTCCTAACCAAGGACAAAAGATATTAATTAATGGAAAGCTATTTCGGTGGCTTGAATTAATTAATGGGCTAGATAATCTTAAACACGGGAAATAATAATCGGGAGCCATATTGACTGTAATATGGGTTAAGATGGATAGTGCAATATTAATTATGTAGTGGGATTAATTAATATTTATGGGCTTGAATAATATTGTGGCTCAATATTGATAATTCAAGATCCATTGGAAGATCCAATCTTAATTCTCCTAAAGCCCCCTAAGTAGCCCAACATAAAGTCCAATAAACTGAAAAAAGTGTTTAAAATAAAATAAATATTGTTGCCTTATTTTTCCTCCTATTTTCGAAAATTATGGATTAAAAGGGGAGAAAGATTTTCTTTGAACTTTGTTATGGATTGGAATATGTATTATCTCATTAAATTCAAGAAATCTCCTCTTAGTTATCCATATAGTATATTTTGAAATTTTTTTTTGAGAAAAAAGGAAATAAAGATTTTCTTGATTTTCTTGAAAAAGATTTTATGAAAGATATGTATTTTTGAAATACAAGAATATCTCATAAATTCAAGAAGATCCAAATCTTGGATTCTTGCCCCTAATTTTCAAAAATATCCCATAACAAAAGAGGAGTTGGGATTTTGTGGAATATTTTAATTATGGAGAAAATAAATATATGAGATATATTCAAGATTTCTTGGAGATCAAAGGAAAAGATTTTTCCATATTATTTTATCCTAAAAATTAGGAATAAGCCTATAAATAAATGAGTGTTGTTGGGGAATAAGTTGCATAGATCTATTCGGGATGAATATTTAAATACAAATTTAATTCTCATAATTATTACTAGCATGAATTAATCCTAATTTAATTCAAATAATAATCCAACAACAAATCATGCATATAATTAATTCATGTAAATCCTACGCATGCGGAATTCTACGAGTTTACGTGAACGTACCTCTTGGGACAACAATGGCTTTGTTTATTAGACACAAAAAGAACTTCCCAAGTATTCCCTTAATCCTTGCTCTCGACTATCCGGTGGTAGGGGACGCCATAACAATTAACAAAAGGAAAATAAATTATGTTGCACCACCTTTGTGGATTTGCTAATTTTTCCAGCACATGGAATTGTACTTGAGAATGAAAGAATCATCCCCTATTTATAGAGTATAAGTGATCGAAAATTTTGGGCAAAAATAATGTGGGAAAATCTTTTCTTGATCTCCAAGAAATCTTGAATATATCTCCTATATTTTTTTCTCCATAATTATAATATTCCACAAAATCCCACCTACTCTTTGTTATGGAGTATATTTCAAAAATTATAGGGCAAGATTCCAAGATTTGGATCTTCTTGAATTTATGATATATTCTTGTATTTCAAGAAATACATATCTTCCATAATATATTTTCAAGAAAATCAAGAAAATCTTTCTTTCCCTTAATTATCAAAATTTTAGAAATTTCCCTATGGATAACCAAGTGGGAGATTTCTTGAATTTAATGAGATAATCTTGTATTCCAAGAATACATATCTTCATTCCATAACAAAATTCAAATAAAATCTTTCTCCCCTTTTATCCATAAATTTCAAAATTAATGAGGAAAAATAAGCAACAATATTTATTTTATTTTAAACACTTTTTTTTAGGTTATTGGACTATATGTTGGGCTACTTAGGGGGGCCTTTAGGAGAATTAAGATTGGACCTTCCAATGGATCTTGAATTATCAATATTGAGCCACAATATTATTCAAGCCCATAAATATTAATTAATCCCACTACATAATTAATATCAAGACTATCCATCTTAACCCATATTACCGGTCAATATGGCTCTTGTTATTATTTCCCGTGTTTAAGATTATCTAGCCCATTAATTAATTCAGCCCATCGAAATAGCTTTCCATTAATTAATATATTTTGTCCTTGGTCAAGGAACGGTTCAACATTATTATCCATACCGGAAACTAATTCCACTTGCAAGATTTGGTACGATAAAAGCTTATGAACCTTCCAAAGGGCAAATCGAACAAGCATTTCTGCACACACGATTCTCCAGATTAAATCTTAGCAATCACGTGTGACCAATAATATTGCCCAAGATAAAAAGTATTGAATCTCGTTGATTCTATACCCATGATAAGTCAAAGTAATATTTACCAACCACACGTGATCCTATTTAAGGAGCTAAGATTAAGAAATAATCTAACCACCGAGGTCTAATTCTTCCTTGTTCATTCTCAAGAATTTGTCCTCTTCAGAGATCCTATTCGGTGCAGGCATCACTATGCACTAGTGTAATCTCTTGGTCAAGACAAGTCAATCCGAGCCTTACACTTCAACCTTTCACGATGGGTTGTTCATTTCCATCTAGGTCGTGAATGGCGATTTTTTTAGTTACAAGAGATTGTTAATTTAATCTTCGTGATCCGGTATCACTAAATTAACTACAATGTAACACGTACGATTTATTGAACAGCTTATGCAAAAAAATATATGTAACATTCGATAATATTTAAAGCATCAATGATAAATAATTTATTTCAAAGAATAAGTCCGAATTTAGGTTTTGATTATACAAAGTAAAAAGCATACTTTCAAAGATAATCCCAACAATCTCCCACTTATACTCAAAGTCCTTTTAAGTATACTACAACATGTCTCGTGTAGTTCCTAATTCGTGACATCTAATGTCACCTACACGAACCTAATAATTTCTCCCACTTATACTCAAAGCAGATCGGGCAACGGTCTTGACACTCATTCCTTCCACATGTCTCTCGAATGTATTCAGAGGCGACCACTTTGTGAATGGATCCAGTTAGGTTGTCTTCGACGCTTATCTTTGCCACATCTATATCTCTCTCTTAACGATATCTCATATAAGATGGTATTTCCTTTCAATGTGTTTTTTTGGCTTTATGGGCTCTTGGTTCCCTTGAATTTGCAATCGCTTCCCAAGATTGTCACAATAAAGCATGATTCTGGTTGGGCAAATTCGAACCACATTCAAGTCCACTAGGAAGTTCTTGAGCCAAACCGCTTTTTTCATTTGCCTAGCAAGTTAGCCTACATATTAAACTTCTATGGTAGAAATGCGACGATTTCGCTTGACGCTTCTCCATGTCACGGCTCCTTCCCCATGCAAAACACATTACTGGGAGGTAGATTTTTCCGAGTCTATGTCCGATTGGAAACTGAGTCCGTAGTAACCGATGGGGATTGGACTATCGATCGATAAATTAACATTCTATCCCGAGTTCTTTTCGGATACTTGAGAATGTTTTTAATCGCCGTTCAATGTTCTTTTTCCGGGTTACTTTGATATCTTGCCACCATGGCAACGATAAAGCAGATATCCGGTCTCGCACACAAAGATTGCATACATAAGGCTTCCGACAAACCAAGCATAAGGAATGCCTCTCATGTCATCTATCTCTCAAGGCGTCTTAGGGCACATTTTCTTAGATAGATGGATTCCATGTCCGAAAAGGTCTGAAGCCTTTCTTGGAATCTTGCATCTTTGAATCGTTTCAAAGACGATTGTCTATGTATGAAGCTTGTGATAAGCCTATCATCATTTTCTTGCGATCTCGGTGATCTTGATCCCAAGGATGTGTCGGCTCCCCCTAAGTCCTTCATATCAAAACTGTTTTTGAAAGTCATGCCCTTACGTCGATAACACCTTTACATCGTTCGATGATCGGAATGTAAATCTCACGATAGTACTAAGAATACCAATGCAGTTCCGACATGCTTTTTGTACACACAACTTTCAAACTAGTTTTGATCGAACCCATAAGACTTTATAACATGATCAAAACATTGGTTCCAAGCTCTGGATGCCTGTTTGAGTCCGTAAATGGACTTCATGAGCTTACAAACTAGGTGTTCTTGGCCTTTTTCAATGAAGCCTTGGGGTTGTTGCATATAGATCTCTTCATCAAGACTTCCGTTAAGGAAAAGTTGTCTTGACATCCATTTGCCAAATTTCAAAGTCGAGATCTTGCAAAGAATCGATAAGAGAATTCGGATGGACTTAAGCATGGCTACTGGCGAAAAAAGTTTCCTCATAATAGATCCCTTCTTTTCGAGTATAACCTTTCACCATTTAGTCTTGCCTTGAAGGTTTCCACCTTCCGCCCCGTCCTCTTTTTCTCTTATACACCCACTTGAAACCAATGGGTTTGACCCCATTAAGTGGTTCGACTAGCTCCCACACTCTGTTATGAAACATAGAACCCATTTCGGTTTTCATTGTTGTTTGCCAAGAATCTGCATCCTTGTCTTGGATTGCCTCGTCATATGTCCATGGGTCTGATTCGTCTTGTCCGGGAATCAAGTCCGAGGACTCTCCTATTCCCATGAATCTCTCGGGCTGTTTCACAACCCTCCCACTACGATGAGGTTCGGTTGAGTAAGTGTGTCGTTTGGTATGTCATCTTTGTACAGTTGGCATTGAGGCTAGCCCCCTTAGCTCATTTAAGGTAATCTCATGCGGGTCTTCTTTTCGTTCATATAGTCTTCTTCCAAAAATCTAAAGTGGGTGCTTATTACCATCTTTTGATCTTCGGGACCATAGAACATACACTTTTTTTGTTCCTCGGGGTATTCTATAAACAACCTTAATTCGATCGAGGATCCAATTTTTCCGGCTTCCTTGTCCAACACGTGGGCGAACACCCCAAATTCTTCATGTGTCTCAAACTAGGCTTGCGCTTGGGTCCACAATTCTTTGGGAGTTTTGGGAATCGATTTGGATGGCACCAAGTTCGAATGTAGGTCTTTGTTTCCAAGGCATGACCCCGTAAGCGACTTGGGAATATCCGCAGATAACTCATCATATATCTAAACATTTCCAAAAGAGTTATGTTTCTTCGCTCTCGCAACCCCGTTTTGTTGAGGGTTCCGATTAATTTGGGATGCAATCCCTTCATCGATAAGTAGTTCAAAAACTCATCGCCGAGGTATTCGCCTCCATGATCGAATCGTAGAGACTTGATACGTTTTTTCCCTATGATTCTCTTGCTTGAGCCTTAAATTCTTTGAATTTCTCAAAGGTCTCAGATTTATGCTTCATAAGGAAAAATATAACCGTACCTTGAGTAATCATCAATAAAAGTGACAAAATACTCATAACCTCCCTTTCTTTGGTTGACATTGGACCACATACATCCGTGTGAACGATATCTAACACTTCTTTGGCTCTATTCCCTTGGCTCCAAATGCCCTCTTGGTCATTTTACCCTCCAAACATGATTTCGCAGTTGGAATTGGTTCAACTTGGAGAAACTCCGAAGTGAACCGTCTTTCACCAACCTTTGGATCCTCTTTGGATTTATATGACCCAATCTTAGATGCCATAGAAGAGTCTCGTTCATGTCTGATGAACATTTTCTTTTATCGGAAACAGTTGATGTGTTACAGGATGCATTTCGTGAGTGGTGTGCACAAGATTAATTGTATAGAGATTATTCGATAACGTTCCATGATGGATAAATTTATCAAAAAGAGAAATGGTAACAACTTTATTAAAAGTGGCGAATATCCATCAAGAAAAAGTTTAGAAACCGAAATTAAATTCTTTCTAAAATTCGGAACGTAAAGAACATCTCTTAAAATTAAAACTCGTCTTCAAAAGACAGTGCACTTCTCCCATCGCTTCACCGCCACTCTCAGAAGCATCGCCCTAAAGTGTGATGAGGATCTCACTTCCACTAAGTTCGGGTCACTTGAACCCGTGAAGCAAACATGATCAGTGGATCCCGTATCAACTACCCACGAATGAGAAGTATACGCCGCTAAACAAGTTTCAACAACTAGTGTGTGAGAATTACCTTTCTTTCCAGCCCTTTTGGGGTTGGAACAGGCAAACCTCCATTGTCCTTACCGTTGTTGAAGCACTTCCTCTTTGGATTTTTCCTTGACACCACAAACATTCCTCATCTTACCATTGCCCTTTTGGCAATAGTTGAGTTTTATTGCTTATGGCTTTTGGTCATCTTCTTCTTCTTGCCTTCCATTGGCCTAGAAAATGAAGACGGTCCACTTGCCGTCAAAGCTTGAGTTTGGTGCCCCATCAACATCTCTGCCGAGACCAAAGCTTGCAACAAATCAGCTAGCGAGGCCAAAATGTTCAGAAACTTTTGGGCAGAGAGTGAAGTACCAAATTCATCTGAGTCTCCAGATTATAATCTGCACTCAGAACCTCAAGTTTGTTCAGATGGGCCATCAATTTTGAGGACATAATCCCTTACGGGTTTGCCCTCCACCATTTTCAGCGACGACATCTCTCGCAAGGTGATCTGACGAGTCTCGCATTTTTGACCCGTCAGTTGGCTCATCTGATTTTGGTGTGTCAAGAATCCACTTGTGCTTTTGTGCAGTTAGGACAATAATTTTTCGTTTCCAATCAATATAGTTTCCATACATATTGTATTGACTTTAAGTATATTAACAGTGGATTAAAAGGTTACGACATGCTGAACTGAAATAAATAACTATATGCATAAGCACAAGTATATCACAAGGTTCGATCACATGTTTCATATTAAAATCTCAAAAAAAATATGAACATGCATCACCTAATATCTCAAAAAAAAGCAGTTTAAAATAAGCCACGTGGGGTGGGTCATTATTTAAACACATTCAAGCAAAAAAGTTACAAACAAACGATTTACAAACCTTTAATATCTAGATTAATAGTTGGCTCCCACTTAACCAATATAAAATTGACAGGGACTTCGGGGAAGTATATGCATATCAATTTTATACCTAAGTAATAACCATGATTAAATACAGAATCATTATTTCGCTTTGAATTAGCCTCGTGGGGAGGGTCATCGTCGCCACTAGTAATAATCCACAATCATCCATTTGGAATTCATTCAGGTGAAAGCTAACTTTTGACCGTCCCGTGGGGGGAATTTCTCCAAAAGAATTCACAAATAAATAAATCATGGAGGTCAAAATTAATTCAATTTTATTATCCGGAATAAAATTGTCAATTAATTATTTAAACATACTTAGTAATTTTTTTTTTTTTTTTGATGGTGAGATTTTTCATTGGGCAACTCTCATGCAAACACATTTAAACAAATTAAATAAAGCATAAGATAACACAATAATAAATCAAGCAAAGCAGAAAAATAAACATATTGGGCACAAATTTGAGAAGGCACTTTGGGTTGATCCATCGTCTCAACGGTTGTCTCTACAAGAGGTATGTAATCTCGTAACTCCTAGATTCCGCATGCTTAGGATTTACGTGAATTACGTGTACGCATGATGTTTATTTGCTTATTAATTATTATGTTGAATTGGTTTATGATTAATTCATGTTAGTAATTAATTAATTAATTTAAATATGTATTTAAATTCATCTTGAATATATCTGGGCACCCCTAATTTCCCAACACGCATTTACACTGGCTTTGTGTATAAATCGGGTCAGTTCGCTTCATCTCCAGATTCGTGCTAAATGCATAAAGAGGGTACCTCATTTTTTATTCGTGCCTCCACGGCTCGCTGACATACAAATATTTTGACATTTAAAATTAGATAGACTATTAATTTATATTGGACTGAGCACTAGAACCATAAGAAACATGAATTGATCCTTCATGCACAACCATGAGGGTAGATTGTACGGTGTCACTATCACTGGTCATGATGAATATTGTTTCCCATGCGCCCCAAACGGTTGAAAACCGTCAGTGCTCAAGCCCAACCTCATGTTCCGAATTTCTGAAGCAAATCCAGGATGCGACTGGTCCAAGTATTTCTAAGCCTGTGAGTCTGCAGGGTGACGCATGACACCGGAGTGGTCATTAGAGCAATGTGCATTCCATGTCATATCCTCCGCAGTAGCATTCGACTGATACAATCTTTGCAGTCGAGAAATGATAGGAAAGTGGAACATCTCCTTAAAAGGGCGCTTCTTTTTAAGTCGACCATTCACATCACGACTAGCAGGTTTGAACCGTGGCCTCCTGCAAAACTTATAATGTTCAAGTTCACCACCTGCACCCCAGTATAACATGCAGTTCTGTGCACAACAATGGATCCTCTCCATTGGAAGACCCATCTCACTCATCAGTTGTTTGCTATCAGAAAATTTCTAGGGCACCAGATTATTCGGGCAAAGAACACGAATCTCCTGAACCATTTGATTATAGCCCCTTTCAGACAGTCTGTTTTCAGTTTTAATGTTCAGCAATAGAGCATTGTATGATAATTGTGAGTGCGATTCGCAACCAGGATATATATCTTGATTTGCTGCACGAAGCATGTTATAAAAATGTGCTACATGCTCATTATGAGGTTCCTCATTAGGGGGCTCATCATCCACATTTAAGTGGGGACCAGAGGTTAAGTTCATCATCATATCGTGGTACGAGCTAAATCCAGAAGTCTCGTCAATCGGCTAGTGTGAAGTCGACGCAGACGGATGATCAGATTCGACTCTCTTTTTATTCTTGGTTTGGTGCCCCACATTTCCTCAATGTGAAAAATCCAATTGCAATAATTGGGCATGAACCCATTTGTATACAAATGTGCTCTCACCACATCAGGTTCATGATACGTATTCTTGTTCCGACATCTAAATTTATTGCAGGGACACCTAATCTTTCCCTGAATCATCCCATTACTAGCGGCGAAATCTATAAAAAGTTCGAGTCCATTGTAGAATTCGGGAGATATATTGCCATTAATCGATCTAGGACTATACATTCAATGTAAACCGCTAGAATAATCCATATCAATCTGTTTAACATTTACGAATTAATTAATATTCAAAAGCCTAATTAATAATTAATATTTTCTAAAAATTTCGGCAGAGTTTCGTTTTATTTTATTGTATTCCCCAATTAATCAAGATCCTACGTGCATCCATTTCCGACTTAATCAATTAAAATCAATCAAGTCGGAACGCACATGATCTACAACAAGCAATAACCAACATTCATCAACATCGATCCCTCCACTCCAACATCCAACGTAATTAATATATTAAATAATACTAAATAATTGAACAACTAATTAATACTATATATACACAAATAAGATAAATTAAACTAATACTAAATTAAGCTAAATAATACTAATATACACGTATTAGCTAATTAAAAATTAAGCTAAATAATACTAAATATACAACTATCAAGCAAAATTAAGCTAAAATATACAACTATCAAGAAAAATTAAGCTAAATTAAATAAAAAAATTAAATTAATACAGCTAATACTAGATACATAAACAACTAATACTAAATACATAATATACTAATACTAAATAATTAAACAACTAATACTACTTGCACAATATATACACTTCACATTAATTTAAAATACTAATACTAATTAAATAATATTAAAACAACTAAATATTAATACTAAACAATACTAAAACAACTAAATATTAATACTAAACAATACAAAAACAACTAATACTAAACAATAAAACAAATAATATTAAACCATAAAATAACTAATACTTATATAATAACGATTAAAAAAAAAACTTACCTTAATTTCGAAACAGCCGAGCTGCAATCCTTCCCTCCAGTTTCGGTTTCGCCAAGCAGCAAAAGGAGGAAACAAAATGAGTTGAAATGTACTTATATAGAGGTGGGTGAGTGCTTTAATGAGGGTGGTTGCCCTTGGCAAACGCGCTCTCGTGCAGAGCGCGGCAGGGACGTCAGAGGCACCGAATGGCGAGGGGGCACCGCCCTCGTCTGAGCCCACACGCTCCATTTACCGAGGGGGGCGGGCTCTCAGCTGAATGTCAAACAACTTTCTCGGCTAAGTTTTGTATGCAATGAAATATATAATTTATACGTGCACGGTGCACCTAATACACAAAAAACCCACTATTTCATTAGGATAACCGAACGGTCCACTGACCTTAGCCTCATAATCATAATTATTTAGAAAATAAATTATAGTAGACATCGAGTCAAAGTATCCTAGTTGTGCCTTGTGATTTTAGTGGATCCTTGCTTTTCAGAAAAAAAAAATTGTAATAAATATTTTGAAATCATTAATTTATCCCATGGACAATGAATTAGGACCATAGAGAAATTAAAATATACTCCAGTGAGGTATATGTTATTTTCATATAGATGATTTTGGAGTGTGCAGCGCCACTACAATTAATATGATAGTATCCTTCTCAGTTTTCTTTATAGAATTTATTGATCATTAACTCATTTTGTGCACAATTTCGGAATTGTAATAAAAGCATGAGCATAGATGTTGTACAAAGGTTCTGATAAAAACTCAGGCCATAAAAATTAAATAACACTGAATTTGTTTTAGAGTTTGTAATAAATTAGATTCTTTTTTTCTTTCGAAAACAATAAATTAGATTCTTTGCAAGTGTTGGGGAATTAATTGTGCGGATTAATATTTAAATACGAATTAACTAACAATTATTACTAGCATGAATTAATCATATAAATTCAAATAATAATTCAACAACAAAATGGATATAAATTCACATTTCTTACTTATATCTTGTGAAATGGTTAATCTGCCAGTTCGTAACCGTGGAAGGAAGCTCATGAACAATTAACAAAGGGAAAAAAAAATTTGCTTTGTGGATTTACTAATTTTTTCAAAATCAATTGTAGTGAAATAATCATCAATTTATAGATGAGGGGTTGGTCGAATTCTTTGCATGGAATAGGGGAAGAAAATCTTTTTTAAATTCTCTTGAATATATCTCCTATATTCTTTTCTCCATAATTAAAATATTTAAAAGCCATTAATTGTTTGTACAGCATGTATTCCAAGAAAACATATCTTCCATAATATCTTTTCAAGAAAATCAAGTTTCCTTATTTTCTCAAAACTTTCAAAATTTAGCCTGGGAGAAAATTTTATATTTAAGAATACATATCTTCATTCCATAACCATTTCTTTCTCCTCTTTTTATTTACTTTTTCCTGAGGAAAAATCGATTAAATAATTTTATTTTTAAGATGTTAGACTTTTAGTTAAATATGTTAATTAAGGAGAATTGAAAACTTGAATTATCAATATTGAGCCAAAATTCAAAAAAAGTTAATTAACTTAAAACAAATGTATGTATTCATCAACTATTAAGAACGTGATTATTTCCGTGTTTAAGAATTGTCATTTTAACAATTCAAGCTTTCCATTACAATATATATTTTTCTAGAAATTATGATTCAGGGAAACTAGTTTTAGCAAGATTTAGTATGATAAAACTTATGAACCTCCTAAGGGGCCAAATCGAAAATTCGGACGATTAAAAAAGCAATCAAATTGAAAATAATATTTAATTTTTGACTTTTTTACCCGTAATAAAACCTAATCAAATCGAATTTATTTGGATAGGTTAATTCTTCCTAGAATTAAATATAATGAAAAATCGAATAGAAATAGTGTAATCGAATGGTCACCAAATCTTCAACCTTAAAATATTGTATTTCATATCAAATTGTATAATAATATTATTAATTTAATTGTTATCACTAAATTTCAAAGTATAATTATATCATAATATTTGATGATAAACAATTTTTCAAGAAAATAAAAAATCGGTTTGATTATACAAAGTAAAAGCATATTTTGAAGATAATCCCAACAATCCTTATACAAATATACTACAACATGTCTCGTGTAGAATGACATATAATGTCACCTTATGTCTATTTCTTGACACCCATCCCTTCCACATGTCTCGAATGTTTTTGAAGACCCTTTTGAATTAGTAGGTTTGAAATGATGCCAATTTATAAAGTGATTTTTATAAGAGGGCTATGATAGTGTTTTTTGTTAAGCAATTAGCCATTGGCACATAAAAAGTGATTAGTGTGTTGAACCCATACAGTATTAGTTTTGGAAGCTGTTCAGTTTCAAGCTTTCAGAGGCTCTCTTCTTCATGCATGGTGTTCATCACCTCATGCAGTCATGTATATACAAAACATACTATCAGTGTAGATTTTTCCGGAATCTAAGTCCGAAACACGTAGATGGGAAATATCATGATAAACCAACGATAAACCAACATTTTATCTCGAGATCAATGTTTTTAATCGTCAGTCAATGTTCTTTCCCGGGTTACTTTGATATCTTGCCAAAACGATAGAGAAATTACATACATAAAGGAATGTCTTTCATGTCATTATCTAGTTTGTTACATTTTAGATAGATGGTTAGCTGAAGTTCTAGACTCTTCCATTGTAATCTATATATACTTGTAAAATCATTTTCTCTGAAGGATGAGAGCCTCTGAAAGCTTGAAACTATTTTGAAAGCCAACTTCCAAACTTTAATACTGTAAGGGAAACACACTAATACTTTTGTGTGTCAGGGCTAATAACTTTAACAATTTTGATCAAACCCATAAGACTTTATTACATGAAAAATATTTTATCGGATGCTTTTTGAGTCCGTAAATGGACTTAATACAAAACTAGGTGTTCTTGGCCCTTTTCAATGAAGCCTTGGGGTTGTTGCATATAATTTCTTCATCAACAGAGAGATAAGATTGGTCTTGACATCCATTTGAGATTTTAAAATCGAGATAGTTATTACAAATTTAAACATCTTAACTTTAGAGAACCACAAAATTTAATTTTATATAATGATATAATTCAATCATATATTTGAATTAATTGTTAGTATTTATGATCCATGATTTAAACTGTTAATTTGAAAGGAACATGATTTATGTGGCATTCATTGAATTTTCCCCATGCAAATCATTCAATTAAATGTTTGTTTTTAAAGCAATCTCATCAGTAATCCAAAAATCTAAAATTTTTTGTTGCATTTTCCCATGATCTACAAACCGTTGGGTCCCAACACAAACAACTTTTGAACGTCGAGGATTTAATTTTAAACAGCAAAAGATATATTCTTTGGGAGTTTTAAGATTTTCCGGATTGCGCTGGATCCATAGTAATTTAATTGGTCAAGGAAGTCGTATTGAATTTTTACATCTATTTTTTTTTCAATAGAAAAAACAAGAGAATTTATTCACAAAGCTTTCAAGGTACACGCTTTTTTATAATACCCGAAAGAAAAAAATGATATCAGGTATATTGGACCACATACGTGCTGTCGATTTCTAACACTTATTTGGCTTTTTTTTAAGGAGTTTATTGATTGGAAGTTTTAATTAACGCGATCTATATCAGAGCGTTTTTCTTTTTCGGAAACAATTTGAATAGGATGGATATTTCAATATTATCGCCATCTATCAAATCATAAAAAAATGGTAACAACTTTATCAAAAGTGGCGAATATCCATCAAGGTAAAGTTTAGAAACCGAAATTAAATTCTTTATAAAATCGGAACGTGTTTATCTTTAAAATTAAAACTTGTCTTTATGTGTAATTATGTTTGCCATTAATTGATTTTTTTTTTAATCCGCTTGAACCCCTCGTAAAGTGAAACAAAATTTGGATCCAGATTCCACCACCCATTTTTTGCTAAGCAAGTTTTCAACAACTAGTACGTGAGAATTACCTTTCTTTCCATTCCTTTTGGGTTTGGAACAGTTGACCTCAATTCTCTTCTTTTCCTCCACCTTTTTTTTTTTTTTTTTCATATTCTTCTCTTTTTTTGTCATTTTTTCTTGTTTCTTCATCCTGGCAAAAGAAGAAGGTCAATTGAAGCTTTTTTTTTTATCGCCTTTGTACAAAGCTTGCAATTTTTTGTTCATGTGGTAACATTTTTATTCCTAGGGTAACATTTTTTGTTCAGTTTGTAGTAAATCATCATGTTGTTCTCCACCATTTTTAAAGTCCTCATGGTGTAATTTTGGATTGTGGATTTTTTTTCACGCATCGACATATACGTTTGATTTATGTTCATGTTTGTAGTAACCCGTTATGGCTTTTCGATTAGGACAATAGTAAGTTTAAATAATACATTTTCATTCAAGTATATTGAACAAATGGATTATTTGCGACATGATGATGAAATAAATAAATAATATGCATAAGCACAAATATATCACAAAATTGATCACATGTTTCATATTAAAATCTAAAAAAAATATGAAATAGTAACATCTCAAAATAGTTTAAATAAAAGCGTGGGTGGGTCATTATTTAAACATATTCAAAAGAGTTACAAACAAGATGAAACGATTTAAACCTTTAATAACTAGATTTATGTTTTAAAATTTTTGGGGAAATATGCATATCAATTTTATACATAAGTAATAAATGATTAAATAATTATTTTTCTTTGAAAGATCGTGGGGAGGTCATCGTCGTACTAAGTAATAATCCACAATCATCCATTTGGAATTTATTCACGAAAAGCTATATCCATTGGGGAATTCTCCAAAAGAAACAAATAAATAAATCATGGAGGAAAATTAATTCAATTTTATTATTTAAAATTATTTTTTAAATGATAATGTTATTTTCGAAAAGTGAGATTTTTCAAAACATTTTCTAATGCATCGCAAATTTAAACACAATTTAAATAAGCACAAAATAATGCATAACATCAAAACAAAAAAAATTAAACATATTGGGCAAATATATCCAATTGTTTTTCATTAGAAACATTTCATCGTTCGAAAACATTTCTTTATCCATTCAAGAACACATGGAGAATGACAAGTTACATAAGATATGAAGTTTTTTCATTATAACATGTAAAGAACATTCGCTTATCCATTCAAGAACACACGCCGATTCTCGATGGAGAATGATAAATTTTTTTTAAAAATCTAGACTAGTTGATTGATCAAATAAATTTAATCTTCGTGGATTTTTCGAGGCAAAAAACGAAGCGAATCGAATTAAAAAAAAAATTTATATGCATGCTAAATAAACACATTAAATTAACGGTTGGATACCTAAAAAAAAGATCTAGCAATTCTACTATCCAATTTCAAATTTAATGAAAAATGAATTAAATTACAATTTAAAAATCGACAGACTTTGATTAATTAATTGATATTCGGGATGAATATTTAAATACAAATTTAATAAAATTATTATAGCATGAATTAATCTATATTAATTCAAATAATAATTCAACAACAAATCATGATATAAACAGGTTCACATAAATCCCCACGCATGCGAGAATCATACGCGGGTTTACGTGAACTAACCTCTTGAAGTGGCAATGGTCTCGTCAATAAGAACACACAAAAAGTCTTCCCAAGTATTCCTAGTCATTGCTCGTTAATCCGATTGGAAGGAAGCTTGAACAATTAACAAAGGGAAAATAAAAATTTGTTGCACCACCTTTGTGGATTTACTAATTTTTCCAAAGACATGGAATGTACTTGGGAATGAAAGAATCATATTTATAGATTTTATGCAATATTTGCATGGAATAGGGGAAGAAAATCTTTCCTTGATCTCCAAAAAAAAAATATTCTTTTCTCCATAATAAAATATTATAAAAATTATCCTCATTTTAGGAAAAAAGAAACCTTTCTATTTCTTTGAATTTTTAGTTTATATTCTATTCCAAGAAATACATTTTCATAATATCTTTTAAGCGGTGTAAAACTTTTCAAAAATTATAGCAATAAAATGAAATTTAATGAGATAAGTATTTCAAGAATTATCTTCATTATAACAAAATTCAAAGAAAATCTTTTTTTTTTTTTAAAAAAAAAGGAAAAGGAAACAAAATTTATTTTATTTTTAAAACTTTTTTTTGAGCTTATAGTATACTTTATGTTGGCTACTACTTGAGGGGCCTTTAGGAGAATTTTGAACCTTCCAATGGATCTTGAATTATCAATATTAAACGCCCATAAATATTAATTAAACTACATAAAAAATCTTAACCCATATTATAGTTGTTTATTATTTTCGTGTTTAAGAGCCCATTTTTTCACTGAAATAATTTTAATATATCTTTTAGAGAAAACGGTTCAACATTATTAAAAGAAAAGTTTCTTGCAAGAATATGATAAAATCTAGGCTCGAACAAAAAGTATGTCCAGCCAAATAATATTGCCCAAGATATAAAGTATTGAATCTCGTTGATTCTTTGCCCGTAATAAGTCAAAGCAATTCAGTTAACCCCATCCTATTTGCCGAAGATTAAGAAATAACGAACCATTGAGGTCCAATTTCTTTTAGTTTTGAAGAATTTGTCCCATAGGAATCAATTACCTTTAGACATGCACTAGTGTAATTTCAGGAAAACCTTTTCACATGGATTGTTCAGCCCGTGAATGGTGAACTTTTTATCACAAAGGAAATTTGAAATGAAGTATCACTAAATTAACTACAATGGTGTTAATCTATATTTATGAATTATGCAATAAATATAAGATGATAAACAAATCGATGATAAACAATTTAATTCAGTAAATAAGTCCGAAATTCAGTTTGATTATACAAAGTAAAAACATACTTTCCAGTATAATCCCAACAGTAAGAATTATTAATAACATACGAATTACTACTATATACAAGTTGGATTAAACAATTCAATAATAATTCACATTTCTTACATATATCCTTGGAAATGTTAATCTGCCAGTTCGTAATCGCCATTACAAATGCTTTCAAAATCAATTGTAGTATAACTCAATTTATAGAAGTTGAGTTAAATTCTCAACCTCCCTTCATTTAAGCCATTAATTGTTTGTACAGCATGCAACATTAATTGTAGTTGCCCTACATAATTAGCCTTAAAAATTTATATTACTAATTACTTGCCCAACCATTTCTTACTTCTTTTTCCTGAAATCGATTAAATAATTTATTAAGATGTTAGATTAGTAAATATGTTAATTAAGTAGATTGAAAACCTTCATGAAAATGAAAAAAAAGGACAACTTAAAACAAATGTATGTATACATCAACTATTAAGAACGTGATAAATAAGAATTGTCATTTCACAATTCAAGATACAATAATTTCTAGAAATGATTAAAGCTAGAAGATTACCATAAGAATCTGAAATTCTTTTTTAAAAAGAATCAAATTGAAAATAATATTTAATTTTTTGACTTTTTCCAAACCTAATCAAATCGAATTTATTTGGATATTACCGAATTAAATAAATGAAAAATCGAATGAAATCGAACCGAATTGCACCAAATCGAATAAAATATGTATGCATATCAAATTGTATAATAATATTGCATTGTTACTGAATTCAAGTATAATTATATCATAATATTGATGATCAATTTTAGAAAAAAATCAAATTACTAGTAATAAAAAGTACTCCCCCGTCCACCAATCTTATGTCTATTTGACCTTTACACGCGTTTTTGCGAGCGAGTTTTATATTAGTAATTGAAATGATAAAGTGACTTTTAAGGAGGGCTATGAATTTTTGTTAGAGTATTAGCCCTGGCACACAAAAGTATTAGTGTGTTGCCCTTACAGTATTAGTTTGGAAGCTGTTCAGTTTCAAGCTTTCAGAGGCTCTCTTCTTCATGCATGGTGTTCATCACCTCATGCAGCATGTATATACACATACTATCAGTGTAGATCACAGAAATACATAGAGAAATTACTTGATAAAAGTTGTTACTAGTTTGTTACAAGTTAGTTAGAGTTAGATGAAGTTCTAGACTCTTCCATTTTAATCTATATATACTTGTAAACCTCTGAAAGCTGAGAGCCTCTGAAAGCTTGAAACTGAACAACTTCCAAACTAATACTGTAAGGGAAACACACTAATACTTTTGTGTGTCAGGGCTAATACTCTAACAATTTTATCTATCATACTCCTCCTTAAAAGTCATTTTATCATTTCAATTACAAATACAAAACTCGTCAAGAAATTGAAAATGTCAAAAAGACAATAGTTATTACAAATTTAAACATCTTAACTAGAGAACCACAAAATTTAATTTTATATAATGATATAATTCAATCATATATATGAATTAATTGTTAGTATTTAACATGATTTAAACTGTTATTTTGAAAGGAACATGATTTAAACTTTTCAAGAAAATAAATTATATTTTATTAATCTGCGTAAGATTTTAAATATGAATATCTTTATAAGAGGGGAGTATTTTACATGGTATAACTCATATTCCAATTCCAATCGATTTCAACCCTACTATTTTATGTTGCATTCATTGAATTTTCCTGCAAATCATTCAATTAAATGTTTGTTTTTAAAGCAATCTCATCAGTAATTAATTTCTTGTTGCATTTTCCCATGAGGGCTTTGAACGTCCCATTTAATTTTAAACAGCAAAAGATATATTCTTAAGATTTTCCGGATTGCGCTGGATCCATAGTAATTTAATTGGTCAAGGAGTCGTAATTTTTTACACCTATTTTTTTTTTTTTCAATAGAAAAACAAGAGATTTTATTCACAAAGCTTACAAGGTACAAGTTATAATACCCGAAAGAAAAATGATATCAGGTCTATTGGAGTCTCTCTCTTTTTTTTTTTTAAGGAGTTTATTGGATTAGTTTAATTAACGCGATCTATAACAGAAAGTTATTGAATTGGATATTTCAATATTATCGCCATCTATCAAACAAAAAAAAATATTAATAATAAATAAAAAAAAATGCACCGGGTTCATACAATATCTAGTCTTTATGTTGCATACTGTATTTATGTGTAATTATCGATTAATTAATTTTTTTTTAATTATTTCGCAGCAACTTCAGTTGGTTTTCACGGTGTTGTGTCTCTACGTTTTTCCTTCTCTCCTCTTGTTCTTTTTTTTTTCTCTTTCATATTCTTCTCTCTTTCTTCAGTTTTCTCATCATCGCAAATTTACAATTGAAGTTTTTTTTTTTTTTTCGCGTTTGTACTAATTTTTGTTCATGTGGTAACATTTTTATTCCTAGGGTAACATTTTTTTGTTCATGTAGTAAATCATCATGTTGTTCTTTAAATCTGTAATTTTGGATTGGGGATTTTTTTTCACACTTATACTGATTTATGTTCATGTGGTAACACGTTTTTCTTTATAAATAATACATTTTCATTCATGTAGTAACACATATTTTAGTAATATATAAGGAGGAATCATCCCAAAAGGAGGTTCTTGTATAAATTGAATTTTGTGTTGCATTATGTTTTAAATTTTTAATACGTGTTATATAAATGTAGTAACTTTATCCATTTTTGGAGAATGACAAGATTTTTTTATATTTTTTTAAATGATAATGTAATTTTTATTTCATGTAGTTACATAAGATATGAAGTTTTTTCATTGTAACATGTAGTAACATTTACTTATTCATTCAGTAACACATGGAGAATGACAAGTTACATAAGATATGAAGTTTTTTCATTATAACATGTAGTAACATTTACTTATCCATTCAGTAACACATGGAGAATGATAAGTTTTTTTTTTTAAAATGATGATGTAACTTTTATTTCACGCAAGTAAGAATTGAACTTGCGATCAAATATATTAATAACAAACAAACCAACTAATTTACAACACATATTTAATAAAGATAGATATAAATATCGAAACCTAATAGATGCACATCATAAAATTTAGATAATTTTGCTTAAAATATATTGTATTGCATATATAATTTTTATGCAATATTTCATAAGAGAGTCGCTCCAAAAAAAATAATCCTGATTATATATTATCCTCATTCTATCTATTTCTTGTGACTTTTTAGTTTTTATACTATATATTTTCCTTTCAGCGGTGTATAACTGCTTATAGCAATAAATGAAATTACTAAGTGTAGTTTCGATATTTTTATTTTTTTTTAAGAAAAGGAAAAGGAAACAAAACAAAATATAGTATAGGGATTTTGCTTCACTCCTGATTAAGCGGAGCAACTAAAAAATACCGCAGTTGTTTATTATTCAGACTTTTTTCACTAATTTAATTGGAAAATAATGAATGAATAATAATCTTTATGTCCAGCCCATATTGGCCCGTTCTTACTTATAATATTTCAGATATTTTGTTTTTAACTTTATTGAAGTTTTTCAGGAAAACTACACACGTATGAGTACTGAGTAGTATCACAGAGGAACTGAAATGAAGTGTATTGAGGTGTTAATCTATCATGAATCATCTAGAAGATAAAACAAATAGAAGGATAAGAAATAAGAAATCTCATTTTAAAACAGTAATATACAAGACTTTTGGTCGTTTATTTTAATATTAAAAGGTGAGGTAATTACAAGTACTCAATTATCAAAATATAAAACAAGCTCAAGCGAATAAATGGATATGGTAGAGAGATCTCAAATACGCAACTAAGCCATAAGCCAACATGTCAAACATAACCAATTAGGTGATTTTAACAGAGACAAAAGTTGAGAAAGAAGATACGATAATGTTTGAAACTAGTTTTTAGTAAAGCAAGGAGCAGCTTCGCAAGTAACAGATTCAGAGAGTACCATAAGCATCATTTATCAACAAATGAATTCTGCAGATCACACTGGGAAGGACAAACAGACACATTGAAAAACAAACCTAAAAGCATGTTCATTTAAGCTCATTCTTATCACAGCCATAGGTGAATAGAGTAAATATAGAGAGCATAACAAAATAAAGCCATTATAATACCCAAACCAAAAAAGATCAAGAGATTCAACTTTCAAGACTAAACAATCAGAAGCATTTCTTCACTTTTCATCGACATTCAACCAACAGCCATATCTTATGCAGTTCATCTTAACAAAGAAACTCTAGACACCATTAAAGATATATAATTATGTACTTCAACTAACTTCTACACAACACTTCCCAAATACATATCCAAGTTTTTTGTTTCAAATAAAAATGCATCAAATGGCACACAACATCCCAAACTATACTAGGAATGTTGCTGCCGATTACAAGTAAATTGGACACTCAACCTCCCTAATGGAAGAATACACCACACTGATGAACAATATATTACAGATAGACTGCCTAGAATGCTTATATTACTACAGTTTTCGAGATTCAATTTAGATGACAAACTAATTAGTAAGCAACCCTTAAAAATCAAGGTCACCGAAACCAGTCAGAACACAAGCTTAAACAATCTAGCAAGGAAGAAATCAATAGTCAGCCAAAGCTAATTAAAGAAGTTGAAGAATTTTTGAACTCACAACAGAAAACCTATAGAAACCAATTTCGACGCCAGTCAAAGTACACATTACTTAAGCTGAACTAGAATATGATCATAAATTTGGATCTTAGAGAAACCAAACAATGTTGGTAATTAAAGGAAAATAATAAATCCAAGGCATGGCATATCATATGCAAACAATCAAAGGTCATTTAAGCTAGAAAACACATAATACAATCGGCAAACATGAGCAATATCACAACACAATATCCATAGAAAGAAAAACAGTTTAATATATTAAAATACTAGTTCAAAAACAGTAATAGAAATTATCTCAATATCAAAACAGATAAAAGCCCAAGCATAACATACTAAATTGAAAAAAGAGGTTGAACCCTTTCAGTATCTTCTTGGTCCACCGCGGCCGTAGTTGATGGGCGGGGCACCAACGACTGGAGCCTCTTCCTGTCTGAGGACGACACCAGGGAGATCCTTCATGCCGAGCGACTCCAAGAGATCAACAGTCTCCTGGTCGACCTCGATGTTATCGACCTTAATGGCTGATTCATCGGGGACGAAATCCATGCGGCGCTCGCGCTCCTCCTCCTGCAGCTTGAGGGAGATGCCGCGAACGGGTCCCCTCTGGATGCGCTTCATCAAGTGGGTGGAGAATCCGGCGATTTTGTTGCGGAGGCGCTTGGTTGGGATGATGGAGACCTCTTCCAGAACCTTCTTGTTGACGTGGAAATCGAGGGTCATCTTGTGGTAGTAGCGCTCGATTATCTGGCGGGAGGATTTCTTCACCGTCTTTGTGCGAACGCGACCCATCCTGCTGGTGGCGACTGGCTTAGGGAGCGGCGGTAGAGAGGATTGGCTTGGCGCTAGCTAGGGTTTTGGAATGGGAGGAGATGAAGGGGATTTCTGAATTTATATTTTTCTAATTAGGTCTTTTTGCTCTCGAATCACCAGGGCATGGCCCAATTACAATTTCCCCTTTTCTCTGGGCTTGGCCTGTTTTTCCTTTTTATTTTTAACCACTTTGGGCCAAAATTTGGAAGCGGTGAATTGAGAAGAAAAGATAGTAGTTACAAGGACCCCAGGCCCCTAGCTCATATAATTTATGTATGTAAGAACATTGTATAAGGGAGTAGACGACATTAATAACTTTCAGTTTGTTTGTAGACTTGTACAAAACATGAAATGCAATATGAGAAATTTCATAGACAAAAAAATTACTCCACATATCATATTATTATAATCCTAATTTAATAGTGCAGATTAGAATGGCATCCGCAGATTACTTGACCCATATCAATTATGAAGCTGCAGTAATTAGAATTGGAAAAATATATGAAGATGAGGTTATATATATTAATTAATGAAGAAGGTGGGCGATTAATATAATTAATTAAGGTGTATATTAAAAGCTTTGTTAATAGCCCTGGTATAACTCTGATTAGTGGTGCGCTGTAACCTCCATCGAGCACGAGATTCAAGCCACTAACGAAAAAATAAAAGATGAAAATACATTAATGGACCAATAACTGTAAAAGGGATTTACTACACGTTGTTATGAAATAGTTTTTTTTTTTGACAAATGGATCTTACTTTAAAAGTTTATGGGAACCACCAAGAGAGTGAATAAGTTTTCGAATTCAAGACCTCGAATCTGAAGTATTGGAGCTCTAACCACTTAAATTATCTACGCTTGACAAAAAAGTTTATATTCATTAGTTACGAAGGATTTAGCAGTAATTTTCAAAGCTTGCTACAATCTTAATTTATAATGCCATATATTTTTTAATATTACACACCTTATTTATTGTTCATTTTTCTTTTAAAAATATCACACATTTAATTTGTTTTTTAATTATAATATAATAATTTATTCACCATTTTCATAATGTCATTCTCCTTTATAAGTTCCTTCACACCGTATTTTTTATTTTTATTTTGCAGAACTATTTTTGACAAACGCAATTAATTAATATGAACAGCGAATTTCCTCTAGAACAGGTTAGGTACCTACGGTTGGTGACAGTACCCTAATTAATTACTACTGAGATATTTAGGGTCCCTTTGGTATGACTAGAGAATGATAATGATAATGAGTATCATTAGGGGTTAATCGCTAAGGCTCCATTTGGATGGATGGATTTAAAAATTCATGGATTCAACATATAAAATATATTTTCCAATGAATTTAGGAATATTTAGATTTGAGAATTTAGGGAGAGAGTGAAGGGGGAGAGAGGGAAGGGGGAGAGATGGGGGGATTTCACAAATGACTAGGTTTTGATGGGGATTTGAAATCCCTCCATTTTAAACTAGCTTTTCAAATCTAAGTATTTGTAAATCCATTGAAGAGTGATGATTTGTGTGTGAAATCCATGGATTTCAAATCCAACCATCCAATGGAGCCTAAGGGTTATTCATTGTATTGTTATTGCTTGGTTAGAATATGAACAATGAGTATCATATGAGGTGAATTGAGCGGGTGAGTGTAATCAATTGCTTATTTCTATTCGCATTACTTGTGCATCCAAACTATCAAACATCATTAGTAGAAATGATTCTCATTACCCACTTACATTATCCCCAACCAAGCGGACCCTTATTGTATTAGAAGGAAATTTTTTTGGTCTTATCTTATTTTTTAAAAAATTATCTGCAAATATATATAGGAGGTTCTTTAATTTTCACTTTTGAATATATCTGTGCAAGACTTGTCTAGTATAATTTTTATTAGCGGTTTGTGAGCTATTGCATGAAAACTCTATTATTTTATTGAATCAATAGAAAGAGATCATTTTAGACTAATTTCCTATAATATAAATGTATAGTATACATCAACAAATTTTTATTTATTTATTTTTTTGACAGAAATTTTTTTAATCTCTTCAAAAACACAACAATGCCAATTTAAATTAAATCAATTTAAGTAAACTGTAAACATATTGAGAATATGATTACCTTTTTTTTTTTTAAAACAAATAAGCTCTAGAAAAATTATACATGATCATCTCGAGCTGTATTCATGATCCAAAGGGGATATCACCCCAATCCAAGCATGAGGGTAGGAGGATCTTGCTGCAAATTTTGTCATCCTATGAGCCAATGGCGGAGCCAGGATAAAAAAAAAGGGCGGGCTGAAACAAATATAGTATAAAAAATAAACGTTAATTTTTTTTTATTTGAAATATATATAAAAAGTTAAATATTTTTGTTTTATGAATATGTAACTTGATGTAGCGTCTTCTATATATCAAAGAAGCATATATACGTATATATACATATATACCTAGCAACAAAAACTGTTGAAACCTGTAGAAAAATGAAAAATATATAATGAAAAGTTAAACAAATTTTGAACCAAGTAATTAGAAAAGCACAAAAATCGCAACTAATTTCCCAAAGTTATTTAAAAAAAAAAAGCACGATCGATCAGTTTAGAATATTATACCAAGAAAATAGAGAATTAGTTAGAAGATGGTGGATAAGGCTTTCAGCCGTGCTTAGGGAGAGAAATAATAAATTGAAAAATTAATATACATAAGAAGAACATAAAAAAGCTGGACGGGCTAGAAAATCCACCATCAACCACAAGATTGATCCCACTTACATAAGAGGCATCATCACTACCCAAATAAACAGCTGCATTTGCAACATCCTCTACCTTGGTGGATGATATGATCCTTGGATTCTTGGACTAGTTATATTTGTATAAACTTAAATTTGACTACTTTTCAGGTGATAAGTTTGTTACAAACCACACATATCCTATGTCCATTAGCTATTTCAACTTTTCACTTCCCACTACACCAAGTATTCCCAATAAAAATAGGTACCAACACATATACATGATTTTTAAAAGAAAAATGCACTTGATGATCATTTAGCTACGTCTCCTGTAAAACATAATTCATTTCAGAATCGTATGGTACAATAAGTTTGAAGCCAATTTTCCAAGTCACAAGTTCACTACAACATTACTGAATAACTATAACAAAAACTAGAATAGATGCGAAAAATGGATTTGCTGAATATAAATATATATTAGATCTTTATTATTTCATCATCAGGTAAATTGGTAAAAGAAAGAAAAAGGAAAATTACAGCGAGCAAAGTTGAAAAGAAGAATGTGGGGTTATTCTTCATTCAGGATAGTTGAACTTAAGTCCAGTGTTGATGACACTGAGGCCTCCATCAATGAACAAATTTTGGCCACTTATATACTTAGATTCATCACTTGCAAGAAAGAGTGCTGAATCTGCGACGTCGTCAACCCTGAGAGTTGTGCCTTTTAAGTTGGCCAAAGAGTTGAACATTTGCTCCAAGGTTTCGCTATCAAGGCCGCTATAATTCGTGGATAAAGTGGTCGCCATTGCGTAGGGTGATAAGCAATTCACTCTAATCCCATATTCTCCCAATTCAGAAGCCAAATTCTTAGTCAGTCCCACTACAGCATGCTTGGAGCACGCGTACGCATGTGGGGCCACGCCTCCGATTCCCGACCCCAGACTCGCCATTGTCAGGATCGTGCCACGCCGCGCTGGGATCATAACTCTCGCCGCATGCTTCATACCTAAAATACAAAAATGCTATTTAATACTATTCAATGAAACAGCTAATACTGATCAATATAAACAACTAATACCATTACACACACTAGTTGTACACAAGTATAATTTGCCTCATTTTTGTTAGTTTTGTACCTAGAAAAACGCCGTTGACGTTGACGTTTAAAACGCGCTGGAGGTCGGATAGTTCGTATTTTAGGACGGGCTTGAGAGAGTCGACAATCCCGGCGTTATTGAACATTATGTCAAGTTTCCCGTAGGTGGAAACTGCGAAATCCACTGCATTTTTTATATCTTCTTCTTTAGTAACATCACAGTGGATGTATGCTGAATTTGAGGAGCCAATAGCTTCTACGACTGAATGGCCTAGTTTATCGTCGATATCAGCAACCACAACTTTAGCACCATGTTTGGCGAACAGTTTCGCACTGCATTCACCAATGCCTGTAGCCGCTCCTGTTATCAGAGCTACCTTTCCTTCAAGCCTGTACACGCCAAACACAGCCCAACCTCAGCAATCTATGATTTAGTAGTGTGCATTAGAAACACCAACAAAAATTTACACTCATTTCTGGTCAAACTGATTTTGAGATTTGACTAATAGTAAAGCCCATTTTGAGAATTAACACTCATCAGCAATAACTAATCATCTGACTAATTGCTATGAAATAACAGAGGCATATTCAAACGTAATTAGAGAAAATCGATATCTAATATTCTCTCTCTCTCACTTGATCAACGCATGATTTGCAATCAAATTTTGAAATATATACACATATATTCTCTCACTTCAATGGTCTCTCTTTTGCTAACGAATACCCAAATCATAAGAAAAGAAGTCACTTCTCCCTCAAAAACAAAACTTATAAAGGATTGTTATAATTATAAGAAAGCATTAATTCATATATATAAGAAAAAATGTAACAGTTGAAATTACCTGTTACTAACTGCAGATGATCCGGTAGTCATGTTTTTGTTAAATAGAAGATTGAGGGTAGCTATTGAGTTTTTAGTAAGAGAGTGATCGGCTCAGATATGAATAAACTTGAAGCTCTTCAAGGCTATTTATATAAGCTCAACACAATATTTTTTCTAAACAAAAAAAATATAAAAAAGATCTTATGGAGCCTAGCTAGTAGCATGATTTTCAAATTCCAGTCAATAAACCCACAATTGTCAGCTTTGATGTGCTCATTTTAATATAAAGAGACACATACTTTGTCCGGTTGGAATTAAAATATGGAAAGAAAAAAAAAGGAACAAATACCCCCAAAGTCCCAAACATGATTGAAGAATTAAAAATTCATTGTAAACACATGATTGAAAATTTAAAATCCATTGTAAATAATTAATATTATCTAAAAAGGTGCCGTTGTAGCTAGAGATTGGTGATAGTGAATTTGAGGTATATAATTGCAAAGTATTATTTAAATGCATTTTAAGAGGATTCAGCAGGAGTATAAATTGAATATATGTATTAAGAGATGGAAGCAGGAGCATTGTAAGATAAGACACACTTGTATGAGATGATATCACGGTACGACGGATTATAAATAGACAATAAAGCTTTAACATTTTAAAAATGATGAATATTGATTTGGTTGTTTGCACCTCGCTACATATAATTTTTTATGTGATATATTATGTCAAGATATGAAACCGACTAATATGAATTTTTGTATTATAAAATATATCGACTCACATCCAAATAATCGAGGAACAGGTTTTTTTACTAATTTTCCATCGCAGCCTGCCAAGGAAGCCGCCTCTTCTGAATACACTCGTGACTTGTCCACTAACATACGACAAACATTAGGTGTTTCTCGGAAACAAGTCTATTGTGCATTGCAGTTTTTTTTTAATTGTAAATGATGTCATCAAAATAATATTTAATTGTTTTTTATACATGAATTTAAACTTCAAATCTATCATCCGAATGAAGCTTTCAATTATTTGGAGTACTGATTGAAAACAAAACTGTTATTAATTTTATATATTTATTACTTTCAAGCATTTATTTGCCTATTTAGTTTGGTTAATTTAATCTAATTACTGTAATTATTTTTTTAATATTTATCATCAACATTATATCTGATATTTTGAATTGATCAAAATGTATTATAAACATAATAAATGCATAGCTGCGAAATTAATTTCAAATGTCAATTTGTTTACGGAGATTAAATCATAATTAAAATGATAAAGACTTTAGTTTAAAACAAACAAAAAGAAAGGTAATGGCTGCCAAATAAACTCGATCAGCTTATCCTAATTCCTATATTTGGGAAATTCCTTGGGCTATTAAGGGTGTGTTTTGAAATACTTAAAACAGCTTTCAAAAGCACTTATTTTCAAAAATTATGAGAAAGAGCTTTGAAAATAAATAATTCTGAAAACTGTTTTAAGTGTTTCAAAACCCCCCCTAAAACTGTCCGCTTCTCTTATCATCGGGCCTTTAGAACATGAGCCTGGCTAAGGTTAGAGGCTCTCTGTCTGCTGTTAGTTAAGAGTCCACGTAAAAGAACAGTAACCAAACTAATTTGCCCCAACCACTTTTAAAAAGTTTGTTAAAAGTATATTTTCGACAGGATAAAATTTTTTTGTTAAAAGTTTAAGTAGCATATACTGTGCAGGCCCAAAACGAAGCCTTTATGACACTCCCTCCGTCCATCAAAATTGTGTTCATTTCGTTTTGACATATTGTACGGAAAGATAAATTAAGTCCATTTATGAATAACATAATTGATTGTGAGTAAAGTATAATGATAACTTGAGTAATTAAGTGATTGTTGAACGATGAAGATAAAAGAAATTGTGTCCATTAACGTACTTAATTTACCTTTATGTACAATATGTCAAAATGAAATGAACACAATTTTGGTGGACAGAGAGAATATTTATTATAGCACTGTAATGTATAAGAGCAACCAGTTGCATGACTATAACTCTTCTTTCTCCTCCACCTCATCACCATATCATCATTATAATATAAATAACTCAACCTCACTAACTCCCACAACCATTTAAAAGTTATAACTCATTTTATAAGGACCCACTATTCATTCATATTTTCTTTTTAATTCTTATATACCCAATAAAGTGGGCTATAAAGTGGGCTAGTTCCCACATTTTTGCAGAAAAATGACGGTTACTCTGTGCTAACTAAAATGGGAGAGATAAAGATATAACCCTCACTTGCAATGATTGTAATTTGAAGTTAAGAGTTATAACTCAAAGTAACGGCACCATTGTGGAGGCCCTAAGGTTGAATGAATTTTATTTATTTACGTATTTATTTATAGGGCTTATTTGCAAAAAATTACCCTTTTAAAAAAATGATTAAAATTAGTAATTATGAAAAAATTGATTAATAGTAAAATTGATAGTATTTATAAATTTTTTTAAAGAAAAATTAATAATCTTATTATATAAAAGTAGAATGTTTTCAATGAGGTGCTGCCATGTGATAATTTGCTTTTAATCAGGTGTTGACATGTGTCAGCCTGAGCCTTTCTTATTTTTTGTCATGTGTCAATTTAAAATAAAACCCATAGTTTTCAAAAAAAAAAACCCATATGCCATGGTTTCTTCTCTACCATAATTATTTTCTCACCAAGCCTTTCAAATTCTACCGTCGCTCCAGTTGTGAATTTAGGTTTTATTAAAACAGTGATTGATTTTCATTATTGGAATAGTGTATTGTTGTTACAGTTATTGATGAGTGCAAGTGGTGGTGGGTTTTGGGACGTTGTGCCTTGCTGGTTCAGCGTATCTGTTGTAATGCATAGAGATCCTATCATTCATTTCTTACAGTATTGAAGGGCTTGGGTAGGGCATAATAGGCAAAATCTAGACAACAATCTGGACAGGCTGCATATGGCAGATTTAGAAAACTCGGAATGACATTGTTATTAAAAACATTTCGCCAAACCATAATAGATTGGTAATGGAGCTGAAAAATCGAACTCATTTCTGGATTATGGCTAAAAAAACCAGAGCTACTTTGTAATAATCTGGATACTTGGGTGACAAATCTGAGACTCAATTTTCAAGGTTAGTTATTTCCATTTGTTGTATCATGTTATGGGCGGCTTCTGTTTTCTAGATTAGCAACTATGTTGTGCCTGTAGATTAGCCAGGAAGCTTGGGGATGTAAGGCTGGAAATTTGATGTTTGGGATGGGTACCCTTTATGCTCCTTAATGCAATATATATTTTTAATTTTTTTGATATATTGTCCAAAAAAAAATCCCTTATACTTCTATTTAGAGACTAATCAATGAGGCATATGGATATCTTTTTCTGCTATTGTTTTCGTACATGTTTAAGCAAATGGTTTGTCCTACAGAAGTAGACAGCAATATGAGCATGTATTTAGTGATGCCATAAGTATTAGAGTATAAACCACTACAATTATGAATTGATGATCAAGCCAGACTTCTTCATTGGAGGAAAGAATTGATTTTTAAATTCCACCACATATTTAGTATCCATGTATTCGTTTAGTATTTGTATTTAGAAATTTTACTGACAGTTCTCCAACGGCTTGAGAACCAATAACAGCTCGAGGACCGACTGTTTTTACGTTTGTATAATAACTCGATAAGTAACATTCCACCTGTGTTGTTCATTTCACTTGGGGCCCTAGATAACGTAAAACTGGCATACATATTCAGGGATGATCCGGTGTGGTGTCAACTCTCTATTATCTTTATCCAAGAGTTCTATCCAATTTTATATAGATGCAACTACGTAACATACCCTCCAATTACTTCACATTATACTTCTGATAATTTATATCTATATTGTTGCCTCTACCAACAAGGAAGTAGATGTTGTTATTCCTTTCTAGCTATCCTCGCTTTTAACACCTAATTAGCCAACTTTACAATATTACCATGCATGTAACTTGTAGCTTTCTTAAAGTATTTTAGTTGTTATAGAGTAGATGCATGTGCTTGATACTGTATGTTGCTTGCTGTAAAAATATGTTCTTTTATATGATATTATTTTATTGGTTGTAAAGGTGCTTAATTTTGTGCATACACTATGTAATTTACTGTTATTTATAAAATGACATTTTCTAAGTTCCTATATCACGCATTTCTGTATGAAACATTGTTCAAATTTTGGACTTTTAATTGTCTGATATTTGTGCACAACTTCGATTGTATTTGTAAAGAGATGTACAAACTTGAAGCAAATCTAAAATTAAAATACAACATTCTCACATAAAAAAAAATGTATATGAATAATGGTGAGTAGGCGATGGAGATTGTCAAATTAATAAGTATTTGCATGTGGTCTTCATCATTTGAAAAATTGGACTTGATTGGGAAACAAATTGACCTTTGTTTTGTGGAAAGTTTTCTATATAGAAGATAAAATGTGAACCACGTACTCTTTCACTATGATGTAACTTTGCAATTGTGTAAATGTCTTGCCAAATGTTTTACACTAATAAGACATGAGTGTATGCAATAAGACCAGAAAAATAAATAGAGGAAGCTAATTTTCATATTAACGTGATTGGTTTTCAATCTTAATATTTTCAACCTCTGTTTAATCTCATTGTAAATTAATGCTTATTATACACCTTAAAATTAAGAGCATATAAGTTATATTGTGTGTTGAAAAAATGATTTCTGAACTAATTCAGTAATGTTGTGGTTGAAAAAAAACTAACTCAGTAATGCATGTTTGTTTTAAAAAAATATACGTACGTTTGTGTTGGGGAATAAGTTGCACGGATCTATTCGGGATAAATATTTAAATACAAATTTAATTCTTATAATTATTACTAGCATGAATTAATTCTATATTAATTCAAATAATAATTCAACAACAAATCATGCATATAATCAATTCACGTAAAACCTACGCATGTGGAAATTCTACGAGTTTACGTGAACATACCTCTCGGGACGACTATGGTCTTGTTGATTAGACTCACCAAAAAACTTCCCAAGTATTCACTTAATCCTTGCTCGACAATCCGGTGGAAGGATACTCGCGAACAATTAACAAAAGGAAAAAATAAACTTTGTTGCACCACTTTCGTGGATTTGCTAATTTTTCCAGAACATGGAATTTTACACTACTCACAATTGACGTTTTTCGAAAAAATACAATATGTCGACGTTTCAAAATATTTGATATTTTATCGACGCTGATATTTTTTCGAAAAACCAATTTTCGTGTGTTTTGCTTGGAATGAAACATTCATCCCCTATTTATAGAGGGTGGTGGACGAAATTTCATGTGGAATAGGGAGGAAAAAATATTTTCTTGATCTCCAATAAATCTTGAATATATCCCATATATTCTTTTCTCCATAATTAAAATATTCCACAAAATCTCACTCTCTTATTTGTTATGGAATATTTTGAAATATTAGGGAACAAGAATCCAAGATTTGGATCTTCTTGAATTTATGAAATATTCTTGTATTTCAAGAAATACATATCTTTTCAAGAAAATCAAGAAAATCTTTCTTGCTCTTTATATTCAAAATTTTCGAAAATATCCCCATAAATAACAAGTGGGAGATTTCTTGAATTTAATGAGATAATCTTGTATTCCAAGAATACATATCTTCATTCCATAACAAAATTCAAAGAAAATCTTTCCCCCTCTTTTATTTATGATTTTCGAAATTATGAGGAAAAAATAAGCAACAAATTTATTTTATTTTTAAACACTTTTTTTCAGTTATTGGACTATATGTTGGGCTACTTAGGGGGCCTTTAGGAGAATTAAGATTGGATCTTCAAATGGATTGAATTATCAATATTGAGCCACAATATTATTAGGATAAATATTAATTAATCTCACTACATAATTAATAGATTGCATGTTGGGATATTTTAGGATCTTCAAATGGATCTTGAATTATCAATATTGAGCCACAATATTATTCAAGCATGAAATCCATAAATATTAATTAATCTCACTACATAATTAATATTGACTATCCATCTTAACCTATATTATTCGATCAATATGGCTCCGTTGTTATTATTTCCGTGTGTTTAAAATTATCCAAACCCATTAATTAATTAATGCCACCGAAATAGCTTTCGGATGATTAATTAATATCTTTTGTCCTGTTGAATAGTGGAACAGTTCAACATTATTACTCATCATAGGAAAAACTGAGTTCTACTTGCAAGATTTGGTATGATAAAACTTATGAACCTCCCAAAAAAAAATCGAACAATTAGTATGGTTTGCTCTCCAACGATTCTCCGTATTAAATCTTAGCAAAGAATCACATGGTGACCAATAATATTACCCAAGATAAAAATTCCATATTGAATCCCAAGAGTGTTCTTCATTGTATCTAAGCAAAAATGCCATTCCTAGCTTAGAGAGATTTTCCCATCTACCCATTGATAAGTCAAAAAAATAGTTAAACAAATCAACCACACGTTTGATAGGATAAGTTTTAAGGAATCGATAAAGATTAAGAAATAACGAACAATCCAATCGAGGGTGGTCTAATTCTTCCTTGTAAACATCTAGCAATCCCGAAAAGGGAGGGTAAGCAAAGAATTTGATCCTCCGTTTGAGGTGTGAATTGGTATTAAACATCTATCGCAATCCATGATAACTAGTGTTAAGTTGGTTTAGTTGGTCATGAAGAGAAGAGTGGAATCGAACCTATAAAATTGTGAGCCTTACACTTCAACCTTTCTTGTCATATGGATGGATTCATTTCATCTAGGTTTTTTTGAATGAAACGTTTTGTACGTTTTGGGTTTTAATTCGGGACCAATGTTAATTTAATCTTACGTGATGGCTCGGTTATTATGTTTAAAATTAACCCATTAATTAATGTAACACGAAATCTTTATTTATTAATATCTTTTGTCTTGGTTGATTGTTCAAATTAAATATATGTAACATTCAATGATTGGTATTTAAAACTTATCGGTGATAAACAATTAAATTTCAACGTAAATAAGCACAAGATAAAAAGTATTTTGATTATACCCATGATAAAAATAAAAACATAATTTTCGAAGATAAGAAATCCCAAATTCTTCCTTTTAGGATTCGAAGAATTTGTGGTCTTTAAAAATGTAAAAGAATTTTCAAAATTTCACTTATAAGCCGGCTTCAACCTTTCACGATGGATGGCAAAATACTAAGTCTTTTTAAAAAATGTTAATTTAAGCGTGACAAAAATCACATCCCGTCTATTTTTCAACAGGTTTTTAGTTTATAGTAATTTTAAAGAGATATTTAACCAATTAAAAAAAAAATAAAACATTTTCAAATTTCACTATACACAAAATTCTTAAAAAACTTAATTTCACAAAAATTATAATTTCAACTTTTAGTTTATAATTTAACAAACACACTATAAATAGTCACAATTTGTTGTCTAAGACAAAAATGATAATATTGTAGTCGTTTGTTGTCTTTTTGAAAAAAACTAATCGGTAATATTGTATGGACAGATTCTATCTAGACAAAAAAAGGATAATCGGGTAATTACAAATTTAATTTATAGGGTAAAGGACTAATATGCCATTAATGAAAAAAATTAATTGTTCAACCCTTCTTAAAAAAGTGCATAAAATAAATTTAAAAAGAAAAATTGAACTTACGCCGGTTACTACCGCCGCTGCTCCACCACCACCGTCTGAAATTCCCTATTTTTCTACAAAAACATTACGTTTAAAAAAAAAATGCATTTTATTTTTAATAAAATAATCCCCCAACCCATGGACCCTACCCCACGTTCACCCATTCACCTCATTTCCTCAACATCTAGCCTCTCATTACCCATTAGGGCCATTACAACAACGTCAATCAAGCGGCGATGGTGGGGAAAAAGAAAAGACGCTCTCAAAATTAATGAGTACATTAGTCTTAATTAAAATATTTAATGTTTCCTTATTTTTTAAGTTGTTGGAGGAAAAGTAAAATAAAGAACAGATTAGAAATTATATAATTTTTCCTGTAAATTAATTTAAGTCTCTGCCCATTTAGTCTCTCAAAACTAATTTATGAATTTTTATTGTTTCTATCTCAAAAAAATGTCAAATCTCAATTTATGTAAAATTCAAGTCCGAGTTCCCTTTTACAAATTACAACTCAATACATACAAACTCCAAAAACAGAGTCCAAATTTGTGTTACCTAATTAGAGCAACTCCAGCAGTTGGCTCTACTCTGGAACCAACTCAGCACTACTCTATTCTAGAGCCAAACAAAATCTCCAGCAGTTTGCATTACTTTTTGCACTAAAATAGAATATTCTGTAAAGATTCTTTATTATTGATTTTTTTTATGTTATATATAATTATTTATATTTATAATGTATTTGTATACTTATTTTTAATATAAATTATGTGTAGTATTTTAATTCATAACATATTATCTTTAGGGATAAAAACATTCCACTACAAAGTCACCCAAAAACTTACAACCAGATACAAAGTGCAAAAAAATTCTGCACTTTAGTTCAAATTTGAACTAAAGTGTCATGTATTTTAGTTCAAATTTCTGCATTTTGTATATGGTTGCAATGGTTTACTCAATCTTGTATCTAGTTGTAATTTTTTCTTATTTTTAAATTAATGGAAATATTTTTTAAATTTTACTCTAATACTAATTTATTTTTATTAATTGAATACAATAATAATTGATTTTTTAATATTAAGTAAAAATAATAATTAAATTATATAATATCACACACCTTATTCTAATTTTATCAACATAAAAAAATAGTTAAAAAAAATTAAAAAAAATTTTAAAAAAAAGAAAAAGAAAAAGTAGCACACCGATTCATTGCGCTAGAAATAGCGACTCAAATGTCCAAATAGTGCCAAACTCTACTTTAGCGCAAGGATAACGCAGCCTGTTGGAGGAAGGAAATAGCGCCACACGCTATTATACCGCAGTTATGGAGATGGTCTTAATCACTCCCAAACTATATGCTGACGTATTCTCTTAATCTGCCGGCCACGGAAAGAAATACGAAGAAATTTCCAAAATGGAGCGGTTGTTGCGTTTAATTTGCTTCTCCCAATTGTTATTATCCATTCTTTCAATCTGTTCATCTAGCCATTTTGGGGCATCGGCTCTACAAACTGAGTCACTGACTCGGGAGTTATTGGAATCGGCAAGGGACACGAATTTCTGGGATTGGTTGAAAAGGGTCCGAAGGAGAATCCACGAGTACCCGGAGTTAGCATTTGAGGAGCACCGGACGAGTGAAGTCATTAGAACCGAGCTAGACTCACTGGGGATTGAGTATGAATGGCCTGTCGCCCAAACTGGGGTGGTGGCCACTATTGGCTCCGGGGCTCAACCCTGGTTCGCTCTTAGAGCAGACATGGATGCCCTCCCTATTCAGGTGCCTCTCTTCCTTCAATCCACAAAAAAATTAATCTGGTGTTCTCTAAATTTGTTGACTTTACAAATTACTTCTGGAATCAATTAAAACTTATGTTTATCGATTTACTGAAATTAACCCCTTTTTATTTTTCCTGTTTAAGTGATTTGTATGTCTGAGATATTCTTATCATCTCTAGTTTAATCTCATCCATGATGCAAAGCTTATTCACTGTTTTAGCAGAAACTTGGTATGTGCTTGTTTTACAGCTCATAACACAGACACACACGCCTAAATGTAATGTAATTTGTAGGAATCAGTGGAATGGGAGCACAAGAGCAAAATAGATGGCAAAATGCACGCTTGTGGTCATGATGCTCATGTCACAATGTTGCTTGGAGCAGCTAAATTGTTGCAAAACAAGCGCGATAAGTTGAAGGTAAACTAGTTTTGTTATAGGTCTATGATGTTCGTGTTAAGGTGGTCTAAGATTCTATCTTTATTCGTAGGGCACTGTCAAACTTGTGTTCCAACCTGCGGAAGAAGGTTATGCTGGTGCTTATCATATGATAAAACAAGGAGCACTTGATGGAGTTCAGTCCATTTTTGCCTTGCATGTTGATCCCATGATACCCACTGGTACTATTACTTCCAAACCTGGTCCAATGCTTGCTGGATCGGGCCGCTTCTCTGTAACCATTCATGGAAAAGGCGGTCATGCTGCATCCCCGCATAAAACCAGAGATCCTATTCTTGCACTTTCAATGACGATTCTTGCACTCCAACATATTGTTTCAAGAGAAACCGATCCTCTGGAGCCTAGGGTATGCTTCGTTTTGACCGCATATTATGGTTATGATTCAATGAAAACAACTAGTACTGACCATCTAGTACCTTTTAGTAAAACAACTAATACCATTTAAAAATGCACTTGAGTTGTATACAAGTATTTGCCTAAGGTTATATGAGGTTGTATGTGAACTCAATAGGATTTCTTGATTAATTAATGTGCAATAGGTTATCTCAGTTACATATGTACGAGGTGGTAAAGCCTTTAATGTCATCCCTGAGGCTGTTGAATTCGGTGGGACTTTCCGGTTTGTGGATTCTGAAAGCTATTCATCCCTTAAGCAGAGGATTAAAGTGGTAAGTGCCTAATTTATATCCGATTTTGTCATACCTTAAACGACTAGAATTTTTGGTGTGATTTTATTTCAGGTAGTAGAAGGTCAAGCAGCAGTGCATGAGTGTAGTGCTGTGGTGGACTTTGCAGAGGATAGACTGATACCTTATCCAGCAACCATCAATCATCCTAGCATGTACGAGCATGCTAAAAGGGTCGGACAAAGCTTGCTGGGAGAGAATGGGGTGCAATTGACTCCAATGACCATGGGAGCTGAAGACTTCAGTTTTTATGCAGAGAAGATGCCGGCTGCCTTTTTCATGATTGGTGTAAAAAACGAGACGATGAAGTCAGCTAAAGGCTTGCACTCGCCTCAGTTTATTATGGACGAGGATGCTCTTCCTATTGGAGCTTCTCTCCATGCTGCTGTTGCTCTTACTTTCTTGGATGCCTATGCTCAAAATCATTAGGTTCTGTTTAGACAAGGGAAATGTCTCGGCTGGCTTCAAGATTGAATAAAACAAGTATCAATTTCTGTAAATTGTGATTTTGGTGATAAATCTCTTGTTATAATGATTAATGAATACATGTTTTATATTTTAGTTGCTGTGATGGAAGATTGAATGAAATTAGTGATATATGCAGCCAACCAAACTATTACATTTAAATCTATAAATTTTAAAGGCATTAAAGAAATGTATTGATTCCTTGAGTAATTTTTGTGAAAAATATAACGTGGATAATTGCAATTTTGAAGATATATTCTTGTTTTTTAGTATTTGAAAGTAAAAAAAAAAAAGAAAAGACAGACATCGCCTTAAAAAAAAAAAATCAAAATTTGTAATTTAATTAATAACATAATTAAACATGTTCTTCCTTGTCGTTCGTTTCTATTTCTCACTTCTCCCCGCCTTTCACAAAACCTAGGTTGCTGAGCTGTGCATCATCTGGCGTTACTTAGAACTTACAACTTCAAAATTCAAAAACAGGCTTGCTCTACAAGATTCTAATCCCGATTTCTCATGATTTAAATTTTAAAAAGAAAAAAGAAGGAAGAAACTAATAATCGTGTTTGTTTATAAGGGGAAACTGCAGGTAGAGAAGTTTGTGCAGAGCGAACGAACCCTCACATTACTCTTTGCTTACTTCGAAAGTATAACATATATACGAACTAAAAGCTTCACACCCACTTCGATTTCCTCACTCTAATGTTGTAAGCATCGACTTTTGTTTAAAGGTACGTTAATTAAATTCCTCATCTTGATCTCGAATTTAAATTTTTATATATATTTTTTTTGCATGTATGCTTCGCATGTCTTACTTGGTTTTCTCTTCCGTGGGATTCTTGTTCTTGGGTTTTGGAACATTTAAGCTCTTTAGCTTGTAACTTCATTTTTTAATGCTAATTATTTAGCTGTTGACGGAAGAAGTATGGTTTTGAAAAATTAGGGTCTTTTTGAAGATGAAATCTTTATTAAACCCTTAAATTGGAATAGTATTGCTCGTCTATAATTTAAAGCTCAAAGCTGTTAGTGAGGTAAGAAGCACATCTACTTGATTAAGATTTTTTTCAATGGCTTTGACCCTTGAGGAGTTCGTTTGAAGATGCCCCTGATTTTCCTTATATTTGTTCATTATGCTACTGCTATGGATGTGTTTGATTTCACATTGATTATTTGTAAGTTTTCTGTTTTCATGGTGAAATGTACATATATATACTGATTGAATTATGACCAAAGCAGTGATTTTGATTCTGGGATGTGTTTGGAAATAAAATGCTACTTTTACATGCTTGATCAATTCTTTGTTTTGCTTGTTTGTTCGACACTTTTCTGTCATCTTCCACTTGACTTATCTCAACATTTAGTTGAAGAATCTTAGAAGGTTATCTTTTTTTAAGAGTGTGCAGGTCATATGCTTCCATTTTGAATACCTAATACCCGTCTATGTATAGGTAGATATGATTCTGGGATTTGCTGGATATCATGCGGTCTTGTCTTAAGCCTTCCCCCCCTTCTAGCAACACCTATTTTTCATCCCCTGCTTCACAAGGTAATCTTCTGATTTTTTTTTTTGGGTGTAAGATATTTTAGTGTTTAATTATGTAAAACTAAATTTGGCTATTCTGCAGCGGAAAATACACCAACATCAAGTGTTCAGCTCTCTCTGTCAATCTTAGTCGAGAATACACTCTTGCAATTCATACAATTTCGTATAATGAGATACAAAGAACATTTTATGAAGACACTACTTTTGACCCAAGTGTAGGCATAGTAGGGCATGTAGATACCATTGAAGGACCTCACCTGTTGGAGAAGGTCCTTAAACCAAGGCGTGAGTGTATTCAGGAGGCACTTTCATCAGTTACACACAACTCTCTTACTCATCTTGCTGCAACATACTTTGAGCATAGTGAGCATACTTCTCGTCTATATGTCCTTCTTTACCAGACTGTCCACCATGCTCGTTTCCTCTACACTCCTATATATAACTTTCTAGATGACCTTCCTATAGAGTTTGAATCTCACTCCTACTCCCTATCCCCTTCCCAAACCGAAATGGCATTCAACATATTTATCCAATTTAACCTATTTGAAAACCCCTTCCACTCGCCTGACACACACAACTTCGATGATATGCGTCAGTGTTTCTCACAGCTCAGGGAACAGCTTGACCATCATCTCCAAAAATCACGGTCAAAGGTCTGTTTAATACGACGCTGCTCAATGGGGCCTGCCCTTTGTTGATCACAGCTGTTGTTGGAGTGGCAATATCAGCTGTGGTTATAGCAACTCATGCTCTTGTAGCCCTTGTTGCCGGCCCCATATGCCCTGCTATTCTTCCAATTCTTCCTTCAAGTATGACTAAGAAAGAAATGGTCCATCTTGCTCAGCTTGATGCTGCAGCAAAGGGCGCTTACGTCGTTCATAAAGATCTAGACACCATTGATCGTCTGATAGCTCGTTTGCATGCAGCAGTTGAAAGTGATAGGATGCTTATTCACCTTGGATTGGAGAGGGGCAAGGACAGGTACAACGTTCAAGAGACACCGAGGAGCATTTGTTCCTGTGTTTTGCTGCAATCAATCGGGCTCGATTACTTCTTCTACAAGAGATATACTCTTAGGGACATTTTTTGTGTTCCTTTGAGCTGATTGTATTTGTTTGCCTTTTTCTAAAAAAATAAAAATTAACGACACTATCTCTACACATAGACTTTAATCGTAACATTTGTGTATCATCAATGGAACAGTTCCCATGTTGAACAATGTGCTATTATTTATTTATTAAGTTTGTGCAAATAATATTTGTTGCTGACAATCTTATGTGCATCAGACTGGACGATATACTGTTGGAAGCATCTGCGTATTCCTTTACGGACTTTTCCAAGTAAGGCATACACAACTACAGTTCTTAGGAAATTTTGATGACCGAGGACAAATATTCTATGCTTGAGGGTTCAGACAAGTCTTCATTTTCTTACCTCAATCTTTAACGCTAATTTCGCAGAATTAATAGTTAGAGTGGTTGAAGAAAAGGTTGAGTAATGATTCTAAGGTGAGTAATCATCCCATAGAGTCTTACTTTGCTAGATGATGATGATTATTACTCTTTCACTTCCTCTTCTTTTTTGGGACATGATATGAATGAAACATTATTAAAAGGATATATTGTGACAAAGGTGTGCTTTTTCTAAAGTTAATTTGAGCTAGCTAGTGCTTGTCATTTTTAGTCAATTTTGGGTTTTGTTGGTCTTTATCTCAACTCTGGAACTGTTTGAATATACAAACCGGAGCTTTATATTATTGTGGATATTGTATTATTCCTAGTGTCCTCTACTTTCATTTTTGATTGGTTCATGTGTTCTTGAGTTCTTGTACTTTTATTTGTGTTTAAATTGAGTTCACACAAGATTTTAATTTTATGGTGCATGGAAATAAAGGACCCAATATATACTGAAAATGATAGATAAAAGGAAAAGGGAGAGTACGTGGCAATATATTGTTCTTTAAAGTAAGAATCAACTCCTTTTCTTTTGGAAATAATCGATTAGATTCGTAATTAAGATCTCTTATATTAATTTTATATTTTATTATGGGAATAAATTATTTAACTTAATTTTCAGTTTTATTAATATATGACACTGTAATACCTGTCAAAAAAAATATATATACTATATGACACTGTAATAGATAGTATATGACTAAACAATAATTTATAATATCAGTTAAAACAAATAATACACTGACTCATGTTCCGTGTGCTACTGCAAAGCCGTCTCTGTTTATCATTACAAGTTTACAACTAATTTAAGAAAAATACTAGTAATTATTTGGGAGACGGATGAGATTTAGAGAAATCCGACAAAGTTTAATTCGAAAAAGACATTCTGGTACAGTACTCCCTCCACTTATTACCCACCATCTTCTTTTTCTCCCTCACATCACATGCCCCTTTCGTCGCCCCCGCTTTCTTTACATGTACCTTACGCTCTACCTGCAGTACCTTGATCTCACAAAGCAATGCAGCTCCGAATCAGAATCAGCATCAAAATCAAAGTCAAGCTTCACTGTTATTCATTTCGAATCAAAACAAATCAAGAATCCCATCATTTTTCCCCTCATTTACCCCATTTTACAATTCTTTGAACAGATTTTTAAACTTGTATTCATGGAAACCACGTTTCTAGCTGTAAGGAATCTCTACAAAATCCCAATTTCCTCCCACTGAAAATCTCTCTTTCCATATTAAACTGTATCCCAATAATATATGCAGAATCTTGAATCGACATTCTGTAAAGTAGTAAACCCAGATTTGTGGTTGGAATAATTTGTAAGATCTTGAATCTCTGTTTTCCTCTTGTAATTGTGTGATTTGTGTCCGTGATTGGTGTATTTGTGGTGGTATATAATTGAAATTGGTATTGGGAATTGTTGGTGTAAAATAGTAAGTTGAAATGTCAAGAAAAGGGCAGAGAGGAATGATGATTATGGCAACAAAGATCCGGAAAAGGGGATGTTCATCTTCGTCATCCTCATCATCAAGAGTATACAGCTACAGGCTGAACAAACGGGCCATTTTGGTGGGCAAGAATCGGGCCGGGGTTGGGTCTAGATCCAACACCCCAGTGCCAACTTGGAGAACCACCCCTATGAGGAGCGGCACTGGCATTGATTCCCCCATTGGAGAGAGTGGAAAGTCGGGGCGGCCCATTACGGCCCGCAGATTAGCTGCCACTTTGTGGGAAATGAATGAGACGCCGAGTGAGAGCAACATGGAAGTGATAATGAAGCGACAGCAGAGGAAGAATGGAAGTAGTAGGATGGCTTATTTGCCACCTCACACCCCCACTCTAACTCCACAGGTGCCTTCTTAAACTTCAGTTGAATCAATTATGTTTTCAACTTAAAAATGTTATCTTGATTTGCCAAAGATAAGTTTGTCTACTCTTGATTTTCACTTTGATAATTAGATGATGGTGTTCAAAATCGTATAACCATATAATGATGTAATCCCTCCCTCCTTCATACACTTTCTACCAACTCATAATGTGGTGTGGTTTCACCACATAAAATTTATCGCCTTTTTTTCCTTTGGCATTTGACATGCTGATAACCTTCTTTTGGTTTTGTAGAAAATGGTTCGATCTGGGACAGGCAGTCATCGGAGGCGGACACCATCAATTTCTCAGAAGCTTATGTTTGCTGACCAAAATGTTGGTGCTATTGATTCTATTAGCAATGCTAGTTTTATGGAGGTAAAAAAAAAGAGGCACTTGATTCTTTTATTTTAAATTTCTAGGGATAATATTTTGGCCTATATATCCTACTCCTCTGCACTCTTCTTTAATACTTATGCTAGAATATTATTTTAAATGTCATTCAAACACAAAAGAAAGAATATTATTCACAGACATTGCAGATTGAGAGTCGGTCCCGGCCCCAAATCTCGAGTGGATCAGTCATTGGTAATAAGAGCCGTTTGAAGGATGTAAGTAGTGCTTTGACTACTTCAAAGGAGTTGCTTACGATTATCAACCGAATGTGGGGTCCCACCAAGCAACCATCATCAACCATCTCTCTTATCTCAGCACTGCATACTGAGCTTGAGAGAGCGCGGTTACAGGTCAATCAGCTAATCCAAGAACAACGATCAGACAAAAACGAGGTGAACTATATCGTCAAATGTTTTGCTGAAGAAAGAGCATCGTGGAAAGTTAAAGAAAAACAAGCAGTTGAAGCTGTGATTGGTTCCATTGCTGGTGAGCTAGAGGTGGAACGCAAGTTGAGACGGAGGCTTGAGAGCTTGAACACAAAACTCGGGAAAGAAGTTGCAGAAATAAAGTCGTCCTTCGTGAAGGTGGTTAAGGAATTAGAAAGCGAGAAACGTGCAAGAGAAATAACAGAGCAGGTATGTGAGGAATTAACGCGGAATCTTGATGAGGACAGGGCTGAGGTGGAAAAGGAACGCAAGATGCTCGAATTAGCTGATAAGTTGCGCGAGGAGAGAGTCCAGATGAAATTATCCGAGGCAAAACATCAATACGAGGAGAAAAATTCTGATATTAATAAGCTGAGGAAGCAATTAGAAGTTTTTCTTCGATCAAAAAGGGAGAAAGACAAGGAAGAAGTAGAGGGTGACGGTTTAGACAGCAAAGAAGATTCGGGAGAAAGCGATCTTCATTCGATTGAATTGGAGTTGAATAATATAGATAAAGGGTACAAGCGGGGTCAAAACAATTATGAAATGAAGGCAAGAAACTCCACATCCGGGCATCATGTTTCTCGTAAAAGCAGCCTTTCTCTTCAAAGGAGTATCTCGGATGGAGTGGAGTGGGGAAATCAAAGTGCAGCAGGAGGGGAGAGTTTAGGTTTAAAGAATCACTTACCAAGTTCTCGGTTAGGGGGGTTGCCTCGGGAAAATCGTAGTTTGTCACGGGAAAAGGAGCGATCATGGCCGTCCAGAGATCCGTGTGGTACACTTCCAGAAAGATCAAAGTCGAGAATATCAGATGTCAGAGGGGATGCCCATACTGCCAGGAGATCCAAATGGTAACATTTTGTTGATTTTGTTTTTGTACTACGGGAGATTCGACAAGCAATTGGTGCCAATCTAGATGCATGCAACTTAGTAATATTACCACTTCCTCAGTGGAGGTCTGGATGTAGAAGTTGTGTTAAATTTGAGTGATATGTTTTTCTGTACAAAAAACATATACTCCTATATCATAACCAACTTAAACTTGAATCAACAATTCTATGCTTATCTAATTCACTTCTTGTCATTTTTTTCCAATTTTGAGATATCAAATAGAGGTTTTTAGTTTTACATGTTTCATCACACGTGTTGTGCGCTACTATGTTATACATGTATGCATTATGAGGTGATCCCCTGTTTTACAAAAATTTATAGGTCCAAGTTCATGTATTTTTTTAAAAAAATCTATAGGTCCAAGTTCATGTATTTTTTTTAAAAAATTTATTTGAATTGAATTTTATGATGATATGCCTCAAGTGAAAGTAGAAACTTCAGAGAAAGAGATTTAAGTCTGAAATATTTGTACATCTTAGACGATAAATCATCTAGACTGGATAATTATGCAAGAAATTGATGGGAAGAAAATTCTTCGTAGCTACTATATGAATTAGTATATACTATATAGTACTGTAATAGACAATGATATATGCAGGCTATGGAAAGAATATAGTTACTTGTTTTCTCCATTATTACATAGAAACATCAGTATGAACACATAAGTGAAAAACTTTATTTGATTAGTAATCAATATTGCACGAATAGATACGTTATGTTTCACTTTATGCATCCACTATAAGGTAATGATCATATTGGCAATGCAAAATAAACTTATCAGCTCCATCTTCACCTGTGAATGCTTATGTTTTATTTATGAATAATATTTCTTTCACATTTTTTTATGAAACAAAATACAGACATTTAAATATGTGCAGCCGTCGTTTTGGAATATATATTGTCTCCAACTACAATGTTTGTTTGTTTGGTTGATGTTGAGCAATAAAATATGGGTGGAAAAAAAGGATAAAATTGTGTTGGTAATTTCTCTATCTACTAGTAAATTATTATATAGGTAGACAAGAATTTGAATATTTCAAGGAGAGGAGTGGTCATTTTTGTCTCACCAACAATTAATTAGCTTGAATCCTTCACTCAAGCTTCTTTTTTTATTAATTAAGAAGATAAATTTTGGATTTGGACAGTTCATTATGTCCATATAGGATAGGACCATCAGCATAGCATTTAAACTTTCCAAATAATTTATGCTCATTAATATAATTATCATTGGAAAAATCAAAATTTGGGTGCATCGATCTCAAGCTCTGTGGGCTACAGTACAAATTAGCTACACTTTTTATCAATCTTTACATCTTTTGCAATCTGGCATGCACCAACCAACTTTGGTTATATTCTAAATTTCTCAACCTCTATTATGATTCCTAGTAACTCATATTATTACTCATATACCTCTTAGCTCTCTCACCGTGTCTCTCTGAATGGCGATTTGGTTAGTAATTTTGCTGTCATATGCAATTTCAATTTCTATTTCTCCTCTTCAATTATCACGTGCTGTCAATATAGACAAGATCGGACCTGTTTTCCCTTCTTCAATCATTCAAAAAGAAACAAAAAAAACTCAACTTTTTGAAGAAAAGTTCTTCACACAAATTCTTGATCACTTCAACTATCATCCACAAAGTTATGAGACATTCCAGCAAAGGTATTTGGTGAACGACAAATACTGGGGTGGTCCTAAGAACAACTCTCCCATCTTCGTCTACACGGGAAACGAAGGCAACATCGAATGGTTTGCTCAAAACACTGGTTTCATGTTTGAGACAGCACCCCATTTTCAAGCTCTATTAGTTTTCATTGAGGTTCTCTCTCTCTCTCTCTATATATATATATATATATATATATATATATTAAAGATGGGAATATTGTTTGTAAGATTTTAATAATGTACAAGGTTAATGGTGCAGCATCGGTATTATGGAAAATCCATGCCTTTTGGGGGAAGGAAAGATGTTGCATATTCAAATTCATCAACACTTGGTTATTTGAGCTCTACACAAGCATTGGCTGATTATGCAACTCTCATTCTTGATCTCAAAAATAATTTGACAGCAACTGGCTCTCCTGTTGTCGTTTTCGGAGGATCCTATGGTGGAAGTATGGAAATGGAATTTTAATTAATGGAATTCTCTATTTAATTATTATGTACATAAAGTTGAAAAATGTGGAATTGTGTTGTTGTTTCAGTGTTGGCAGCATGGTTTAGATTGAAGTATCCGCATGTTGCTGTAGGGGCTTTGGCATCTTCTGCTCCAATTCTCAATTTTGACAACATTACTTCTCCATTTACCTTCGATAATATCATCACTCAAGATTTCAAGGTCACTCTCTATTATTTTAATTAACTCTCACTTTTACCTACATATTTTTATTAAATTGAAACGTGTTACTTATTTTTTATGTGCATATAAAGGGAGACTCTCATATACAATTACTGAAATTCCCCTTCTCAACTTTCATATTGACAATTAATTTTTACAAAAATAAATCAAAATTTGGGATTTTCCTCACTTTGGCTCCCCAATCCTTTCTCTCTAATGGGGAGACAATATGTAGAAATATAATATTGATACAATTACTTGGTTATTTTCTACTAGGATTTATATAATAATTTACAAGGGGTATGAAAACATGTCTATTCAAGATTTCTCTATCCCTAGACCCCTTAACCATGTGCATTTCAATTAAGCCAGTTGTGTAGTGCTTGTCTTAACATGGATCAAATTGGTCAAATGTATGTTAAGTTCACCCCCCACAACAAACACACACACACACATAAGTATTACTATAATAATAATAATAATAATAATAATGAAATAAATAAGTCTGATCAGAATATTCTTGAAACAAGAAAGAAGATAAAAAGCAATACAAGTCATATATAATTAAAGATGTGGTTGCTTAGTTATTTATAGTCATATGTCTAGGAATCCGGCCGCTTCCATATAACAAGAAGGGTAAGTAGTAATATTAAATTATTGTTAACCTTTTAATTAACCCCTCTTATGTGACACATACTAGAGTGAGAGCCTGAATTGTTACAAAGTGATTAAAAGATCATGGCAAGAAATAGAAGAGACAGCAGCAAAAACTGGTGGATTGGAGATTCTGAGAAAGTCATTCAGAATATGCAAGTGAGAGAGAAGATATAATTTGTTTATATATATTATTATTAAGGAAAAATATATAATTGATGGTACATGTACAGGAATTACATAAGTGCAGGGGGTATTGAAGGGTGGCTTGGTACAGCTTTTACATACACAGCAATGACAGATTATCCAACACCCTCCAATTTCCTCAACCCCTTACCTGCTTATCCTGTTAAACAGGTAATTAACTATAGTAGCTATTGTCATTATTAATTATTAATATGAAATATATATTACAGATGTGCAAAGCAATAGACGATCCAAGCAGCGGTAACAATACTTTGGAGAAATTATATGCTGCGGCCAACATTTACTACAACTACACTGGCCAAGCCACCTGCTTCAATCTCATTGACAATTCTGATCCTCACGATCTTGGTGGCTGGCAATGGCAGGCAGGTACCTCCGGCCTATTTTATTTTTGTGAAAATCTAATTAATACTAATAATTATGAATTGCTCTTTTTTAGGCATGTACAGAAATGATTCTACTAACTCACGGCGGTACACAAGATTCTATATTCCCACCCTCAAACTATAGCTACAATTCCAGAGCTGAATATTGCAAGTATAAGTACAACGTTGTGCCTAGGCCCACTTGGATTCCCACTCACTTCGGAGCCCATGTGAGTATCATATATATACTGCCCCCCCAATTTATCAACACTAATTCTTGGCCCAAATTCAATTTTGTTATGTTATATGCAGCATATACACACAGTTCTGAAACGCTTTGGTAGCAATATCATCTTCTTTAATGGCCTAAGGGATCCATGGAGTGGTGGAGGGTATGGTTTTCGTTACTTTTTTCCTTTTCTTTTTTTATTTTTCCAGACATTTGTATCATTTTTATTTTATTATTGTTGGTGGCAGGGTATTAAAAGATATATCCAAGACTATAGTAGCTATTGTTGCCAAAGAAGGTAAGTCGATAAAAATGGGGATTCTCCATATGTATGGTTAAACTCTTAACTTCAATTTGATGGACTGGTCGCTTTTGTTGAAAAAATCTAAATTTTGATGGCTGATGAATAATTTAATTTTAAGACAAAAACTCATATGAGACGGTCTCATGCATGAGATTGGGTACAATTTAGCACAAATCGCACTCATTCCTCCCAAAGTGTTAAAACGTCAATGCACAACTTATGTCCCGTCTCACCATGACACGGCTTTATGCAAGTGACACTCTTTATTTAAAGTGGATGGGTGGCTAAATATATTGATGTATGGCAGGTGCACACCATGTGGACCTTAGGTTCTCAACAAGTGAAGATCCAGAATGGCTCAAAGATGTGAGGAAAACAGAAGTCCAAATCATATCCAAATGGCTCTCTGATTATTATCTCACTTTGCTTAATTGATCCCTCCGATTATTAGATTTCTTTGTATCCCAATACAATTATGCAATACACACATCTAAAACTCGTGTGTTAGAAGCCTTTTATGGTCTATTATTGTAGCTTATAAAGAGATAATGTCAAAGACAAGATATATTAAAATAAACAAATACTGGAATATAAGGAGATTTCTAGGACAAAGGTGAATGAATAGTGAATGCTATGTCTAAGTGAATTCATTACTTATAATGCATAATACATGGATTCCCAAAATAAATATATAAAATTATCTTAACCTATTTCAATTTTACTTATACTAGCTACTTATCAAAACAGTATATACGATTTGTCATCAAGTCTTGTTCTAAAATACAATTACTTTTTAATCTCACTCAAAAATACAAAACATTCTCATTTTACCCTCTCTCACATTTTTATTTTTAGAAAAAAAATGTTGCATCTTTTAAATTTTGTGCAAATTCTGCACTTTCTAATTTATGTATGTGAAAAATTACAATGCATGTGCAAAATTACTGCATATGTGCAGTTTATTCCAAAGTGATAGAAAAATAACTTCGAAAAGTACAACTCAGACGTTGTCAGCACGTTATGTCAACGGTATAGAAAGGTGTTAGATTTTAAATCTGCACATGACCCCAATTTCTACACATTATTGTTTACGTAAAGGCAACTAAAATTTTTTATCCCAAATTTTATACTTAAGAGAAAGATTTTAAAAAAATTGTATCTAAAAGTAAGAGTGTTCAATAAATTATAGTGGAAAGTGAGTTGTCCAACAAAAGCCCCACTGTTAGAAAATTATTATTTCCTATATATGGGCCACATATTTTATGCAATTATATTAGCCCGTTTATAATTATATCTTAATTGATTGACTCAATTATGGTGATATCATTGACTATTGAAATTGATATGGAATTATGAGTAGATACAAAATAGGACTCAATTACGGGGATTATGTGAACCCTAATTGAGTACTATATAAAGAGCATCATGATTATGGCCCCCAATATACTAAATCGCATACATTTTTCTACTCTCCCCATCAAGAGGGGAAACGAATGACCCATACGGAGATTTAGTTGAGGAAGGCGATAAAACCACCCCATCGATCCTGTTGCATTGGTGAGGTTTTTCCTATACAAAATATTGTTATGGATCCAGGTATTTCACTAAATCCACTAATCCTTGATGATTGAACATGTTGTTGTCCTATAATTTCCGCATCTAGGATGTTTCTTGTATTAAATTTATATTCCCGTAATTGTATAAATTTCTAACAAGTGGTATCAGAGCAGTCATCACTGCTTTATTGTTGGGATTTATGGATTGTTTATTAATTTATTGAATCTATTGATTTTTTGAAATTTTAGGAAGAATTTTATAATTCTTAATATTTCTGAAATTAGGTTTTTGAGTTTTTAATTGATTGCTTGATTTTTTTTTATTGATTATTGTTATGCATGCGGCACTCAATTTTGTATGTTAATTTAAGATGTGTGCGGTTCAGTTGTTTATTTAATTACTGACGCTTATTGACATTGATTTTCTGAAATTGTGGCCATTGATTTTCTGAAAATATGGCATTAAGGCATCAAATTTTATGGTATCTCGTATCTTTTTTTTCTTTTTTTTTTGAATAAGCGCTTGGTTTATTAAATATTTATGGTGTTCTGGCTCTTCGGTCTGATCGACCCATTCCTATTGAGGATGACCCGAAAGAGGTCAAAATTGAAAAATGGGATCGATCTAACGGAATGAGTTTGATGATCATGAAACGATCCATTCCAGAAGCATTTCGGGGCTCTATTACTGAGAGTGAAAATGCTAAAAAGTTCCTTGAGTCCATTGAGCAGTACTTTCAAAGAAATGAAAAGTCAGTGGCGAGTAGCCATTTGGCGTCACTCGTTTCCATGAAGTACAAGGGCAAAGGGAACATAAGGGAGTACATTATGGAGATGTCTAATCTCGCATCAAACTAAAAGCACTAAAGTTAGAGTTGTCTGAGGACTTGCTCGTGCAATTGGTTTTGATCTCACTTCCTGCACACTTTGGGCAATTCAAAGTGAGTTATAATACTCAAAAGGACAAGTGGTCCCTTAATGAGCTTATATCTCACTGTGTGCAAGAAGAAGAGAGACAACAAAGAGATAAGACTTAAAGTGCTCATTTGGCATTTAACTCTCAGAAAAAGAAGACAAAGAGAGCTAAGGGTACTGCAGAGGGATCTTCTCAACAAAAGAAGCAAAAGATTGATGAACAAAATTACTTCTTTTGTAAGAAGCCGGGGCATATGAAGAAAGAATGCCCCAAGTACGCTGCATGACGTGTTAAGAAGGGTACACCTCCAACTTTTATTTGTTCTGAAGTGAATTTATCTTTTGTACCAAAAGATACTTGGTGGGTAGATTCTGGTGCTACTACTCACATAAGTATGTTTTTGCAGGGTTGCCTGTGGAGTCGACCGCCAAGTGATGCTAAAAGATTCATCTATGTGGGCGACGACAATAAAGTTGCAGTGGAGGCTATAGGGACTTTTAGATTGCATTTAAGGACTGGTTTTTATTTGGATTTGTTTAAGACATTTGTTGTACCGTCATTTAGACGGAATTTAATTTCTATTTCCTGTTTGGACAAATTGGATTTTTCTTGTTCTTTTGGAGATAATAAAGTTAGCCTCTTTCAAAATTCAAATCTTATTGGTACTGGTTCCTTGATTGATAATCTATATATACTTGATGTTGTTACTTCCCATAACATTATACTGCAAACAAGTTCTAAAGGTACAAGAAAGAAATTCAGTGAGGATTCTGCCATTTTGTGGCACAAACGTTTAGGGCATATCTCTAAACAGAGAATGCAAAGGCTTGTGTTAGATGGAATCCTTGATCCCCTAGATTTGACAGATTTTCAAATCTGTGTTGAGTGCATCAAAGGGAAATTAACAAAAGTGAGGAAATTAGATGCCGAAAGAGCTAAGGATGTCTTAGAACTTATTCACACTGATATCTGTGGTCCATTCCCTACAGCATCTTGGAATGGACAACGATACTTCATTACGTTCATAGATGATTACTCTAGATTCGACTACCTATATTTGATACATGAGAAATCCCAATCTTTGGACGGTTTCAAGTCTTTCAAAGCCGAAGTTGAACTTCGACTTGGAAAGAAAATTAAGGCTGTCGGATCGGATCGTGGTGGTGAATACTACGGACGATATGATGGATCAGGAGAACAACGTCCCGGGCCCTTCGCACTTTTCATCAAAGAGTGTGGAATTGTTCCGCAATACACAATGTCGGGGTCCCCCAGCATGAATGGTGTTGCCGAACGGCAAAATCAGACTCTTAAGGATATGGTAAGGAGTATGATTTCTCATTCATCATTGTCAGAGTCACTGGGGAGAAGCTTTGAAGACCGTAGTACATATTCTCAATAGGGTACCTAGCAAAGCAGTTACCAAAACCCCCTATGAAGTTTTCATGGGCAAGAAACCTAGTATTAGGCACTTGCACATCTAGGGTTGTCCAGCTGAGGCGCAACCTTACAGGCCTCATGAAGGAAAATTGGACTCAAGAACGGTTAGCTGTTACTTTGTTGGTTATCCTGAGTATTCTCGGGGGTATAAATTTTACCATCCCACATCAAGAACCTTTTTTGAAACGGGAGATGCTAGATTTCTTGAGGATGTTGAGTTTGGGAGGGAAGAGATCATAAGGAATGTTATCTTTGAGGAGGAATTTGTTATTGACAGTGATATGGTTTCTATACCTGTTGCTGCTCAAAACACAATTCCAGTGGTAGAGAATGATGTTCCTAACGTCATTCCAAATCAAGACAACAATGAGATTCTTCCTCCATTAGCTGAAGTACAAACTCACCAACCTCAAGAGGTGTCATTAAGGCGATCCACTAGAGAAAGGAGAAGTGCAATTTCGGATGATTATGTAGTATTTCTCCAAGAACATGAGGATGGCATAGGTTTGACAGAGGATGATCCAATCACCTTTGCACAAGCCAAATGTAGTTCTAACTCTCAAAAGTGGATTGATGCCATGAAGGATGAGATGAAGTTTATGAGTGACAATGACGTTTGGGATCTTGTCAAATTGCTTGAAGGTGTGAAACCCATTGGTTGTAAATGGATATTTAAAACCAAGAGGGATTCAAAGGGCAATATCGAAAGATATAAGGCTCGTATGGTCGCTAAAGGCTTTACTCAAAAGGAGGGTATTGACTATAAAGATACCTTCTCTCCAATATCATCGAAGGACTCTTTTAGAACTATTATGGCACTGGTAGCTCATTTTGATCTCGAGCTACACCAGATGGATGTAAAGACTGTGTTTCTCAATGGTGACATTGAAGAAACAATCTATATGGTGCAGCCAGAAAACTTTGTATCCGGAGATCCAAAGTCTATGGTTTGCAAATTAAAGAAATCCATCTATGGGCTTAAACAAGCATCCCGTCAATGGTATCACAAATTTTATCAAGTCATTACTTCATATGGTTTCGAGGTGAATGTCGTTGACGATTGTGTATATCACATGTTCAGTGGGAGTAAATACATTTTCTTGGTTTTGTACGTCGATGATATTCTACTTGCTAGTAGCGATATAGACTTATTGTGCGAAACTAAGAGATTTCTGACGAAGAAATTCGAGATGAAAGATCTTGGTGAAGCCTCTTTTGTATTAGGAATCCAAATACTTAGAGATCGTTCTCAAGGTATTCTTGGATTATCGCAAAAGAGTTATATCGATAAGGTTTTGAGTAGATTTGGCATGAAAGACTGTAAACCTTCGGATACCCCTGTCGCTAAAGGAGACAAGTTTAGTGTCAAATAGTGCCCTGATAATGATTTTGAAAGAAGAGAGATGCAAAAGATTCCCTATGTGTCGACAGTGGGAAGCCTTATGTACGCTCAAGTTTGTACTCGTCCTGATTTGGCATTTATAGTGGGAGTATTAGGAAGATACTTGAGCAATCCGGGAGAGCAACATTGGAAGGCAGCCAAACGCGTAATGCGATACTTGAAGAGAACAATTGATTACATGCTCACTTATCGGAGATCAGACAATTTGGAGATCATGGGGTATTGTGACTCCGATTTTGCTGGATGTCAAGATAGCAAGCGCTCCACATCTGGATATGTCTTTACATTGGCCGGTGGAGCTATCTCATGGAAATCTATTAAGCAGACTCCCATAGCCTCATCCACCATGGCTGCAGAGTTCATTGCATGCTATGAGACATCCAACCATGGGATATGGCTTCGGAATTTTGTTACTGGGTTGCGTGTGGTTGACGGCATTGAACGACCGCTAAGGATTTATTGTGACAATAGCTCAGTCGTTCTTTACTCGAATAACAACAGGAGCTCTGTAAAGTCGAAGTTCATCGAAATCAAGTTTCTTGTTGTTAAGGAGAGAGTTCAGAATAAACAAATTTCCATAGAACATATTAGGACGGATTCTATGCTAGTGGATCCCTTAACTAAGGCAGTAACACCAAAATTGTTTCACGAGCATACTGCTCATATGGGTGTTATTCAAAACTTTACCTTAGTTTAGTGGGAGTTAATGTTCTATGAATTTTCTTCGGTTCTCTTTTTCTGCAGAATAAAGTTGATGGTTATGTTATTTATGAACTCATTATGTGTTAGTAATTTAGACATGCTCACGGTTTTGGAACCGCCGGTTCCGGTTCCGAACCGCCGGTTCGGCCGGTTTTTTTTTTTTTCTTTTTTTTTGATATATTTTTTCTTGTGTTTCTTAGTTTTTTGGATCTAAAATTTGAAGGAATGTATAGATAGATCATAAAATTGGACATTGTTATTGTTAATATGAGAATTTAAATTGAAGATTACATTAATAATTGAACTATTATAAATTAGTAGCTATTACAAAGTAATTGAACTATTACAAATTGCAAATTACAAAGTGAACTATATCGAATTAGTAATTACAATTACAACTTAAAATTTTAAACTTTACAAAATAAATTTGGGGAAGGGGGGGATTTAAAGAAATTGGACTTGAGCTTAAATTTAAGAAATAAACTTAGAAATTCTAAGTTTGAAACTTAAAATTAAGTTGCCTACGTATCCAAATAGGAATCAAAGTCTACGTAGTTCTCTTACCTCAAACTTACCTCGTTGATTTGGATCGATTCGATTCTTCATGCATCACTTCCGGTGGTAGTTTCTTCGGAGCTATCTTGATCATCATTATCAATTAATTCTTGACTTCTCTTTTCGCTCTTACCCAATCATCAAGCAAGCATTGATTTTCCACGTTTTCAACGGTCATATTCGATCTCGTTGCATCCAAAGTGTAGCCTCCCAAACTAAAAGCTTGTTCAATGGCAACGGTTGGCGGGAGATGCAAAAAATTTCTCTTGCTAGCATTGACAACATTGGATAGATATTTTTCATCCTCGACCACCACTTTAGTATATTAAAAGTAGTGTTGTCTTCATCTTCATCAAGTCGAACAAATGTGGAGGATAAATAATGATCAAGTTCGTAATAAAGGGTTAGAGTAGACCTGACGCGTTTTTGAGAACATCATCATAAAACCCCGATTAATATATCTTCATATTGACTCATAGAAGAGTCACCACCAAAATTTGCTTCAAAATCGGGACCACTATATTATCTAAATAAAGACATTAAAGTAACTTTAATCCGATTACCAATCTCTTGGGACAGGATATACATCATCTTCACCCATGACCATATGTCTATTAGGAAATAAATAATTATAATACATATTTAACAACATTATTAATCCATCCAATCTTACTCTAGGATCAAACACTTTAGCAACCAAGAATAGATCGGGAATATTTGTAAAATATTTTTTCCATTTTTGCATCATCATAGAAAGTAGCACCACTTAATAAAGGATTTGTAATATTTTCATTTAACACATGAGCAACTTTAATACAATAATCAATCGCTAAATTACTAGTAGGATAATAAACACCGGATAACACTTTTGTGGAATCATTAAAAATTCCCAAAATTTTTACACAAAAAGTGCATGAATCCCAATATTGAGGATATAAACGAATACCACAATTTTCTTGAGTAAAAAATGTACATAAAGCGCGTTTTTATAATTCATAGACTCTTTAACAATTTATAATGCGGAATTCCAACGAGTTGACACATCAAGAGAAATTTTTTTGGGATGCATATTGTATGTTCTACAAAAAAACTTTTCATTTTTTCAACAATTTTGAATGTCTCGACATATAATAAATAGCGGATCTAATAGGACCAACTTGTTCTTTCAAAGCATCTAAACCATCTTGAACACATAAATTTAAAATATGACACATACATCTAACATGAAAAACTTTTCCACCAAGATATGGTTGACAAATATTTCTAAGATCTTCAATAGTAGCCGTATTTGTACTAGCATTATCAAAACAATAGAAAATATTTTTTTAGTAAGAGCATACTCATTTAAAATATCATGCAATTTATCTCTAATATTAACGGCATTGTGTTCCGTATCAAAATCTCTATAAGCAATCAATCTTTTGTTAAGAGTCCACGAATCATCAATCCAAGTGCATGTAACTCCTATATAACTATGCTTTTGAAAATTATCACTCCAAATATCTGCACATATACAAACTTTAACATTTAAATCGGCAAATAGATTAATCAAAGCAAATTTATACTCATAAACAACTTTAGCAACATCACGAGTAGTAGTATGACGTGAAACTTTTTTTGCCGTGGGTTGAAGACCAAGGTTAACAAAATCATTCCAAAAGGAATTATCGGCAAATTGAAAAGGAAGGTGTTGTGTGCACACAAATTTAGCTAATAATTTTCTATATTTCATTTGATCAAATGTAAATAGAGAAGTGGGGTTACTTACCTCGCCTTGAACTCCACCACCGCCACCGGTTGACGTAAATCCACGAAGTTGTGCTTGGTTTGAACTAATTCCAACTCTATTCGGGTGAATTTTTTTCAAATGCTTCTCGAATGTCCCATGTCCCCCTCCTTTGACAAAAGAATATATTTTCTCACAATAGTTGCAATGAACTTTAATAGTACCATCCTCGTTGATCACTTTTTTAAAGTGACGTGCAAAAAATATCCCACTTAAGTTGAGCTCGACTTGGAGTTGGGGTTGGAGTTGGCTCGACATTGGAGTCGGTTGGGTGGTTTTAACTTTTCTTGAGTAGGGGCGTCGTGGTATAGCATCATCTTCAAAAGGATTCTCATGCTTAGGGACCAAGTGTGGCCTCAATATCATCTAACCTTCACTCGACGGTCTTAGGTGGTTGTGGTCGTGGAAGTCGAACGGAAGAGGTGGAAGAAGCTTTGCCTTTACCCTTGTTGCTTTGATGGCTTTCCATAATATGTAAGTGTATATGTAAATAATATATAGTGTAGTGTAATATACTAATATATAGTAATGTAGTATAGTGTAATATATAGTGTATATAATATATAGTGTAGTATAATATGTAGTGTAGTATAATATATAGTTTAGTGTAATATACTAATATATAAATTATAGTGTAGTGTGTGTAATATGTAAGTAATGTAAATAATATGTAAATAATAAACTTTGAGAATTGAGTGAGAGTTGAGAGAGATGAGAAGAAAGTAATGAGTTGAATCACTTTGGGGTGAATTTTGGAGTGGAATGAGGTGGTATTTATAGATGAAATCTTGAAAAAAAAACTAAAAAAAACGATTAAAGCAAGGCGGTTCCCATGAACCCGGTTCGAGAACTTTTATTTAATCTCGGTCGTTAGATCTCAACGACTCTTTAATCTGGGCGTTGGATCTCACCGCTAGAATTTTCAAATTGAGGCGGTTTTGGTTCGAACCAAGCGGTTCGATTGCTCGTTTTGCTAGAATCGGAGAAGGCAAGTGGGTTTTACGGTTTCGGTTAGGAGCCGAACTCAAGGATTTCGGTTTAAACCAGCGATTTCGGTTCGGTTTGAGCATGTCTAGTTAGTATGTGATGTTTTACATTGCATATGTTGATCTCGGTAAAGACTACAGTTGGGTCAGTTGGAAATAGGCATGATTAAGATCACATTGCATGAAATTTCCATGCTGCTCACCATATTTGATCTATGTCATTGAGTGTATAAGTATGATGATTATCATGGTTTAGTCACAATATATGATGTGATGAAAATTGTGATAGTCTCATTTTTAGTATATAAGATGGACGAAATTGTAAGGCAATAGTCAAAGAATGAATGCCGTAAAGTTGTGCACATAAGGAAATATAATTGCTTAAGGTTAACATGTAGCCCAAGTGGGAGATTGTTAGGAAATTATTATTTCCTATGGGCCACATATTTTATGCAATTATATTAGCCGTTTATAATTATATCTTAATTGATTGACTCAATTATGGTGATACCATTGACTAATGAAATTGATATGGAATTATAAGTAGATACCAAATATGACTCAATTACGGGGATTATGGGAACTCTAATTGAGTACTATATAAAGAGCATCATGGTTATGGCCCCCAACATACTAAATCGCATACAGTTTTCCACTCTCCCCATCAAGAGGGGAAACGAAGGACCCATACGGAGATTTAGTTGAGGAAGGCGATAAAACCACCCCATCGATCCTGTTGCATTGGTGAGGCTTTTCCTATACAAAATATTGCTATGGATCCAGGTATTTCACTAAATCCACTAATCCTTGATTATTGAGCATGTTGTTGTCCTATAATTTCCGCATTTAGGATGTTTCTTGTATTAAATTTATATTCCCGTAATTGTATAAATTTCTAACACCCACTTCTAATTATTTCAAGATAAAAGCCTTCAAGGCCTCTAATTCAATTTATTTTTCAAAGTTCCCACCATTCAGTAATATTATCTACCTATCAAAATTATATATGTATATGAACGTGATGACATTTGAATTATTTTCTTCAAAAGTTAGGCTGATGAATATGACAAGCCGGCCATTTTTTTTCAAATGGCATGCGATAAATGAAGACAGTGGTCCAAAAATTAATGGACGCAATTTTCCAGTTGACATTTCAAAAGTGTAATTCTATTAAAGCCACAAGTAGAAGCCAGCCCATCACGGCGTTTTTAATTTCTTCTCTAAATGTTATAGAAAGTAATTATCCTAATCATATATGTTAATTTATTAAACTACGAAGCACGTGAAATTTCAAAAAAAATTGTACTTTGTATCAAAAAATTGCATTTGTACCTTAGAGTTTTTTGATTTTGCACTTTGTACCTTAAAGTTTTTCCCCCATAATATTGGATGTTAGGGTATATTTCTAATAAAATAAAAGATATTGTTAGGGGCAATAAAATAAAACTTGAGATCTTTTTAATAACTTTACTTTATTGGAATACCCCATAATTCAGCATATATATTAGAAAATCTTTTTTTTTCAAAATAAATATTGTGGATTCAACATTATCCCTTCATTAGCGTTTCTTTAATACACCATGTATATATATTAAAGAAAACGATATCATTTATATTAATGTATATATACTAAACATAAATATAGTGCGTGATGAGAGCACCATGTCCGGTAAAAACAGCCGAACCCTGGATGCGGAGTTATGGGATACAATGGAATATCAAAATAACAATGTGGGCCTGTGGGCCCTAGTTGAGAAGAGTCCATGCCCGCTTCTGGTCCCCCAAATGGGTTCGGGTCTAATTTAAGGACCATGGTCCATCCCACAAGAAAATAAATAAATAAATAAATAGAAACTGAGACGTGGCATCTTCTACATCCATTTTGGACTATAATTTTTAATTCACAAGATCAGATATTATGTATCAGATGATATCTCAAATTTATCCTATTTTCGAAGTTATCCAACAAGGTCACCCCACCCACCAAATAAGTATCCACCAAGGAGCACATGAATATATGACTATATATTACCAATGAGCTATATTTAGCATATTAATAAATTAAATATAGAATTAATTTATGGATTAAAATACGCTACGGAAAGACGTAATAATCAAATTAGAATCCCAAGATATTCACTTTTTTAGTAACAGGAAATTGGTATATAGTTATTAAACTTGTGTCCTATTCGGTGTGATTTCTTTTATTGACGCAGGTAATCATGTCTAACGTCTGCGATGAAGAATTGTATTTGTTATATATGATTTTAATGAAACATAAATAAAATAAGATGAAATAGTAGAGTTCCAACTTCGAAGTGATAACAAACGTTAGCAATTTTACGTATGCATTAATGCATAGTAGTTGTTATTTGTTAAAATTAAGGAAATTAAAGTGATAAAGGTATATATTTATTATTTATGAAGGTAGTTTATGAATATATACAAACATGATTAAACAATTCATTCATCTAACTATTATATCTAGCATAATTTTGTATGATTAAAAAATGAAGATGCGTATCGAGCTATGGATTCTGATGCATTGTTTTTGGTCCTCGCCAACGTCAGTTGCATTGCACTGTACTGTCTGAATCACCGTGACCAAATTTATATTAATAAAAGGTACTATCTTATTAATTATTGAAAGCACCAAATAGTTTCTACCTAAAGCTTGGTCCTCGTAGTTTCACGTGTACAATCTATATTTTTATCATTTAAACTAATGATAGGAAATATGCTGAACTAGACATATATTAACTGGCCTCTGATACTATATACGTACTAAATAATAATATGACCCGGTACATCACAATTATTGTGTCTTTGATATCATTACCTGATTAAATATTTTTTAAACTCCAGGCTATATAGGTTAATGAATACATCTCTTTAAATTAAATAATGTGATAAATAATGAAAGCCGAAATTATACATATCGTTTTTTTAAGGTATATACATATTGTTAATTGGAAGATAATAATCGATAGTTATTAGTTCCACATCAATGTGTGAGTATATATACATTTGTGCATGAAAAGAAGATCGACCTGAATAAATAATAGAAGTGTGTTAACTAATCTTGCAAATAACATTATACAACATCATTTATATAATAAGAGGGAACCCCAATTTTTTATCAGTTCTATTTTAAAAAGTTCTTTTTTGTCATTGATTTTAAATATATTCTTTTTTAGCCAAGAAAAATTTTTTTTTACCAACTATATCCTCATCACTCTTTTTTTTTAAAAACCAGTTCTTAATGGTGGTACGACTTAAATAAAATGTGGTACATGGTGAATTAATGATGTTACAAGCTTTAATAAAATGTGGTACGAGTGAAAAAATGGTGGTAGGAGGTGAATTAATGGTGGTACGGGCTTAAATAAAATGTGGTAATGGATTAATGGTGGTACGAGCTTAAATAAAGTGTGGTGCGAGTGAAACTATGGTGGTACGAGGTGAATTAATTATGGTACGAACTTAAATAAAATGTGGTACGAGGTGAATTAATGGTGATACGACCTCAATAGTGTGTGGTACGGGGTAAATTAATGATGATACACCCTTAATAAAGTGTGGTATGGGATGAATTAATGATAGTACGAGTTTAATAAAATATGGTACGAGATGAATTAATGTTTGAATATGGTGTAGTATAAGAGTGTTGACCGGATGAGGAAGAGAGAAAGTTATTCTAATTTTTAGGAGAAAAATCCGCTGATATTTTTTTAAGTCATCTGTTTTTTTTCCTATTTTATTTAATTCTTTTAGTTAATTAAATAGGGGTATAAGAGTCTAAATAATAGTTCTTTTGGCTAGAAAAGAACAAATTGAAATTTAATAACATAAAAGAATATTTACTTTTACATTGCACTATTTATAACTCTACCTCTTTATATAAATAATGTTATGGATGAGTTTATAAATAGTCTAACATAAAAATAAAAGTTCTTTTTTGTCATAAAATTTATAATCATTTTTTTTTAGCCAAGAGAATATATATTTTTCCAACTTTACCTTTTTTTTATGCTTTTATTATTTTAGTTCGTACTACTATATATACTTTCTGCATCAACATTATTTCAAATTGCATCACCCTTCAATTAACTCCGCATCACTATCACTTCATCAGAATATCTTTTTCAAATTGCATTCACCATTTTATCAACCCCTGCACTACTATCACTACCGCATTCATAATTTATTTCAACCCCGCACTCACCTTATTTTAACACCGTCATCATCATCATTTCAAAGATGCACTATAATTTAATTCAACTTGTACCATCATTTTTAAATTTTTACCACAATTTAATTAATTTCGTACTACACTATATTAATCCCGTATCATCATTTTTTTAAATTTTTTGTTAACTTCTTTAAGGGTATAATTGACCAAAACTTAATTTTCTCGACTAAAAGAGAATGAAATAAATAACCTTGATAAAAAAGAATATTTTAAATGAGAATTTGCTAAAAATTGGGGTTTTCTCAAAATATAAATCATAATCAAAGTAGGATCGTGATTTGGAGAGTGTATGGGTATTTTTTTTTTTTTTAAAGACAATCAATTACAATAGTTTTTTAAGATAATTAATTATCATATTCTTTTTTACCAAGGGTAGATTTACATAATCATTTCAAATACTAGTGTACGTAACCGAATCACCATAGAGGAGGACCACCACAATAGGAATAAATGTGTCTCAAGCCGGAACCTCATGTTTCATGACTTTTTTGCACGATTAAACGTAACCGCCCATGATTGTATTTGTGATGAACATGTATATATATATATATATATATTTCATTGCATATATACACAGCCACGCAGGTGTACGAGCGCGCGTGTGTGTGAGAGAGAGAGATGACAATAGACACATAAGGCTGGCTTGTTTGTATTAGAGTTGCTCTCAATCGATGCCCAACAACCTTACGTTACTTGATTGCTTTTGTTTCTGTCTATATATGCATACATATATGTATGTACACACATGGATAAATGTAAGGTAAAGCTAATTTCAAACGCTGGGTTGGTGTCTGAATCCACCTGGAATTTGTCAATTTGAGATGAGATTTGGTCTAATTAAAACGCACATACATATTAAGCTATCTATGGAACCACGAAAAAATAATACCATAAATAGATTACATAGAATTTTCTTATTGACCGGTTGATGCATGTAAAAAAAAAAACCCTTTATTAATTTAGTATAAAAAGAATAAAAATAAAAGTTTCGTGACACATAAATATATAATCTAGATTGCCTCACAATTCATTCAACCTGAACGGATTCCGCTCACACGTTGATTTGTTTAAATTAATATATATAGGATTGAAGTAGAGATAGAGACAGATGCGTAATTTATTAAATAAAGGTAACAGGGAAATATGGGACTCTTTCAAAAATAACTATTCAAATACTATACATCAGATGTGAGGAGAGAATTCAAACACGAAATCACAAATCAAAAGCGGTCTCCCCCCGATCATTCTTCCTCTATTATACACACACTTCCCTTTTCTCATCTAATCATTTTATATTTTATTCTTTATTTTCAAGGATGCATGTGTCAAATTCATTTTTTGTCTTTTTTTTATTATACATTTAACAGCTGATTCCATAAATTCAGAAAGGTACATAATGGTTTTATTAGGTTGTTGTCATGGATGACATTTTTATTAGATTAAAATATTATTCCTTGATGTTAATGACCAGCCTGTTTATTTTTTTTTTTTGCTATGGATGTATTGGTTGATATTGGACTGTGTAATCAAACTTAAGTACATGTCATCTACATTTTAATTAATTACTTAATTTGGTTCATTTTCCTGATTAATCTTATAAAGTTTGATTCATTATTACTTTAGGAGGCCAGGTAGTTAAGACGAGCAAAATATTGATTTTATTTATGAAAATCTGGAAAATTGATTTGGCGGGGGTGGTATTTAAGTTAGAATTAATATTAATAGAGATAGCATAGCATAGATAAAGGACTGCAATGTGATGCTTCAATTCTCCTAAACATGCCTTTCTTCAGTTATAGCCTTATAGCCTTAACTTAATCGCTCAATGGGTTAGTCTCAATCTTTATTTTATTACACACCTTATGTAAGTGTAATGATATTTTATATGTTTAAATGTACACAGTTTTATAAGCTAATGCTTTTTTATTAAACTAAATTCAGTAAATGTTTTTCTCCTGTCATGAGTCATGAACAGGTAAGTTGAAAAATGAAAAGAATAAAAGAAATAAGCATAGAATAGTTGGGCCGTGGTGGAGCCCACCACTTGATCAGTTAGCCAACACAGTAACATGGCAAGTGTCTCTATTTTCTGAAGATATTGAATAGTGGTAGCTGCTCTAGTAGTCTAGTTTCATAAAACAAAATAAAAAAAGCCCCTAGAAATTGGAATCAAAGATTCACAATCAAAATAAAATATATTCTGCCAAAATCAGCAGTTTATATGCAGGCCAGGCCGTCATGACCTAATTTCCGTGTTGCCTTGAAAAGTTGCACAGTGGATTGCACAGATTATAATGATTGATTTTTTCATTCACTCACGCAAGAACAACCTTAAATTAGCTACACAATCACATTTTACACTCTTTTTCTTTTTTACACCCCTCCAAATTAGCTAGGTATTGACTATCAAACTTCTTTTTATTGCACATTTCCGATTTGATGTATTTGTAATACGACATTGACATTTCCTCCGTTCCAATCTTATATGGTGGTTTATTATGTGTTACAAGCTTAAGAAAAAGTAATAAAGTGTTGGGTAAAAAAAATTGTTTATTAGTATTTTATGTGATAAAGTGATAAAATATTGGGAATTGAAAAAGTTGTTTATTAGTATTTTATGTGATAAAACGAGTATTTTAATTTAAGAAAATATACAGTTAAGATTTAGACTCTTTATATAGAAAGAATGAAATTAAAATTGAGATGAAGTGAGTATATATTAGAAGAACATGTTTAGATTTTTGAGTGATACATCGAAATGAACTGTGTAATGTACAAGACAAACTACGGCGGAAAGTAAAAAGAAACACACACATGAGTAATAGAGTTCAGTTCAATTACTATTCTTTTTTCGGTTTTCGTACTTCACTCGTTTGTATTTCTCTTTACAAATATAGATTAAATAATTCTTAAAATACTGCTCCCTCCATTCTTAAATTATTTGTACAATTTTCATTTTGATTGTCTCAAACTCTTTTGTACATTTCTTTAAATAGTAAAATTCATTTGAACTCAAACTCTTCAAATACAATATTTTATTTACCATATATCACTCACTTATAGCTTTATTACCTAAATACTAATAAATAATTCTACATTAAATGGAAGTGGATCCGCTGATGTACATGCTGTTCAGCCCAAAACGCAGCGTTTACAACCAACTTTCATCTCTTTTCAAATTTTTAACATATTTAATTATTTATTTTGTTTTATAATTTTAATAGAAACGCCGCCCAAACAAAACCCCCCATTTTCCCTCCCCACCTACCATATCTGATAACCCTTAGCCAACTATATATATGTAATTTGTATTTCCTTATTTAACGGCTGACTTTTTTTTTTTTTTGTAAGTTTATTAATTTATACATACAACTCTCACCCATTTCCAGTATATTTTGAGTTTTATATTTAAATTTGCAATCATCATTTCCTTAACTATAACATGCCTTTTAGAAATGGATAAAAATAAAAACCAGAAAATTAGAGAATGATTTTTTTCTATTTTATGTTTGCAACTATTATTTATTTTCAATTTATTTTTTATGTGCAAGTAATGCCAAGACTATTTTTACTAAATTAATTGTTATTTATAATTAAGACTGTCTAAATAATTTTTTAAAATATAAAATGATAACACATGTTAACAATTAATATGGAATAATTCAAATACTTTTGTAGAACTTAAATGTTAAACACAGTACCAATTACAATTTCATCCTTTGCACCAATTATTGGATTTCAATTAAAATTATTTTTATTTTTTTTTACCAGTTCAGGTTTTTTTGTTTTTTACTCGGCCCAATTTCGATCCGCACTCCAAATTCAAAATTTCGAAGTGGTTTATTTATTCAATTCATTCCGAAATGGGCCATAGTTTAGGGTATGTTTGTTTCGGGACTCACCCGGATGGATTTAGGACTTTGAAAACCACGTCCTATTGTTGTTTGAGATTTAAAATTAGACTTCAAAATCCTCTCCTATAAAGTACAACCACACCCCTATTTTTCACTAAAATTCAATACAATCACATCACTATTTTTTTCACTCTCAACACAATATAATAATATCATATCAATCATTATTAAATATTGATTTCACATAAAGTAAAATTACACCCTATCAAAATTTCAAAACAAACACATATTTTTTACTATTCACCAAAACTTTCAAATCCACAGGATTTCGAAGTCATGACTTTCCCCGCACACATAAATCCTGAAACAAACATACTTCATGATTTAGGGTGTAGAGTTTAGTGTTTATTGTTCATTCAAATTAAAATTGAATCCAAGGTACAATTAATGCACACAAGCATCACTCTATACAAATATATATATATATATATGTATGTTGTTAAAAGGAGATTTGCGTAAATTAAGTTTTGTGATACGCAGGTGGCCTCATTATAAAATGATATAATGTATAAATTGAATTGGTTGATTAGAGCAGTAATAGAACATGATCAAATAGCTGACTTTTGAAATTCTATATATATAGAGTAGAAAAGATAGATATATATAGGAGGCCTGTGAGTGAGAGAGAGAGAAAACGCCCCACAATTCCAATTCCATCATCTCCCCACCTTTCGCGCATCACATGTATATATCTGTCGCGGTTGCCTAAAATGTGAATAAACCAGCAGTTTTCTTCTTCTTGTTTAGAGATGGAAGGCAACTACTGCATGGATTCACGACCTACTACTGCTGCAGCCTCAGCCTCAGCCTCATCATTCCCTCTTCATCTGTACCCTGATGCTGCTTCCGCCCCCGGCTTCGATCTCAATAACCTCCTAGACGATGAAGATCAAAGCTGCAGCATGAGGGAATCGGAGGAATTAATCCCGCTTTTCGAGAAGCCACTCACGCCCAGCGACGTCGGCAAACTCAACCGCCTGGTTATACCCAAGCAACATGCCGAGAAGCATTTTCCCTTGAATGGTAGCAACACCTTGAACTCAAATGGATTGCTCTTAGGCTTCGAAGACGAGCTCGGAAAATCATGGCGCTTTCGGTACTCTTATTGGAATAGCAGCCAGAGCTATGTACTTACTAAGGGATGGAGCCGCTTCGTCAAGGACAAAAGCCTCCACGCCGGAGATATTGTTATCTTCTCCCGCCACCCACACCAAACCGGACGCCTCTTCATTGCCTGGAGGCGCAGGATTAATACCCAACCCCCAACCATAACAAACTATCCTAATTCTAATTACCAACCTCACACCAATGCTCCTCCACCTCCAGGTATAATACAATTAACCATCATTTTTATATTATAATTGGAATCCATACATACCTATATATACGCCCGCGAATTCACTCGTAAAGTAATAATTACATTCCTCAGGATCAGGAGCAGGATCATCAGCAGCAGCAAGTCATGGGAATATTAATAATTCCAAGAGGCAGCTGCTAAGGCTATTTGGGGTGAACTTAGAGTGCCATACCACTGATAATATTCATTCTCACCCACTCGCTTCCCCCCACCATCAACAATATCATCACATGGTAACCTATAATTTATTCTCAATTTCATTATTTTATTACTAATTACCTCAAACAATAATTTAATTAACTATCTACAATCAATTAATAGAGTTTTAGATGCACATGTTTCCCTATGTGCAACACATGCACTCATTTCCTAACATCATTAATTAATTAATATTCCCTTCTCTACACTTCATTTTTAACATATATCATTTCCATTTATTTATTTCTTCACACTCAAATTAAAATATTCATTAATGGAATCGACTACTTTGCTTGCTAGTTTTAGTTTGACGTCGTAATAACGCTATTCCTTAATTTCCTATTTTAATACTATTATCAAGTAAAACATACTGCTTACTTATGTGTATAATATAGAGAAGAAATAAGAGGAGTCGTGTGAAATGGGAAACTATATATATGTGGGAATGCATTTATATGTGATTGCTAAATATGCCACGGTTTCAAGCTTGTTTGCATTATCATATCAAACCTGTGGAAATGTCAATGCTTGTTTGGTCTGTGGTCCACGACAACAGACGGTGGAAATTACGCCCCAACTTTGAAATAACTATTAGATATTTACCACTTTTATGGGCTCATAATTCTTATAATAATGTCAACTTGAGCAGCGAGCACATATATTAAAAGCTGATAAAGCTGCCTACAAAAGTGTTTGGTTTTAGTAGCACCAGGCAGAAGATATTATACTATTAGTTTAATTAATAAATCAGTAGAAGAAGAAATGGCCAATACTTTGCTTTTTTGTGTAAAAATATTAATCCGGTCTCTTTAATTAATAAATATAGGTGTCATGTTTTATTATAATTGATTGATGTCACATTTTATATAGGCGCTGTTTGTTTCGGACAAATTATTAATTAAACATCAAGACTTGACCGGAGCCGACGCGGTTACACATAGGATTTGAGGATGGTTACTAGTATTAGCTACAAATCCTCATTTTCAATTTAGTTTGACTTATTAGCTCTATTTGAAAAGTTTATATATTCTCTTGTTAATTAAACCCACACTTTTCAAATAAGAATTTTTTTTGCACATGATAATGACTTGACAAGCACTAAATTGACCAAAACAAATATAGGGTGGGGGTGTTAACGTGGATATATGATTAATTTGGTACACAGTGGCATGTATGATTAGTTCACAGCACCATTAAATTCTAGATAAAATATGGTCCTGCAGTTTTTGTTTTGTACCAAGTGAACTTTACTGGGGTCATTTATTTTAATCTGGATACGATGAACTACATGAGTGCAATATTTTTAATCTGCGTAAATAAAAGATTTTAATCCACTATTTTGTGGAGTAAATATGTATGTGTAGGATGAGGGGGGACCCAGCAGAGGTATGGGATGAATGTGAGGAATTGCGTGCTTATCAAACACTATCATGTTACAGCTAGCTATATATATATATCTATCTGTAGCCTATTGAAAAAAAATACTAGTAATAATAATATTACTTTATGGATGGAACAGGATATGTGTTTCTCAGGAGCGGCAGCAGATGTATATCGGCAAGAATAAGATCTGGGAGATGTGACGTTTATTATTTCACCTTCTTCATCATAACTATACTATACATGCTTATTTCTTGTAAAATTCAAGGACAAGGAAAATGTTAAAAGCTTTAAAAAATCCCAGATTTTCAGGGTGAGCTTGTATCTATCACTTTAAAGGGAAGGAAAAAAAAAGGTAGAGCATTAATCAGGTAACCATAAGTCCAGGGGGAATAGAGCAAAATAAAGAATGTGAGAAAGTAGAGATGGAAAGTGACTTGAGAGATGTAGGTATGGTGGGGCCTATTATATTATATTATATTATATTATATATACAACAAACCATAATCCATTAGTAACATACTAAATATTAAGAGGTGCTAATATATGTAACTAAGTTGATATAACAGTTATCCTATATTAATCCACATCTCAAACTTCAAACCAAACCAGGACAAAAATAAAAAGATGAAACAAAGTTGGTTTGTTACATGATCAACTGTATTTTACTTGAAAGTGTCGGAATAATAACAATGGGGTATCATTATATACTTTCTGGCTTGACTGACATGAAAGAATACATCCCAAGTTGCTGCTCTCCCTACAGTTACTCATCGTAGCAGAAACCTGGTTGGTTGTCTCAAAAAATCCAGCTTTTCTCATTGATCGACTTTCCCGGTCAATATGCTCCAATAACAACTGAAAATTGAAAACTCTGCATCAGAAAATACTAGGTAGGATATAAGTTAATCCAACAGAGAATGAAGCACGGATATTACTGTAAGAAGTTCAAACTCCGTGATTGGTAACTTTGAACAAGAAAAGTGGACAGATGACTAAGTTGAAGATGAGTGCAATGAACCCAAAACCAGAACAAATGGAATACATATAACATGACTAGTTGAAGATGAGTGCATCAAAACCCAAAACCAGAACAAAAGGAATACATAACATGCATAAAACGAAAATGGATCCTCTTAATTTCTTTTCTGTAAATTTCTTGTAAATTTAGAGAGAGATAGACACATGATAAAATAATACGTGAATATACAAAAGGGGGAATCCACACAATGTGTCCATCTCTCTCTAAGTTTACAAGAAATTTACACAATAAAAGTAAGACAGCTCTAAGAAATTATGAAAAACCATCCAAACATCAAAAGAATGTTAACCGATGAATCCGTGAATTACCAAAATGACCCTTTTTCATGAACAATGCTGGGGAATCCACAATTATGGTGGCAGGTTATCAAGAATCCGATCGAGCAGCAGTAAAGGAAGAAAGGAGTCCCGCAGCTTGAGCAGGTAATATGTCACCAAACCTTCCAACCTGCCCATCTGTTCACATTGATCCCAGCCTTAGACTCTCACCAAATCTGCTTCCTGCCTGAAATTATCCAGTGGAGTTCAACATCTAGAAAATGTTAGGATTTAAAGCAGCAATTAAGAAGAAAATAATAGAAACAAGAATTAAGGAACACAAATTTGATTACCCAGTTCGTCAGGAATGACTACGTCTTCGGGCACTACCAAGCCAGGAGATCTACTATATTTTTGGTGATGTACAAATACAATGAGTCAAAAAGTGTTTAAATATGAGACTGGGCCAAAACCCTAAAATCCGCGCACAGGCCTTCGGAACCGCTCGACCACGGGTCTTGGTCGAGCGGAAGTGCTCGACCTCATGTCTTGGTCGAGCGCCTAGTACGCGCTGCATGGGGGGTGCTCGACCCACGAGCACAGGTCGAGCGCCTCCCGCGCGCTGCATCCCCGTTTCATTCAGGCTCCAACAATCCCAACAATCTTCCACTTGGAGATTGACTCTAACTGTAACTTGTCTCCTCCGTTTCAACAGTCTCTCTCACTGGTAGTAGTGTAGGGCCTTCATCTCAGTTTCCAAGGCCAGTTGAAGTCATGCATAACTTCAACTTCTCTAAGGTCGTTGTTGGGAAATTGGGGGCCGGATCTATTCGAGTTGAATTTAAATACATATTTAAATTAATCAATTAATTACTAACATGAATTAATCTTAATTCAATTCAACATAATAATTAACGAACAAATAAACATCATGCGTACACGTATTTCACGTAAAATCTAAGCATGCGGAATTTAGGAATTACGTAAATACTAACCTCTCGTAGAGACAACCGCTGAGACGATGGATCAACCCAAAGTACCTTCTCAAATATGTCTCACGTCCACGAACGTAATCCGGTGAGAAGATTATCAACGAACGATTTTAATCTTAAAGGAGAAAAGAAAAAATTTGGCTACCACCTTTGTGGATTTCTAATTTTTCCAACACATGGAATTGCACTTGGGGATGAAAAACTCATCCCCTATTTATAATACTAGAGGGGTTCGAATTTTTTCCCTATGAATAAGATGGGAAAATCAATTTCTTGATCTCCAAAAAATTTTGAATATATTCAATATATTCTTTTCTCCATATTTAAAAGATTCCACAAAAATTTCACCTCCTAATATTAAGGAAATTTTTTAAAATTCCAATTAGTTAGGAAAGAAATAAGATCTTTGACTTTTCTTGAATTTATGGGATAAACTTGTATTCCAAGAATACATATTCCATAAAAATTTTCCAAGAAAATCAAGTAAATCTTTTCTCTCTTCCTACCCAATATTTTCGAAAATTTAATGAGGAAAAATAAGCCAAAATATTTTCTTCTCATTTTCATTAATTGGACTTTAGTTTGGATCTCCAATGGGCTATGAAGCTTTAATATTTAGCCAAAATATTATTCAAGTCCATTAATATTAATTTACTCCACTATAAAATTAATATTGAACTATTCATCTTAACCCACATTACGACTTCACAATAATATGGCTCCCGGTCATTATTTTCCGCGTTTAAGATTATCTTAGTTCATTAATTAATTAAGTAACTGAACAGACTTTATATTAATTAATATATTTGTCCTTGGAGTAAAAACAGCTCAATATTATTATACATACCGGAAATAAATTTCCACTTGCAAAATTTGGTATGATAAAGATTCTGAGCCCACAAAGGGACAAATCAAGCAAACCGTACTTGCACGCGATTCTCCGTATTAAATCTTAGTAATCGTCATGTAATTAATAATATTGCCCAAGATACAAGATATCGAATCACATTGATTCTCTTCCCATCATAAGTCAAATCAATAGTTATTAATTTCACACGATCCTATTTAAGGAACGAAGATTAAGAAATAACGAATCACTGAGGTCTAATTCTTATATATTCAAGATAGAATAATTTATCCTCCCAGTAGGTCCTCTTGGTAAGATCATAACGCACTAGTGTAATCCCTTGGTCAAGACAAAGTCAATCTCGAGCTTTTACACCCTCAACCTTTCATGATGGGTTGTTCATTTCCATCCGGGTTGTGAATTTGTACTTAGTCATTTATGAATCGTTAATTTGATCTTCCGTGATCCGGTATCACCAAATTAACTACAACGTAACACGCATCGATTTTATCGAATCCGGTATGCAATAAATATATATAACATTCATTCATATTTAATGCAGCATGTGATAAATAATTTATTTCAGTAAAATAAATAAGAAATTCAGTTTGGTTATACAAAGTAAAAACAAATTTTTCAGTATAACCCCAACAGTCACAACCTTAGTCAACATGTCAGCATGATTCACACTTCCTCAGATCTTCATTACCTGTAAGATCTTGTTCTCAATGAGGTAACCTATGTAATGATACCTTAACTCAATATGCTTCGTCCTCGAGTGAAAAGCTGAATTCTTTGCCAAGTGAATAAAGACTGATCCGTCACTATACGTAATACTATCATTTTGCTCCTTCCCCAACTCACACGAAAAGATTCTCGCAACCAAACCATATCTTTCTTTAGCTTTCAAGAATCGCAACATACTCTACCCGCAGAAGGATCGAGCTACGATCTTCTGCAACTTAGAAGCCCAAGAAATTGTTGTACCACCAAAAGTAAACACATACCCGGTTGTACTCCTCCTTTTGTCGAGATCACTGGATGCCAAGTCTGCATCAACATATTCTGCCAGCTTAACGCTTTTGCCCTCCAAGCAAAAAAGCTTGTTCAGTAGTACCTCTCAAGTACGTAAGGATCCACTTCACTGCCTCCCAATGCTGTTTACCCGGATTACCCATAAACCGGCTAACAACTCTCACTGCATGTACAATATCTGATCTTGTACACACCATGACATACATCAAACTGCCAATTGCTGAAGCATATGGAGTGTTTTGCATGTAGGTCCGCTCCTCTTCGCTACTAGGTGAGTCCTTGTTGGATAGCTTGAACTGACTTCCCAACGGGACACGAACTGGTTTTGCATCTTCCATAATAAATCTCTTCAAGACCTTCTTTATGTATTCATCCTGTGAAAGATACAACTTTCCTACCACCTTATCACGATCGATTCGCATACCTAAGATTTGTTTGGCCTCTCCAAGGTCCTTCATAGCAAACCTATCAGACAACTTCTTCTTCAACTTGCTCACTTCCCGAGCACTAGAGCCTACTATCAACATGTCATCAACATATAATAGTAAAATGATATAACCACCATCATATCTCTTCAAGTAACAAAGAATGGTCACTTCACACCTATTGATCTCAATCTCGCATTGAACCCATCAAACTTTTGTACCCATCAGAATGGAGCTTGTTTCAAACCATACAAGTTCTTCTTCAATTTGCAAACAAGCTCACTATTCCCTTTCGACAAGTATCCATTTCGTTGCTTCATGTAGATGTCCTCATCTAAGTCACCATGAAGAAAAGATTTTTCACATCCATCTGTTTTTAACACCAAGTTCTCTGCGCACCACCAAACTCGTAACTAACCGAATGGTAGTTAGCTTCACAACCGGAGTAAAAACATCAAGATAATCTATGTTTCACTAAAACCCCTTCAAACCTCTTTTGCTTTGTAACGTTTTGTTTCAATCAACCTCCTTTGATTCTCAGAACCCACTTGTTACGCAAAGGCCTTCTTGCCCAGTGAGCTCAACTAGTTCTCGTGTTATGTTGGTCATCAACTAATTCATCTCATCATCCATCGCAAGTTTCCACTTGCTCATCCGCTTCACTACGTGTAGCCTCTCGTGATAACATTCAGTTCACCACCATCACCAACAATAAATAATGAAGAGAATGTGAATACCTATCGAGATTTATGCTCTCTCATGGATCTCCGCAATGGAATTGTTGGTGGTGGTGTACTTGGTTCTCCTCAATAATCTCGATCATCTAGAACCTCCTCGCTTCCCACCGAAGTTCGAAATGTCTAACTCCACAACCCGAGTCTCGTAACCACCATTTGGATATCCCCCGACTGCCTTTGTATAACACCCGCCATTAAATACGATATCTCGACTATTTAATTTTCTTTCGATTTTCCTCATCCCAAAATCGATAGCCAAATTCATCACCGCCATATCCAATAAACACTTAACAGATTTAGCATTCAATTTATTTCTACTAGTAAAGATCAATATTTAACATATGAAACACACCCAAATACTTTTCAGATTATTTACCTCCTTACCATCGACCTCCTCCCGTATGCCAAAGGGAGTCGAGGTCCTCTCGCTTTATCAAGAGGCCAAATTGTTAATCGCTTTTACCCAAAACATCACACTTCATATCTCATACTTCTAAAGACGCTCACATAGCGCTCGCTCATAATGTTTCGCCATTAATCGCTCACGGGGTTCCTTTTGATTTTTCTCCATTCAATTCCATTCGCCACAAGAATTTTTTGAACTCACAGAGCTTATCGATCTCAAACATTTTTGAGACTGCAATTTATTTCTACTTCTTCGAAAAGCATTAAAAGCATCGACTTATTTTTTCGTAAAAATAAACACATACCTTCCTCATAGAGTCATCAATGAAAGTCATGTAATACGATGCTCCACCAAGAGATGCCATGGTGCCGACCCCACAAGTCGTTGTGGACTAACTCCAAACTTTTGCTTCTTCTGTTTCTCGCCTCAAAAAAAAAAACTCACCCTTTTTCGCTTTTTCGAATACACACGGTCCTCACATAACTCGATATCAACTGTCTTGAGGTCTGGCAATTTGCCCTATGAACACATAACTTTCATCCCTTTCTCACTCATGTGGCCAAGACAACAATACCACAAATTTGCATTCTCCTTTTCACCTGCAAGAGCAATGTTGTCCCGGGTGTTGCCTGTCATGTACAACGTTCCCTCCTTATTGCATCGAGCCACTACCATGGCACCTTTGGATATCTTCCACATGTTGCAAACCAAAGATCACATTGTAACCCTCATCATCAAGCTGTCCTACTGAAATTAAATTTCTCTTCAATCCAGGAATATGTCTCACATCTTTCAACTGCAAAACAATTCCATTTGGTGTCTTGATCTGAACATTCCTCTTCCCTTTGATTTCTAGAGGCTCATCATCAACTAGATAAATCTTCCTAAAGTTCTGAGTGTATTTCTCCATCACGTCAAGAACTCCGCATTTAATGAAACGATCTTTCCTAATCTAACACCCTGATTCTAACCCCTACGCCAAGATTAATGCATCGAGTCCCAAATGGCGGCGTTCTTCGAGTTGTCATTCTTCTTTGTGCATTCCTTGCGCTTTGGATTTTGGTGCCTTGCACTTTTTGTAATGACCAAGTTCATGACAATTGTAGCACTCAACTTGACTCTTGTCCTTCTTGGGCTTATCTTTACCCCTCGACTTTTGATCTACCCCGATTTGGCTTCACTTTTTCGATTCAGATTTCTGTTTTCCGCGACTCAAGGTCGCTACACACCCAATTCTTTCTAACGATCTCTAACCTCATCAAATTTAAGTTTCACTTTACCGTTGAAGCACTAACAAATTGCCATCGTCCCCACTCCAACTTTCTGCGGTAAAGAAGACAACAAAATTAGGGCTTGAACCTCATCATCAAAATCAATCTCAACCGAGCTCAATTGGGCTATCGTCATATTGAACTCGTTTAGATGATCGCTACCACAAGATCCTCTGCAATCCTCGGGTTGAATAACCTCCGCGATCGATGAACCTTGTTCGCCGCAGACGGTTTTTCATACATCTACCAAAAAATCTAAAGATCTCCTTTGTGGTTTTTGCTTTCACCAGATGGAGGGTGACGTTCGGATAACGACAGATTTAACCACACTCATCGTCTTCCCGGCATCCAAAGAACTTCCACTCGTCGTCCTTCATATCTTCGGGCTTTGAACTTAAAGGTTGATCTGAGATCTTTACCGCATGTAATCCTCGATCCGCATTTCCGTAATCCAAAATTGTTCCATCAAACTTCTCAACAGCGATTTTCCTTTCAACCATCATAATTGCTCCCACCGGATCCCTTGAACCCGATGCTCTCAGATACAAGTTGTTAGGATTTAAAGCAAAGAATTATGGAAAAAATAATAAGAAACAAGAATTAAGGAACACAAATTTGGTTACCCTACCGTCGAATGACTACGCCGTGGGGCACTACCAAGCCGTGAGATCTACTATATTTTTTGGTGATGTACAAATACAATGAGTCAAAAAAGTGTTTAAATACGAGATCGACCAAAACCCTAAAATCACAAGACAGACGGGAACCGCCGACCACCTGCCTTGGTCGAGCGGAAGGTTTCGACCTCATGTCTTGGTCGAAGCGCCTTAGTACGCTGTATTGACGTGGGGTGCTCGACCGAGCATAAGTGTTTCGACCACGAAAGCATGTGTCGAAGCGCCTCCGCTACACAAGATCCCCCGCTTCATTCAGTTCCAACAATCCCAACAGAAAATGCAAAAAACTCATCTCCATCTTATATTGCTAGCATATAGAGAACTCTATTTATTCTTGGCCTTACGACATAGAATTCAAAAAGTTTTTCAGAGCTTTAAAGGGAATAAAGTATACCTGCATGAAGGACCTCAAAAAAGGTGTAGCCACACCCAAACTCGTGTCTTCATCGACATCACTATTGCGGGATATATCATCATTCGTGTAACTTCTCCAAGAATTTCTTGAGTAAACATCATCCACAGATGTTGATACGGGTGTACGGGCTGCATTCCTTGCAGATAATGCTGGAGCACTGCTTACAAAGCTTAAAACACTCAGCACAACACTTGGTATATGCATTCACATACATTAAAGGATAATAGTAACAACCTGATACGAAGATATTTGAAACGGGGTACAACAGAGCAGCGCATAATATTTGATTCTGAATTAGTAGGAAGTTTCTGCATGGTGTCCATATGAATCCTATTAAGTTGCACGAAAAATCCAAATAGGACAGCATGTCTAAGGTATGCCTGTCTCTCATTCTCCCAAAGATATGGCTCATACCTTAGATGCATATGAAATTTCAGTAAGATAACAGCATTAACTAATATAACTCATGAAACATAGCATGATTTGATTTCTTGTTTGTATGCCAATTTCAATGGCATGCGCATAGCAATAATGAAGAAAAATGTACAAAAAATATAGTGAGATTTAAGTGCCAAAGAAAAGGCGTGCTAGAATGATGTGAATATTATTCTCATACAAAAAAAAAAAAAAAAAAAAGATAAAAAAATAAGATCATATCATAAGCACCAAGGAAAGAACTTCTGAAGGAAAGAAGAACTTGTATCTTGTGGTGTGTTCAGAATCAAAGAGCCAAAGAACTTTGATTGCCTTTTACTGAGGAGGAAGAAGAAGTTTGACGTGCATTCTTCTCATTTTTTGGTTTAAGCCCAGATAAAAAAAAAAAAAAAGGATTTAATTCAAACTTACGTGAGCCAGTCTATGGGATCCAGTCTTTGAGAAAGGCGATCTACCAAATGTTTAGTTTATGCTCCTATCACTGACTTTGACTGCTGTGCTTTCTGCTTCCTTCTGTAAGGAGATCTCACGCTTCGACTTTCAGAAAATAATATTTCTTCATTTGCATGAGAACTACCGCCACACAAGATATCTGCAGCAAACTTCAAATCAAATAAATCTTGCAGAATGCCTTTCTCTGAAACTTGAACTTCTTCAGTTGACAGGAAATCCTCATATATTTTAACAATCTATGCACAACGGTGGAAGTTATAATCATATGAGTTGAGGACAACACTACGCAGTTATCAAATAAAAATGGAAATTCACAGAATAACCAGTTTCATGGCTCGTTTATACCTTATTCAAAAGGTTTTTCGCAAAGTTGTGCACAATTGGTTTATCAAGTACATGGCCACCAACACGATGAATCTCTTCACATGCATAAAACAAGAAAGATGTCACGTACAAAGAAGGCATAGAAGGAAGGGATATGTTCATCTCAGACTCCTCTTGTTGCTTCACTATAGTATCCTCCCAACCCTGCCAACCAATTGAAAATAATGTATATACAACAATATCTTCTTGTAAAGTGTAATTTGTAGATTAAAGTAAGTCCTAAAACAAATGTATATGCTCTAGGACACAAACATCGGTTGAAATATATGGCACGGGTTGGCAGACAAACATTAAAAGGTATCCAATCAAAATCACTTGTTGATGACAATGCATCATCCCTCTGAGATTTATGGAGAATATATTTGAAAGTTCATCAGCAACCCACGATATCCACAGATTGTAAGCCCTGACACAAAGGCTTTGATTCGTCCTGAAGTTGTGGGCTCATCTTGTCATCTATTTTAACTAGAGCTGCAGTCACTAATTTCCTGCTGGAATCAAGCATTTTTCTCCCAGGACTATTAATCACTTCCGAGTCAGTAGGCACTCTAGTATGTTTATATCCAATTGAGGCAGTCGTACCTAGGTGATCACTTCTGAAATGCAAACAGAAGTCTCCCGATAAACAATGATCTCAGTGTGGAAGCATCATCTTTGCACGGATGTATCGGACAGAGGATTCAACAAACATGGATTCATCAAGGCAGCCCCAGATGTTTTCCGGGGTGTCCACCAGGTACTTGACCCGGCAGGCGATTCCATAATCATGGGCAGAAGAGATGTGAGGGGACTTTGGGACATCAGAGGAAGATAGAGAGTAGAGAATGGAATGGTGGATGGCGGAGATATTTGCATCAATTGACTCGCAGGAAGACTTCATGAGGACAATGGAATCAGCAGTGTCAATCAGATCGCGGTAGCGGTTTCCGGAGCTCCTCACTCTTCTCTTGGATCTGCTTCCTAGTGCTTGCCTCTACATTTCGGATTTCCGAGATGGGTTTCATGCGGAACAAAGACTCGGCATCCTGATTCCAGGGGACACCACCGGAGCCAATGCAGTTTTGGTTGCGGGGGGTGGACATTTTTGCCTACACAATTACACCATAAAGATCAACTACAAGATGCAAAATTCCGAGATGAACTTACAGTTACGGGCAAACAAGATTAAGACTGGATACTGGCACCAAATGCTACCAACAACCAAAAACCAGCTTATTTGAATAAAACCCTAAATCGTGAAGCGAAATTAGAGAATACGAAAGAAATTAATTAAGATTTCGTTTCTTACTCACCGATTCTGAAACAACAACTCAATCAAGAATCACGAGATCGGCTCATTCCCATCACCCGCCAATGCTCTCCCTTAAATCTTATTATAGGAGCGGATATCAAATCCGAGGATTCGTATATTCATCCACACTTGAGTATTAAATCGTCTTACAATCCGAACTCGCTCACCTCGGAGAAAAGTGAGTATCACGCATTGCAAATCCAATTGGATCCAGATGCCAGCATATTCACGTTGTTACTGGGTTGGAGATTGAAGAGAGTTCCGAATTCTTTCAACCGCTTTAGTGTTTAATTGTGGATGGTGGTTTAATTAGGAATCTTCTAATATTTTATTGGGAAAACATTTTAGACACCGTTACGTTTATTTTCTTTAGTTAAATCGATTACAATTACAAATGTTTAGACAATAATAATAATAATAATATATACATATCTAATGACAAAATGTTAAAAAAAAAATTATTATAATTTTCTAATAAAATTTTAAACATCTTAATAAATTTTATGTAGATAAAATTGTATAACAAATATTTTTTATCTTATTTGTATGTAAGATGTATAAGGTTCAATTCCTCATATCTACCAAACATATATACTAATTATTTTTTGAATATTTTTTAAATTATTAATATTATTTTTTAATTTTTGAACTAGATCTATTTATAAATATATAATAACAAAATATTATACCAAAAAAGAAAAAAAATTCAACAAAAAAATTATTTTAAATTTTTTAACTAAATCTATTTATACATATATAATAACCAAATATAAAAAAAATCAACAAAAAAATTATTACAAATTTATCATAAAATTTTAAAAGTGGTACATTAATAATTAATAATATAAAATATTATATTTTGTAGTTGATATAGATTTCTTTTTTTGAAAAACCTCCTTCCATCTTTTTTAGATTGCTCACTTGATTTTGACAGGGTTTTAATGAGAAATTTTTTTATTAATATTTGAATGTAATAAAATAGATTTTTGATAAGAGTATTTTGTCAATTTTAGTAGATAAGATAAATAAATAAGTTACTTTTGTATGTAATTATTAGTGACATGTGATGTAATTTAGTGATGTTTGCATGAGCTATTGATATTAGACTTAAATTGTTAGTTGAATAATTTTTAATTAAATTATTAGTTGACGTTATTAGTTTAATTGTAAAATGATACTAGGTTGGTTGTGATAAAGTTTGATTTGTTTACTTATTTGTATGATTTTTTTTTACAAGATATAATATTTAAATTGATTAGTCCAATCATGGACGGATCCAGAAAACTTTCATGTCGGGGGCACAAAAATAAATAATATAAAGAGTAGATTTTTCTGTGAACTCGGGTTCACGTGAATTCTATTTTTTTTAGTGTCACAATTATGCATATACACTATCACTATCTTAAAAATATTTAATTTTTTAAATAGTGATACTGCATATACATAACAGATCTACAAAATTTTTGATGAAATATTTGCATGATTAACTAATTATAACATTGATAAAAACTAATTTAAGTCATTATATACATATAATATAAGTATTACTCCTAATAATTATAATATATATATATAACATATACTTAAAAAAATAACTAAGGGGGCACGTGATCCCAACATAGGACATGTACAACATTGAGTTCAGTTACTATGAATTAATTGCATGTACAGTTGACATTAGACATTGGATTGTAAAACTATATTGGGTTGGTTGTGATGAAGCTTGGTATCCACATTTTTAAAAGAAAATATTAATCAAGACTAACTTATGACAAAGAGTGTTGATTTCTGGAATGACACTAACTTCATTAGATAATAGACTCTCTTTTAACATCTTAGAAAAATAATTTTGACTAATGATATCTTATGTTGTGACCATTAATTAGAATTATAGATAATTATTAAAAACATTGGACTTTCTTAAGGAGGTCAATTTCAATCATGAGTACTTATATGTTATCATGTTCAGAGTAACTAGAGGGGACAATTTAAAATTTTTGACATGCAATGGGAATTGGGAAGACGATAATATGTGAAAATCAAAGTGGTTTAGAAGGAAATAATTTAAAATTGTAAGAAAAAAATATCTTTAAAATTGAATTATTTAACAATGTAAATTTTTTAAGCAGTTGAAGCACCACCCATTTCCCATGCCTGATTGCAAAAGCAAAATAAGTTCATAAATAATGTGTTGCATCGAAATGAAAATATATATATATATATATATATATATATATAAAAAAATGAAAAAAAGATTCTTATTATTATTAGGAAAAATGTCAATAAGGCCTGAAAGATAGTAAATCTATCAATTTAAGGCTTAAAAGATTTTTTCTATCGATTCCAGGCCCGAAAGATAGAAAACTATCAATCTAGGGCTTGAAAGATAGAAACTATCAATTTGAGACTCATATATTTTAAGGTCATGTTTAACACTTATATTTCATGTCCTTATTTTTTTATTTTTAGGATTTAGGGTTCATGGTTCAAGATTTAGGGTTCATGGTTCAGGGTTTAGGGTTCAGTGTTTAGGGTTTAGGATTCATGGTTCATTTTATACTCATAAACCGTGCAACGCACATGTGATATACTAATAATAATAATAATAATAATAATAATAATAATAATAATAATAATAGATAATGAGTGATACTTGTGCACCAATTGCAACGTGTACAATTTGATTCAATTTTAATTTGAATTAACTACGTACTAGAACTTGGGTAATTTTACTCTCCATTTCTTTTTCCATCCCAAACCCTGAACCATGAATCATTAACCAAGAACCATGAACTCAAACACAAACCATGAACCCGAACCCGAACCCAAACCCAAACCCTGAAGCATTCGGGTCGGGTCAGGATGGGTCCGGATCTTGTTCAAAAGTTGAAATATACTAAAAAAAACAATTCCTAAAATTCAATTATACGAATTTTAAATTAATGCAAAGTGTGCACACAAGTATTTGCCATAATTGATACTCTCTCCGTCACATAGTTGTTTACCCATTTGTTTTCTGCACGAGTTTTTGATTGGGATGAAGGGAGTAGTATTTAAAGTAATAAAGTGATTTTTGATTGAAGGTATTATATATTTTTTTATTTTATTATTAAAGTAGATTTTTTATTTTTTTTTTTTTTTGTTAAAAGTAATGATATGAAATGTAATTTTAAGATATTGCATGGCGAACCATTTTTTAAAAAAGGTAAATAACTACAGGACAGAGGTAGTATTATTTTTATGTGCAATCATGATTTAGTCTATTTTTATTTTTATTTTAAATTTGAGAGTTTTAAAAGAGGATTTACCTTTGTATTCAGCTAAACCATACACTTTCTAATGTATTTTTATAGCTAATTTCTATTTTAAATTGTTTGAACCTGAAACTCATAGAAATGTAGATATAGTATCGATCTTCTGTCGAATTGTAAAAGGCACTGCTACAATACAAATAAAGTAATGTTCATCGTGTTAAATTCAATCTTGAGAGTATTTGTTTCACTCTCCGATTTTACATAAGAACTAAAATTCATTATGTGAATGAATATACTCTGATACGCCGTAATTCAAGTGGCAATATTTTTTAAAAAAATAATATTACAATATTTTCCCAGCAGTGGGAATGCCTTGTATTGTATACGAGGGGTGTGGCTACAGCCTATAGGAGATGTAAAAGAAGCTTGCTTTATTTATTCCTCGACTTTTTCATTGACGCTTACTTCTGAATCTTCCATTTCCTTGACTTTCTCAAGCTGCCTCAAGAGCTCTAACCTTTCAGGTCCATACGTAGAAGGTATCTGCAACGAAACAGATGAACTCGTCTCAGTGTGTGTGTGTATGTGTGTGTTTTAACAATGACAGAGAAAGGGTTCTTCAGTACAAACCAATGAAGGCACATAGCGTTGAATTGCGGCCAACATAGCAGCATGACCAACTGCGGTAACCTGCAAAAATTACATTAGGCGTTAACATCAATCAGTGCTACATAAAACCCATCCCTCCAATAACAAAATGCTGCAACAATCATTTCTGAATAAAAATTGATTCTAAATAAGAGCCCCGTTGCTTACCGGAAGGAGCATGAGAAATCCGATTGGGACAACTGATGCTAGATCCGTCAATGTTCTCTTAAGAGCCTGTTTCTCTTTTTCAGTTAATTCATCCCCTATCAGCACCCTCCTCAGTAGTCCCATTGCTGCAGCAGTGTCAATTGCTAGAAGCTGAGTTCCTTGCAGAACATCCTGCTCATAACCACCAATAAATATTAGGAAACTGAAAAATAATAAGAAAGTGGATGAATAATAATCCATTCACATTTAGTTAGACAAGGAATTTTGTAACAAGTTGTTTGGTTTATCCATTAATATGTAAGACTCGCTATGGAATATATTCAGCATATAGCAGTATTAAAAATCTAAACATCAGTTTGTATTTAGTTCATGATGTTCTGCAACAGAATTTCAAGATGGAGCATCGCAAGCTTGGTCAAGCAAGGAACAATTTGACAGATAATCAACCAAAGAAGACGTTTAAAATAGCACATAGAAACAATTAAAAAGATCCACTCGCTAGCTTGTCAAAAGAAATTTCTCGCATTAGCTTAGTTTCAGGAATCTACAAGTTACAGTTCTGTACTTTATATTGGCAAATTAAAATGGAACACATCACAATTGTATAACTGCAGCATTCTTAACATTTCATTAGCAAGCAAATTTCATTAAGTACTCCCATTAACAGTGCACTCTTTGCATCATTCGCCATGATGGCAATAGTATATATATTATCATTAACCAACCTCAACTTCAGTTATGTATTTTGTGACACATGACAAGTTCAAATTATTTTCTGGAGAAGTTGAAACAATGCAACTTCAGCTAATAAATATGGCAAGGAGGCAGGCAACAACAGTACATAGCAGAGTAGATATCGAGGGATAAGATGTTCATACAGTGCTTGTTTCTTTCAACTTATCCAATGATTTCCCAATAATACTATCTTTCTTCTGACCCTGAACCAACTCAGTTCCTTTAGCTTCAAACGCATAAGTGGATGCAGCACCTTTAACAACTTCCTCCTGCATGAAAGCATTGCATCAGTCTCATCAAATAAAAACAGCAACCTAACATCCATACGATGGCGGGGAAAAAAAATCAATATCAACTATAAACATGAAAAAAAAAAAAAAAAAAATACATTCAATGTACTCCAAATGATTGAAATAAAGTACATGTAATTGACAAATTAATTACTAAATATCTCACCTCTAGCATATCAAATCACTACAATTAGGCCACTAGGACAAGAAAGAAAAAACAAGTAACCTCTTGAATGACAAGTCTGGTATTTAATTGTAAGGGAGAAAGGTAGGGGTAAGGGAAGGGGAAGGGGAAGGGAGGAAGCTTTTATTCTGTTAGGTACTTACAGATATTTAAGCTTTATTAGAAATGTACTCAAAAGATACTTCAAGTTCACTATGATAGTTAAGGACTGACAAAGAAAGGGAACAGGGAGTAAAAATTTTACAGACCGTTTGTTATTGACGTCAACTTGACTGACAAAAAGAGTCGAATATTTTGTCGACTGGCAGCACTTTCTTTTCCAGTTTCCATAATTTTTCTCTTCACTTTATCCACTCCGTAAGGTTCAATTGTACCAAAGGTAGGATAATATATTTATGACGTAAAAGAATCATAAATTCAGAAAGAAGAAAAAATTGTGAAGGAGAAATATATTAGACATAGACATGGCAGATAATGCAGAGTCACGAAAGACAGTCATGGTGTACCTCTTCATATCCACATTGGTCTGCACTATTTTGAACTCGTTTCTCAAGTTCCATTAGTTCATTCCTTAAAAGTTCAAACCGGTGAATTTCATTTGATTCTGAGCCGGCTATTTCTTTGCTTGCAGTTTCCTGCTCAGATAACCTATCATTCTGCCAGAAAATAAAAAACATCAACCATTGAGTCAAAAATTTTAATTCTTTCATTGGGTTAAGAAATTAATACACAACAAAGCAGGATGTCAATAGAGTTCACACAAAGCAAGGTGTCTCAATAAAAATAAAAATAGCTACTCATCTGGGCATTTGTAGCCTTTTGCATGGCAAGTCTGGTAGCATATAGTGCGGACACTAGTTCATACTAAACATACCAATAAGGTAATAGTTATGACATCCTAAATTTGACAGAATAACATGCAATTAGCCCACCCCAACTATTGGACGGTCCCACGGATTAGTCGGTCCTTAGCCGGATACCGAGTTATCAAAAAAAAAATGCAATTAGCCCAGAACCATAAGTTAACACTCCAAAACTTATACTGTGGTAGTTTCCATCCTTAATTTGGCGGAGTAACATGCAGTTTGAATCATAATTAATGGTATGTTAAGACTATAAGAAACAAACCAGTATATGAAAATGTCCACAGGGACTTAATTCATGTATTACTAAATGGTATACCAAGTTCTAAGAGGCAAATGATTGGAGTAGCATGGTGTCTGTCTAGAATGAATGGTCGTGGAATATCAAGGATACAAGGCATCCACGCCAGACAATACAAAATTGTACAGTAACTGAGATATTTGATAGACAACTTATGAGCTGTACTCAGCATTTGCAAACAATAATCTTCAAAATTCAAAATTAAAACAGTTCATAAAGGCAGAACAAAAGGCAGCACATGAACAAATAGGCATTTATGTAATCGATGAGTTTTTGAATCAATTAAGGCATACACTATCATTGGCAATTGAAAAGCTCAAGCCAGATGAACTGTTAGAGCGGGGAATTAAGGAACTCCATAATCCATGAGATCTGCTGACCCCAAAAAAAAAAAAAAAAAAAAAAAGGAAAAGATTAACCAGGTACGGAAATAAACTCGAATAAATTATTAAAAGTACAAAAATATAACAGCATAAATTCATCGTAACAATCCTGTACCTGCTGCGTCCATCTGTTATCATCGCAGAACTTTCCCCATCTTCTTCTCCGGTATATTGCGGTTGCTCAGCACTTGAAGTTCTAGAGCCACTGGCATCTCCCTATTTAATTAGACAGAAGCCAAGAAAATTCAAAATTTGGGATACCGAATCAAGTGAGCACAAGATAATTGAACATCATATTGCATTCGTATCACTGGTTTGTAACTACAAAATTAAATACTTAAGCAAGTGTTCAAAACATCTCGTAGTCTAGCCCCAAAAGGTACATGCTTACAAAATGCATGTGATTAGAGAAAATAAAAAAATAACACTAGTAGGAGCATTCAAAGAAGCTTGAGTGTAGAGAATTAAAAAGAATACTAAACATTATTATATCTACCTCGATAACATCCCACTAAAAGGTGACAATTAACGCTTTGGTACTCGCAAAGACAGAAGAAAGTGCAACTGGTTAACGTCAACTAAAGCTGCAGATTTCAGATTTTTTTTTATAGGAGATGCCATTGATTCGGGAGAATTTCAGCATATACCTGCTGAATGGAAGCAGCCTTGGCTCTGAAAGATGCCTCAAGAAATTCAGCCTCTTTTTTCAGTCTCCGTATCCTTTCAAGATCGGTACAGGCAGCTTTCAGATGCTCCTTTCCAGAACTAGAGCTTGATACATGTAGCTCCTGAAGCAATTCTTCAAGCCTTAAAAGAGCTTGTTCAACACTCTCCAATGCCTAACAGATAATATACAATCCGATCAATAAGCTGCACACATCCATGAAGCAACTAATCTAAGTGACAGAAATAATAAAAATACCAGAAGCTATGGTCAAGAGTTGGAGTCTTTTCTAATTCTTTTAGTTGCATAAGGGTCAATATGTTACAAAAAGAAGGTAAAGATAATCCAAAGAAACACAATTCCACTTTGAAAATTGGTGAACAAAACATAATCAAAGTAACCCTATGGACTAGTCCATCAGAAGTTCCAGTAATGCATGAAGATTTCAAAATAGTGGTGACTGGTGATACTCTTTCACCTATCCCTAGACACTCTGCTGATGCAGAGAAGAGGAATATATTGTAAAAGATTTTCATTTTGTAATTCACCTCACAGCCAAGCAAATGGTGAGAGTTCAAATATCAATGCCCAGTGAAAATAAAACATAAATTGTTTACTGTTAACTTCACTCAGAACAGATGAAAGGTACCTTATAAAAAGATTGTGACTCTTTATCGACTGGTGAACGATACCTGTCAACAAGTTTTTGGCATTAACTCCAATAGTCTACATACGAGATTATCATATACAATCTTGTGATTCATAAAACGTAAAAAATAATAAGCTGGTTATGGCTCACAACCAATTAACCCATAAGTAGAAAATCTTTCATCTTAGCATTTCAAGATCATTCTAGACTTGGTCATGTTCATCTAAAGGCTCAAACTTGTTGAGAGGTCAGAGGTGTGAAATAAATTCATTTATATTAATTCCCTAACACACCCCCTCATTCGTGGGCTGGATTCTCAACTCTACCCTTTAGGGAGGATGCCCATCGAGTGGACAATTTAATATGGATGGAGTTGCTTTCAATAGGATTTGAACCCAAGATGTGGGCATGAGCCAAAGGCTCTGATACCATGAAAGAATTATCTCATCTAAAAGCCCGAACTTATAGAGAGGTGTGGAATCAATTCATTTATATTAATGAACTAACAATTTCTACATCGTAAGATTTTTTTATAGATAAAGCATCGTATGAGCCTTTGAATCGATGCACTAGTCAATCTAAGAAATTATATCACTTCAAAAATCCCAAAAGAATTTGGAAAAATGATGATTAATTTACAACGGAAATGCAGGTGAAGCACTAATGAAGGCGACATCAAATTATAAAGAAGAAGAATTGTTGACCCCTATATATAGAGAATAGCTGGTCTCACACTTCCAGCAATTATCTTAGTTAACCAAGCACAGAAAAACTAGTCTTTGGAGAAGGTCCGTTCTAGTCTAACCAGCAAATATCTCGTCTCAGCCAGGTTCATCGGGATTCATGTGTAGAAGAAGTTGATATAGAATAGAAAAGAAAAATACATCAGAAAATTTCGGTACTGCACACGGATTCTATAACCTCCGACAAATAAAAACTTTGAACGATTGTTGCCCTTGATTAATGGAAAGACGCAACAATGTGAACCAAATCACAATTGTCAAAGTCCATGGTCACAGTCTATTATATAAGACAGGAGATGAAAGTTTAAAACAAAGGCAATCATGCATAAATTTTCTTTTTCAATTAATGGAACGCATGATACTATTTATTCAGAGATCTCCATTGGACTACTTGTTAACGAAAAGATACCATTAATACAACCCTCTATTGTTCCAGTGAAAGATATCTTGTGAAAGGTATGCATGTAGGCACAGCTACTTAGAATCATGTCCTGCTCGAGTAAACTTGCAAATATGTAATATTACTTGAGGCTAATCTTTGAGACACAAATTCATTTTAAGGATTTGTATGAACAGTCTAGCAGCAAACTTAAAGCAACAATATATTTTTTTGTTATAAGTGCACAAGGGGGCAAACCACACACACACACACACACACATAGAGAGAGGGGGGGGAGGACACCACTAAAGATTTTACTCCTTTGACTTACTTCTGCATTCCCAGCTCTTCCATGCATACTTTTAATTTGACATGACTGAAATAAGCGAAAGCAAAAGCAGCATTGTTAATATTGTAATTTATAAATTCAGTATATTGACCTAAAATTTTCAAATATGGTGCGGTTATTGACACCTGAGTATTTGCTCAATACACCCATTTACAGCTGCATATGATAGTACATGGTACTAAAAATTTTGTGCATTTAGGTGTATTGAGCAAAAACCAGAGTGTGAATAGTCGTGCCCTTCAAATACGCTTGGAAAGTCAGTATATTGACATTGGAAGTTCTAAAAGTTGAATACCCCTTGGATAGAAATCTAGCTGCCTTCACATTAGACGGATTTTCCAGCCATTTACTGTACTTTATAAAGCTCTCAATCCAGTGAGAGCACACATCTAAAACCAAAGGAATAGCTTCAGTATTTGGGGGCCCTTCTTTATGCTTGTGCCCGAATGTGCGTTTTGAATTACTGCTGCTGCCTGGATAAAAAGGAATCCAATCCAGCTCTTCACAGACAACCTATTACATTAACAAATTTTTAGTTTCTTTCACCACATATAATCTTCCTAGTGCTGGTTTATTTTTCAGGCTAACCTCCACATACAGTTGATAGGAACTTATTGCCGACAGCTGAGGATAGTATAGCACACTGCCCCCAATTAGATACCTGCTACAAGAAGATAATAAGGAGCATAGAAAGTGTAAAAGTAAATAAGGAAAATGGTGTGAATCTCTAACTTAGAAGTTTGCACCTTATAAATTCTTCAATTGGGCCATCCACGCTTTCAAAGCCATTAGCAAATAGAAAGCACTGTGTACTTCTTCCCAAGGCAATGAAAAACCCAAATATGGCCAAATCCCTCTCCAATACCTCCATTACAATAGAACAAAGGGTGAAGAAGGAAATCCAATAGCTTTTATATTTTGCACATATTCGAGTAGCAAGTCCTTGAGCAATCGTAGTTACGCAGCAAATGATGGTAAATTAAATATGTGATTTAATGATATTTAAACTATATAGCACCTTATATTTTGCATCAAGTATGCTCATTAACTTGACAAAATAACTGTGAAGACTATATCATCAAGCTTATCTGCAAGTGTCGAGAACTGTATGGAATGTTTCAACTTAAAATCAAATTCCGAGGTGAAAAGGGTAAAAAGGTTAATATATTTCAGAGGTCATGATTGGTTTCTAAGCCAATTTCAGAACTTCGACAATGTCATACACTACTCAACTAAAAGAGCCAGGTATGGAAAGGTCAAAAAGGTTCGCACGCAATCATAATAACACATAATGTAGTCACTTTCTGCAGCAAAAAGCTGAGTTCTACATATATCTTCTGATTTCCATTATCACAGTATGATAAGATAAATCTCTAACATCATAAATTAGATCACTTCCACTGAGGGAATGAAATCCTGCCAAATTCTAAAAAATGCAAATAATTATGCAAAAGTATGCTGGCAGCTAAAACATGATGAACCAAATATGTAAAACTAAAGTTTAAATTTTGTTTGGCTCTTTCTTCTTTTTCTATTTTTAATCATGGCTTCATATTTAAAGAGATTTGTCATGGATAAACAATTAAAGCATGTGCAGACTGATATGCCTCGTATATTTATCTTATTACTATTATTGTAGTTGGGCTTTTAATTGAAGTCTATAATAAATTGCATGTGGGCTTTACTGCTTACGGCTTAAGTTAAGGCTTAGGTCTGAGAGTCTATTTGCATTGCTTTCCTTTGTTTAGTTAGGGCATTTTATTGATCATTGTGTTTTAGCAGCTGTTGCCATGGCAAAGATTACCTCTGCGATTTTGCAGCTTTGGCTTGTGGCAGAGAAATTGTCTCTGTGGCCTCATTTTGAGGAATTCTTTATTTCAGTAAATTAAGTTATTTGTGTTACCTCATCGTCTTCACTCTATCACAAACACAAACAGAAGCTTAGACTGACCTCAATACTTTCACTGGTAGTGAGTGTGGACCATATTCTCTCACGATCAATAGCACGCTGCAGCTGCCTCTGTATTAAATTCACCCAAAACACAATCTCTTCAGCACCAAACTCATTCTTGAACCTGCATGCAGCAGCTCTTGCACCAAAGTGAACAAGAAATTCTCTACGCAGGCCAATTTCCTTTATTGAATGGTAAGCTTGGCGAACAGGAACAAACTCGACTAGCATATCCATTAATCTACCAGTAATTTCGGGAATGATTGAAAAGAATTGAGCACAAGACACTTTTGTGGACCCAAGTTTCATGATTGCTGAGATGCAACTAAGGGCTAGCATGAGAAGGGATATGTCACTCAAATTGCCTGAAGCTAAAGTCAAGCCTTTTCTGTACCTGTGAAACAAAGAAACACAGAAAATAGCATTGATCTTGCTGGTATTCGTCTGGCATATGCAGGTTCTAATATAAGCATAGCACACGCCAGAGCAAAATCAGACCTCAAACCCCAAAAAAAAATTATGTGTACCTGTTCTTTCCTTAAAAAAATGCAACAAAAATGAACAAACAAGAAGAAACTCCGAAGTAATGAATTATTTTTCTTTTCCTACGATATTTTCAGCAGTTTAGAGCCATTTTAGTTACTAAAAGACACAGTCCAATTTAACTTGTAACCGAAGATTTTTTCCCCCCCAAATAGCTTAAGATTCAAGCATGGCCCAACACATTTTTAGGTGCACCAGTACGTGCCTTCTTAATCTCGCGAAGACATGCATGATGTACGTCTTTAATAGTTTAATTACTATGGTAACTTGTAAGCATGTGGTTTAGATCTTGGAAATGAGATTGTTACTTACACTGCATTGGCTGGGGCAAAATGCTGCTCCATCTCAAAGTAATCCACAAAACTGGTCACTGCAACTGGGATTTGCTGGACCAAAACCAGTCATAAGCTTGAGGCTGTTTGGCCAACAACTTATCTCTAATTACACTCTCTAAAGGAGCACATTGCTTTGATAGGCTACACCAATGTAAGTAATAAAGTGTTACAGAAATTAACTGCAAACAGGGAATTCACAAGGACTGCACCACATTGCAGGAAGAATTATAACTATCATGCCAAAACTGCAAAAAGTGAAACTTGAGAAGCGAATAAGATAGTGCCAAGCTCTTGTAAATATTGTGAAACATACCCAATAAACAGCATGAAAGAACAAACCAGAAGTGTGTCGAATAAAGAAAAAATGTGATAACACAAAATAGAGATGACTAAATACAACACCTTCTTCCTAGATCTAAATCAAACAAATGGCATAAATAAATTAGAAACCACATAACCAAAATGGATTCTTACCTCCTATGCACAAATATATTGATGTCTTTGTCTCTTCCATCCCCTTGAGAAGAAATCTCAATTGCTGCTTGCAGAAGAGAGTACAAAGATGCCTGAAGTAATTTACAATCTTTAGAAGACCTATAGAGGTGATAAGTTCAAGGTAAACCAGGTAAAACCCAATTTTCTCCAATTTCGTGTGGAAGTACAGTTGATGATGTAAACATGCTGTGGCAAAATAAGATCATGTACTTCTAATATAATTTGTCATTAAAAGGCAAGAAAGAGAAGGAAAAGGTAGTCAGCTTTTCTTTTCAAAACCACTAACATTTTTGGACAAAATTGTAAAATTAATTAACAATGGACTAATCTTATAAAAAAAAAATCACTGGTGGCCAAAATATATGCTTAGGAATCTTGGGAAATTAATTCCTACAATTCAAATCAGTCGGGTTAAAGGTATCTGCAGTTTCAGCACTATAAAGATTGATCAGGTGAGGAAGCTCAATATAGCATAAGGCCTTTCAAAACTACTTTCTGTTTCCAGAATTTATTCCACAGAGAAGAAATAATTTACCATCTATATCAGGTCGAGGAAATTGAAATTCCTTAGTACAAGTGTAATTTCCATCTCTTGGCCTTCTTCAATAATTACTAAGAGGTGAACTTTTATATGTCATATATATTGCTTCAGTTATAATCTCATGGCTCCAACACAAATAGCCTAACAAAAACAGGTACCAACTTGATATGTTTCTATTAAATTCTAATTGCAACCTGATAAGCAAGTGCCTTAGTCCAAGCATTTTTGTCCACGCCAAGCCAGGCAGTTGAGAACCAGGTTATCTTCGATGAAGAGCTTTGTTCTTTAATTGCCAGCTCAAATACTCTTGCAACATCATGCAACAATTGAACTAGGCCAGTGTTGTAGTCTTCATCCTGCAAAGACTGGTTTAATTTATACCTCATTTCCTCAACATCAGTATTGGTTCTTGCTTGTGGACTGCCATTAAGTTTCACACCATCATCAGCAGAAGCCAAAGGCAAAAGACGATCCATTCTCCTTAATTTGCAAAATATAATGGAATGTTTTTGAAAATCTGATAATCTGCAGCTAAGACGAAATTCACCATTTCCCAAATGGGATATCCTTACACGACCTTTCTTCCTTGAAGAACAATGATTAATGTTATCTAAGCCAACAATTTTTCTATTTAAGAAATAGGCTCTGACTGGTTTAACTGGAAGCCATGGGCTTGAAGAGCTGCAAATAAGAAGTAAAAAGATGAGCCAGCCACAAGCGCAAAACACAACAATAAATGTAACAGGATACTTCCATTATAAGATAAGTGAATATGTGTACTAAAGTTCTTGAAACCAGCAATATATCACGCGTTAAACCTATTAGACTCATAATAAGCTTTTTCCTTTTCTATTAGCCTAGTACAAGATTCAAATAATTGTCTCCCAATTAAAAAGGCAATCACTCAAACATGAAATACAAAATAAGCAACTTCGATTAGTTAGGTATGCTGACTGCATTCCAATTTCCAAGGATAAACAATAAAGAAGGGTCCAAACTTATTCTATCCTCGGATAAGCTTAGAATTGCTGTAACAGGCATCCTGCACTATCAAAAAACTAGTTACGGGAAACTAACCACACATAAATCAAAACTTACTTCACAGATTGCACAGAATTACGAAATTAATGAAAACACTATGTAAGAAACATTGAAAATGAAAAACTAAAGAAAAGTGTTACCTGGAAGAGACGAGGTTCTGGTGGCGAGTGTGGAAAGACATCAACAGCTACAGAAATTAGCAGCGATGATTTTGGCCCACAGATATCGTAGTGATAATGGCTTCAGAAGTAAGGAGAAGAAACTAACAGTAAAATGGTGGGAAATTTGGGGAAGAAGAACCCAGAAATATGTATTTAATTTTAATTTTTATTGCAGGTGTTTGTTTTTGGGGTTAGAAAAAATTGGCGTTGCTGAGGTGGACACAAAAGATCCCGTTAGTTTCTATCCGTATACGTGGGGAAGCGAATCATCACATGTATAACTTGGCCCAAACTTGTATCACTATCATATAACCATACTGGGCCGGCTATATGAATCTCAACTCGGCCTCTGATTATACATGATTTTAGTAACGTGGTGATAATTAATTATAAAATACTAGAATATAAGAAAAACCGTTTAGAATAGTAGATGTTGTGACTTGACCGCAATATCGGACATGTGATATGGACATTGTTCTGTATTAAAATTTCATCCATAGTATATTACAAGAAAAGTAAAGTAAGGGTCAAGGTACGCATATAGTTTTCTTTTTTGAAACCAGAAATAGTTTTCTTTTGAAATAATAATTAATTAGCTCAAGTTTTACTTGATAATTACCATTTAATGTTTAGATTACACGAAGTGATTTCAATGGTATTTCCTTTGATCTTGAAGTAGAAAAAAGGGATATATATTATAATGATTGGGATGTTTAATTATTTATAAAAGTTCCAGTCGGAAAAGGCAAAGCCTATTGGCTAAAAAAAACCTATGCATGATGCAGATTAAACCACGAATTTCCAAAAATGTTTAGAACCTCAGTCTTAATTTCTAATCCTACCAAATAGGAATAGCCGGTGCGAGCCATTTATTTTGATCATAGAACTAGAAATTAAGAGGAAGCCTAAAAAGTAGTAAAAAGGTCATATATAAAAAGTGAAGCAAAACCGCACTTGCATAAAGCAACGACTTATATATTCATTTACTTAATACACTTGATGACATAATTAATTAATTAATTAATTAAAGACTAATTGGAGAAAAGACGCGTTATGCCTACCTAGAATTTTTGTTCAAGTCAAATGATGGCTAGGGGCTAATTTTGTTTCCAGTCCAATGGGTGAATCAGTTAAAAAGAAAGTCATTAATATTTCTAAAAATATTATAATATGTAGTGGTTATCGTGCCAAACTCAATAAATACTGAAATAGTTCAATTTATGTTAGATTCAATTCATCATATAGGAGTATACACTACAAAAAATGTGGGTTTTATCGACGGTTTTTAGCGACGGTATCTAGTACCGTCGATAATTGTTAACGATTTTGTCGACGGTTCAGGTCGGACGGTCAAAGTCCTCGATTTAGCAACGGTTTAGCGATGGTTTTCAAAACCGTTGCCAGTAGCGACGGTTCAGCGACAGTTCTTTCGAATCAGGTTGAAACGGGTCACTTAGCTACGGTTTATCGACGGTTTGAAACCGTCGCTAAGTCGCGTACGAGACACGTGGCGACTCGGCACTTGGCCCACCGCACCAAGGGCGGTTAGCGACGATATTTTAAAAAGTCGTTGCTAATCCGTCGCTAAATCTGATTATATAACTTCCCGCAACCTTCTTTCTGCGATTTTTTTCGCAAATTAGGAGCCGTCTCTCCGCCGTTCGTCGTTCGTTGTTGTTGTCCTGAGCATTCCGCTCATTAGACGATAATCGTAACATCGCACTCTTCAATTTGACGGTAATTTTCTTACTTTTTACCGTTCGTTTTCAAATTGTTATATATATATATATTTATATATTATTTATATATATATATATATATATATTTTGAAATTATATATATATTTCAAAATTATATATTAATATATATATATATAAAAATTATTTGTATATATTATATTAGATTAATTCGAAATGTGCATGTTATATATATTAGAAATTATTTGTATACATTAGATATATAGTATCACTTGTATATGCATGTTAAATTCGAAATGTGCTTGTTAGAAATTAGACTTGTTAGATATTATAATTGTTAGAATTGTTAGATTGTTGGTTGAATAGGATGAGTTTAAAATAATACAGTCAAAAATCTGTCGAAATTATTTGTAAATATTAGATAATATTACTTGTATATACATGTTAAATTAGTTTTATAGTATTACTTGTATATGCGTGTTAAATTAATTTTATAGTATTACTTGTATATGCATGTTTAATTAGTTTAGCTAGTCTAGTTAGAAATTAGACTAGTTAGATATTATAATTGTTAGAATTGTTAGATTGTTTTAATTAATTAATTAATAGTTTTAATTAAGCAATTTATGTCAAATGACATTCATATTTTTTTTATATAATGCGAGATTTAGTACTATCGGGTAGTGGTCGCAAGAATCCAAGAACGACGGGCGTCGAGGCAACGGCGGTGGTCGAGGCGAAGGTAGTGTTCCTCAGAGCACTAGAAGGAAGAGGATCCTTCGACCGACGGTGAACGTGCACCCACCCGCCCCAGCCGGGTCCAAGAACCCGCCACCGATGTGGCATCTCGGTGAGGGTCGAGCTGTGTTCGCCTCTGTTCATCGGGTTTCTAAGACCCAATGCTCGTTTAACGATCGACTTGAGAGCGGGAAAGTGAGTTATAATTTACTTTTATTTATTAATTTGTTTAGTTATACAGTTAATTATTTAATTATACTTATTAATTTTTTTTATTGTTGTTTCAGCATCACACCCGGTCACGAGGTTGTCGCTATAGCCACCAACTCCATCTTGCGAGTTGGAATTGCCATGGGGGCCCACAGCTGGAAAGTCGTGCCTGAATCCCACTGCCAACTCTATTTCGACGAGTTTAGGGTACGTACAATAATTAATTACTAAAAGTATTCATAATTATTTATTTTAATTTAATACAATAAAGTTTGTGTTAATGAAATTCAGAAACAGACGAAGTGGGGAGAGGATAGGACCCCGGCCGATTTTTATCATCTGTTCAAAAAGCTTGGCCAAGTCCGGTACAAAGACTTGTTGTATAGGTGGCACGCCACGTGGAAGGATGAAGGGTCGGATATGATGACGACATATGGATCCCGGAGTCTGTGGAGTCGATTTGGTATCGTGTGGAGCGATCCCGCTTATCGTGAGATGTGCTGGGAAGAATCGCCAAAATCGCATTTGAGCCAAAGACAAAGGGGACGGGGGCGCGTACAGTATAAGGTCGATCCCTATTTTCTCGAGCACCAAATTATGAAGTACGTAATTAAAACATATTAATATTTAATTCTACAAGTTCATAATTAATTTTAATACATGTATTTGTTGATGTAAACTACTCTGGACGCCCGACGCCTCGAGACGTTGACACTGGCCACCCCCTACGGGAAGAGGAGACAAGGACCTCCACCTACCACCAAGAAAGACCCACGCCACGTAAGTAATTTAATTATAATATTGTATTTCGTAATTACTAACCCGCCACGATATTGCTAATCTCATGTATATAATTTTTTTACAGAGAACCGCGCGAGAAAGGGTCGCTAACAACCACCTGTGCAAAAGCCGCCGCCTCAGTGATGATAATCCACCTCCTCCGATTAATTTGAATCGATCTATGTGGAGAAGACAGACACGATGAGCAATGGTCGCTTGGGTTCCACAGGTTGTCTCCCGTCATAATCGCGGAGACTCAACCCTACTCGTCTAAGACCTCATTCTTGACCTTCGCTGACGCGCTCTACGGCCAGAACCGTTGAGCAGTTAAGCGGTGGCGTGACCCGAGCTCGAGAGAAAAAATCATGGAAGTGGCGGCCGACTTGCAGATCTCTGGGCGTTCAAATGGGTTGCTCACCGAATTATTTCCTCTACAACATTAATTTTGAGGACGGTGGCGGTCTTGGCGGTGGCGGCCGATCGTCGGGTGGTGGTGGCGATGGTGGCGATGGTGATGGCGATGGCGATGGCGGCCAAGGTGGGTCGAGAAATGATGGTGGCGGTGGTGGTGGTGGCTTGGATGATATCGGTGACTTCTTACCTGATAATTAGTTTATCTCTACTAATTTGAGAGATGGTGAGGATGATTATTATCCGAATCAGTGATTGGAGGGATAATTTGAACAATTTACTCTGTTTTTTTTTTATTATTACTTGTTCATCGACACTTTATTTTTATTTTTATTGTGAATTATGTATGCCTAATGTTTATATCGTTTATTTTTTTCTATTGTTTATTTTTAAAGAAAATTATAACTTGTTTAGATAGAAAAATATAAATTGTTTAAATAAAAAATTATAACTTGTTTAGATAGAAAAATATTACTTGATTAAATAGAAAAGTATAACTTGTTTAGATAGAAAATTATTACTTGATTAAATAGAAAAGTATAACTTGTTTAAATAGAAAAAAGTATAACTTGTTTAAATAGAAAAGTATAACTTGTTTAGATAGAAAAGTATAACTTGTTTAAATAGAAAAAAGTATAACTTGTTTAAATAGAAAAGTATAACTTGTTTAGATAGAAAAGTATTACTTGATTAAATAGAAAAATATAACTTGTTTAGATAGAAAAGTATTACTTGATTAAATAGAAAAGTATAACTTGATTAAATAGAAAAGTATAACTTGTTTAGATAGAAAAGTATTACTTGATTAAATAGAAAAGTATTACTTGATTAAATAGAAAAGTATAACTTGTTTAAATAGAAAAGTATAACTTGTTTAGATAGAAAAGTATAACTTGTTTAGATAGAAAAGTATAACTTGTTTAAAGAAAAGTATTACTTGATTAAATAGAAAAGTATAACTTGTTTAAATAGAAAAGTATAACTTATTTAGATAGAAAAATATTACTTGATTAAATAGAAACGTATTACTTGATTAAATAGAAAAGTATAACTTGTTAAATAGAAAAGTATAACTTGTTTAGATAGAAAAGTATAACTTGTTTAAATAGAAAAGTATAACTTATTTAGATAAAAGTATAACTTGTTTAAAGAAAAGTATTACTTGATAAAATAGAAAAGTATAACTTATTTAAATAGAAAAGTATAACTTGTTTAGATAGAAAAGTATAACTTGTTTAGATAGAAAAGTATAACTTGTTTAAAGAAAAGTATAACTTGTTTAAACAGAAAAGTATAACTTGTTTGGATAGAAAAGTATTACTTGATTAAATAGAAAAGTATAACTTGATTAGATAGAAAAGTATTACTTGATTAAATAGAAAAGTATAACTTGTTTAGATAGAAAAGTATTACTTGATTAAATAGAAAAGTATAACTTGTTTAAATAGAAAAGTATAACTTGTTTAAATAGAAAAGTATAACTTGTTTAGATAGAAAAGTATAACTTGTTTAAATAGAAAAGTATAACTTGTTTAGATGAAAAGTATAACTTGTTTAAATAGAAAAGTATAACTTGTTTAAAAGAAAAGTATAACTTGTTTAAATGAAAAGTATAACTTGTTTAAATAGAAAAGTATAACTTGTTTAGATAGAAAAGTATAACTTGTTTAAAAGAAAAGTATAACTTGTTTAGATAGAAAAGTGTAACTTGTTTAGATAGAAAAGTATAACTTGTTTAGATAGAAAAGTATAACTTGTTTAGATAGAAAAGTATAACTTGTTTAAATAGAAAAGTATAACTTGTTTAGATAGAAAATTATTACTTGATTAAATAGAAAAGTATAACTTGATTAAATAGAAAAGTATAACTTGTTTAAATATAAAAGTATAACTTGTTTAAATATAAAAGTATTACTTGATTAAATAGAAAAGTATAACTTAAATAGAAAAGTATAACTTGTTTAAATAGAAAAGTATAACTTGTTTAAAAGAAAAGTATAACTTGTTTAAATAGAAAAATATAACTTGTTTAGATAGAAAAGTATAACTTGTTTAAAGAAAAGTATTACTTGATTAAATAGAAAAGTAAAACTTGTTTAAAGAAAAGTATTACTTGATTAAATAGAAAAATATAACTTGATTAGATAGAAAAGTATAACTTATTTAAATAGAAAAGTATAACTTGTTTATAGATTAATATATTATAATTTAATTTAAAAATTAATTTACATAAAAAAAATTATATAAAAATATGATTGAATTAATAAAAAAGATAATTAAAATAAATAATTAAAAAAATTGTAAAAAAAATGAATTCTATGACATATAGAATTAATTTCATTTACTAAACGAAGAAAAAAAGTTAAAAGCGGAATGAATCCGATCCCCGCCGCCTTAAGGTCCCGCGGTTCGGTCCCCATGAGGAGTGAATAGTTGTCTCATTTAATTGGGAGGCATGGTGCTTATATATGAGTTGTTTGGTGGTTTGGTTCAAGATGGTTCGTGGTTCGGTGGCCGCTCGGGCGCCCATCGGGCCAGGGTTCGAACAATTGCTAGCCCTTTTTTTTCTCGAAAATTCATGATTTATCGACGGTTTTAGCGACGAAATCTATGGTCGCTAATAGCGACGGTGGCCGCTCGGGCGCCCATCGGGGCCGGGTTTGAACAATTGCTAGCCCTTTTTTTTCTTGAAAATTCATGATTTATCAACGGTTTTAGCGACGAAATCTATGGTCGCTAATAGCGACGAAAAATACACATCGCTATTCCGTCACTAGTTTTCGACGGTTATAGCGACAAATTTTTTGGTCGCTAACAGCAACGGTAATATACCGTCGCTATACCGTCGTTGCTTGTCGACGACTTTAGCGACGATAATTCTGACCCGGGTCCGGAACCCATAAACCATCGCCAAAACCGTCGATAAGTAGAGACGGTTATTTACCGTCGCTATTTAGCGACGGTATCACAATAACCGTCGCTAAAGTCTAGCGACCCTTGTTTCTCCGACGGTCAGTAAACCGTTGCTGAAACCGTCGCTACATCTTGTAGCGACGGTTTTTACCGTCGTAAATCACCGTCTTTTTTGTATTGATATCACCCATGAGTCATGATAGTATCGACCAATTAGAATCCAACATGTAAATAACAGGGATGTTGATCAACTAGAACATCCATGCAATTGATTGTTCGTGTGGATTTGTGAGATAAATGAATTTCATGCAATATCAGGTAATTACACATTTTATTTTTACTATTTAATTAGATATATTTGATATTCGATTTTAATATTTTAAAAAGATAAATTTTTATGTGCACCATTTGCATCAATTTAGAATTTGGGCAATTGGATTTTGAGTTTAGTTTGTTTGTTTTTTTGTTTTTTTAACACGGACTGAACCCAACCCGACCTGATCCGAACTCGGGCCAAATGGTTCATGGTTCACCCGACCCGAATGGTTAATGGTTAAGGGTTTAAGGTTCATAGTTTAGGGTTTAGATTTAGGGTTCATAGTTCATCTAAATTAAAATTGAATCCAATTACACTTGTGCAATTGGTGCACACAAGCATCACTCCTTTAAAAAATACTCCTCCGTCCCCCACCATTTTACTATTTAATTAGATACATTTGATATTCGATTTTAATACTTTAAAAAGACAAATTCTATTGTGCACCATTTGCACCAATTTAGAATTTGTGTAATTGGATTTTTTTTTTGTTTTTTACCCGGCCCTGCTGGTTCATGGTTCACCCGACCCGATTGGGTTTAGTTTTTTTTTTTATTAACCCGATCCGAACCCAACCCGGCCCAAATGATTCATGGTTCATCCGACCCGAATGGTTAATGGTTTAGGGTTTAAGGTTCATAGTTTAGGGTTTAGAATTAGGGTTCATGGTTCATCTAAATTAAAATTGAATCCAATTACATCTTGTGCAATTGGTGCACACAAACATCACTCCTTTAAAAAATACTCCTCCGTCCCCCACCATTTTGTACCCCCAATTGTGCACACATTTTAAGAAAAAATATTTTTTGGTGTTTTGTTAACTTTTCAAAGGGGATGGAGGGTGGAGATTGTGAGATTCTTTTTTATTTTAAATGTTTGCAAAATGATAAAGGACAGACCAACATAGAAAGAGTGCAAAATGATAAGGGAGGGAGGGAGTATATTACATCTATTATACACTAGTTTAGTGTCCGCGTATTACGCGGTTCTTTAATTAAAAAATACAACATTCAAATTAAATAATATATTTAATAATTAAAAATATAAATATGTACATAAATACACTAAATATGAATTATTTATTATTTAAGGTGTATATTAGTAAACTTAATCGTTATGTGAAATTCAATTTATCCTTTTCTATATTAAGTTAAAACATGTAAATCAAAACAAAATAAATTGATTAAGAAAAAAATTAAAAAGAGAAAAATAAAACAACATCTAAAAAAGAAGTATCAATATATTAATTAATATGTATTAATGAAATAAACTTAAAAGTGAACGACTTATAATATAAATAATTTTATTACATAAAATAAATTAAGATATATATAAGAGCAATTATAAAATAAAACTAATCATTAAAGTATTAATAATTAAATATAATTCACAATAATATAGTTTGATTGCACATTTTTAACATTTACACATACTTTAAATACATAAATAATTAAAAATTACATATTTTATAACATTCATACATACTTTAAATACATAAATAATTAGAAACTAATTATATTATGACATATCTTTAAATAAAATTCATTTTTTCATATCATTCTTACTTTTAATTGACGACGACGATCATCGAAATTCACAATAATATGATACGTAAGCAGTAGAAAATTCATATTTGTGGGTTTAATAGATCTTTAAAAATTTTGTGTATGATAAAATATTAAATAAATATTAATAAAAAGAAGCTAATGCTCAATAAAACAAATATTCAATATATTTAAATGTTTATAGATTGACTTAGTTAGTAAGTAACATAAATTTTATTTAAAAGGTGCAAGGTTCAAACCTTAATTATTGCATCAATTTTTTTTTATTAACTTACATATTAAAATGTCACTTGGATACCACCTATTAACTACAAATCTATAAAAAAATAACACATCAACACAATAATATATGTCATCTCATTCAAATTAACCACAAGATGACACATCATTCAAATGAATCACAAAATGACACATCATCAAAAAAAAACTCTCAATTAGTATATAGGGGATGATAATTAACCTTGTCATGACAATTATTGACATATATACTGTGTTAGTGAATTAAGTTAAAATGTTGGTTGAAATCGTGTTGAAGGTAGCTGCAGTAATTAAACTCCAAATGATTGGAAATTAATGTTCATGTGTTGTCAACCTAGCTAACTCATACAATGAGACGTTTCTACGGGCCAACACTTGAAAAGCAGAAAGGTATATATGGTGCATTAATTAGTATAAAATCAACTTTTTTTTTAAGTAATCAACTACAATAATTCTCTAAAATAATCAATTACAATAACAATCGAAATTTTACGGAATCATAATTATCACCACCCCACCACAAGGGGAACCACTACAAAAGAGAATAATTTTTTTCTCTTTGTTTCTCAAATTCAAAGTCTCAAGTCTCAGATGATAAAGACCTAACATTTGAGTTATCTACACATTTGATGTATATATATTATATATATATATATATAACTAGCTAGATCAGCAGCATGGACTTCTGAAACTAGTACTAAATGCCAAGAGACACTTTAATGATCACAAATCTTATCACGATTGATTCTTTTCAGAATTATAAATATACATCAACAGTGAAAACATTAACAAACTATTTTAAATAATCCTTGCATGTGTTCCTTCTCCCTTGAAAAAAGAAATTGATAAAATTCAAATTCAAGTAAAAAAAAAAGTATTAAAAATTTAAGATCACATAACTCAGAATATATATATAAAAAACTTGCGATCGTGTATTTGTATGATCAATATTACAGTTCCATGATTGAACTTATGGTTTTTGTTTCAATAGGAATTTACCTACCTTTATTATTTGACCTGATATATTTATATATATATTAATTTCAGTATATTCGATAATTTTTTTAAAAAAAAACCCCTCTTCATCTTCATATTTTGTACACCATGCACACTTTTGTGAAATCTCGTAAAAGTACAAAAATAATAGTAATTAAAAGATGAAAATCATATGATACTAATAAGTAATATCGGTATCCACAGTGAGATGATTACACCATGGATTTAATTAAAGTTCATATTGGATTAATAAAAAAAAAAATATTCCGCGATTTAGTTTTTTATACTGTGTTAATTTATTACCTTTAATTAATTACATATATTAATGATAATTTGTGACATTATTATTACATATGTCATGTATTATATAAAAAGATAATAAAATACAAGGTGAAACACCAAAATTAAGTTTGTAGATGCCTTGAAAGGAAAAGTTTAAATTATACGAGTTTTATGTATATCTACAAACTCTTTGATGATCCGTCAAAAAAAAAAAAAAAACTCTTTGATGAAAGAAAATGTGAGGCGGGGGCCACATATATAAGTTAAGACTAAATAGTAAAGAAAAGGGAAATCCTAATAATGTTTAATGCTCATGAATATTGTAGGTATCTAGGGGATTACAGATTCTTCTCCAAATGTCATATTGCCCACATTTTAGTACTTAATATGCTTAAGTTTGAACAATTTTAATTGTTAGTTCATTTGTGAATGGAACTAAGCTTTTGGAGCTTACTTAACTTCTTAATTAATTTTAAAATTTATTTATAACTGTCTAATAAATTAATCAATCAACGTAGCTAGCTTTAAGTTTTTTTTAATTATACTGTATATATTGAGGTCTCATTTCCAAGCTCCTACGAGTCGAAAAGAGAGCGTGCCAAGTGGTAGTATCTAATATCGATCCATCCAGTCATTATTGTCCATCAAATATTATGTCAAAAATCTTATCTTGGAGACTCCCACATACCTCATAAGTCATAACTACTATTTAAAGATGTTTCATGCCTTCATTTTTTTTTCAACTTCCACCAACCATTGTCGCTTCATTTAATTGTGATCAGAAAAAAAAAATGAGTAAAAAGTAAGAACCCTACGGCCTAATTAAATTAAAACAAAAAATTGTATGCAATACTACATATAAGTTATATATATATATATATATACAATTATAGATTAATTAAGTTTTTTTTTTTTTAAAATTATGTGGTTAATAAGAATGCGACCAAAATATATTAACAACAAACATGAACAATTAGGTTATAATACATATTTAATAAAAATATCATTCTATAAATATATATGTATCCGCCCAACCCGCAGTCCACAGCCCTGACCCGCCCGCTTGCCAGTGGCGGATCCAAGATACAAATTTTGAGGGGGCGAGAGTTAAAAAAAACACATATTTTAAGTCTAATTAATAGATATCAACACTTATATAGTGATAAAATTTTACACATACATACATATGTAGTTAAACAATAAAAATAATTACACATATTAATATAATTACACACATGTATTTATATATATACATTGGAAATAAAAAAAGGGGGGGGGGGTCATTCGTCATGAAGTCGCTTTTTATTTGGGGAATATGATGTATTTAATTAGGAAACGACTCACAAACAAAAACATGCACGTAAAATAAATCAGAATAAGATGAATTTGTTAACCCGGCCACAAGAAATGACTACTCTGGGGGCATACCAAGCCAGGATGTGGTATTGCGAGTTTTACACGTACAATATTTGATACACCTTATGAAGATGAATCGTTAGAGACGTAAATGATTTAGAGAGTTAGCATATGAGTGCTAGGGTTCCTGTATGTGTGGATGATCACTCGAATTTTTTCAGAACCCGACGCCTCGGGAAATTTTCGAACCTTTTCTTGCTTTTTTTTTCTTCTATTTATAAGACGGACAAGCATGAATTTTGGGTTGGACAAGCAGAGCCGGAGACTCGAGCCATGCAAGAACTCTTGAGATCATATGGAAAAATGTATCAAGTCTCTACGATCCGACGCGGGGGCGAATACATCTCGGCGATGAGTTTTTGAACTACTTATCCGATGAAGGATTGTATCCGACCTTATCGCATCTTTAACCCCTCAACAAAACGGGGTTGCAGAGCTTAAGAAACAAAACTCTTTTGGAAATGGTTAGATCAATGATGAGTTATGCGGATCTTCCCAAGTCGTTTCGGGGTCATGCCTTGAAACAACGGCCACATTCTCGAACTTGGTGCCATCCAAATCGGTTCCCAAAACTCCCAAAAATTGTGGAGCGGGCGCAAGCCCAAGATGAGACACATGAGGATTTGGGGGTGTCCGCCCCACGGCCGGACAAGGAAAGCCGATAAATCGATCCTCGATCGTAATTAAGGTTGTTTATAGGATACCCCGAGGGAACAAAAAAGGTGTATGTTCTATGGTCCTCAAGATCAAAAAGGTGGTCATAAGCACTCACTTTAGATTTTTAGAAGAAGACTATATGAATCAAAGAAAACCCGTAAATGAGATTACCTTAAATGAGCTTAGAGGGCAAACCTCATTGCTAACTCGTATTTTAGATGATATACCAAACGATACGCTTTTCACAACCCGAGCCTCGTCAGAAGTGGGAGGATTGTTAAACAAATTTCGAGAGATTCATGGGAATAGGAGAGTCCCTGACTTGATTCCCCTGACAAGACTTAATCGAGACCCATGGACATATGACGAGGCACTCCAAGATAAGGATGCAGATTCTTGGCAAACAAAGAATGAAAGTTTAAATGGGTTCTATGTTTCATAATAGAGTGTGGGAGCTAGTCGAACCACTTAATGGGTCAAACCCATTGGATGCAAGTGGGTATATAAGAGGAAAAGAGGATCGGACGGGAAGGTTGAAACCTTCAAAGCAAGACTAGTGGTGAAATATTATACTCGTAAAAAGAAGGGATCGACATGGGGAATCTTTTTTCGCCAAGAGCCATGCTTAAGTCCATCTCAGATTCTCTTATCGATTCTTTGCAAGATTTCGACTTTGAAATTGGCAAATGGATGTCAAGACAGCTTTCCTTAACTAAGTCTTGATTTAAGAGATCTATATGCAACAACCCCAAGGTTTCATTGAAGGCAGCCAAGAACATCTTGTTCAGAAGCTCAAGAAGTCCATTTACGGACTCAAACAGCATCCGAGCTTGGAACCAATGTTTTGATCATGTTATAAAGTCTTATGGGTTTGATCAAAATGAGTTTGAAAGTTGTGTGTATAAAAAGCGGTTTCGGAACCGCATTGGTATTCTTAGTACTATACGTGATTACATTTCGATCATCGGGAACGATGTGAAGGTGTTATCGACGTAAGGGCATGTCTTTCAAAAACAGCTTTGATATGAAGGACTTAGGGGAAGCCGCACGCCCTTGGGATCAAGATCACCGAGCTAAGTCTTCGACATAGTTAGTCGGGCCGCCCTCTTACTTTGCTCCCCCTCGACATCCTGTTCGCTTTTTGCCAGCTCTTGTTCAAAGATTGACTCGTCCCTTTCTTGGTTGCCACCACTTATCAACTCGTTATGACACGTATCTTCAGTCCTCAACTCATTCTGACACGTATCTTTCGCTTTTCGATAGTAAGGCCAAAGATTTCTTTCCTGAAGATATATGTCGAACATAATGTGTTCTTCTTTCAGGATTATCCTACTCGTCTTAGCTGAATGTCTGATTATGCTCGGCCATTTGTGTTCGTTTCAGCTACATCGGCAATTATGTTTGGCCAACTATGCTCGCTTCAGCTGGGTGGACGATTTTGTTCGGCCGACTGTGCTCGCTTCAAATTGGTGGTCGACTTTGTTCAAATTGACTTCCGCTTTCAATTGGTGGTTGATTTTGTTTGGCCGATCGTGTTTCGCTTTCAAATTGTGGTGGTCGACTTTGTTCGGGCCGACCAGGTTTCGCTTCAAATTGTGGTGGTCGACTTTGTTAAGTCGGTTATACTTGTCATTATTGATAATATTTTTTCAAATTTGACGCATTCCACGAGTAGGACAATGAGACTCCATTCAGTCTTCCAAGTCATATGCCCCATTTAGCAAACGCTCAGAACTCCGAACGGACCTTCCCATGCTCTACCGAACACACCACTTGATACCCCCGCTGTTCGTCTTAAAAACCAAATTTCGCCCACATTGAACCTGGTGGTGTTCGGACTTTGGAGTTGTAGAACTTCTCTCGATCTCTTTTTGTACATGGCATTCTTGAAATAACCTGGCCCTCTTTTTTCTTCCAACAAAGTTCTACACTCAAGGCCTTACTGGTCATTGATGTGTTCTCCAAAAGTCATTGTTCGATGACTTGGAATCTTGATTTATGCGGGTATAACAGCTTCCGCACCAAATGCCAAGGCAAACGGGGTCTCCGCAGTTGATGTTCTGAAAGTTGTTCGATAGGCCCATAATATTTCGGGCAACTCTTCAAAACCCATCCTCCCCTCGAATTATCAAGTCCGCCTCGAGGGTATGCTTGATAATTTTATTAACGGCTTCAACTTGTTCGTTTTGATTGGGGATAATACGGTTGAGTAATGCTTTTTATGCCCCAAACAGCACAATTTGTTCAATTCACTTCCATCGAACCTTTCATCGCTATCGATTATTAATGATTGGGGAAGCCCAAACGACAATGATATTTTTCCAAACAAAGTTCCACATTCTTTGTTCGGTGATTTTGATAATGGCTTCGGCTTCTGCCCATTTAGTATAGTAATCAACGGCAACCACAACAAATTTTACTCCCGACGTGCCAGTAGGAAATGGGCCGATCAAATCGATCCCCCATTTAGCAAATGGCCATGGGCTATAAACTGACACTAATTCTTCAGGTGGACTATGAATAAGTAGGGCATGCACTGCACTTGGGCACGCGACGAGCATAACATCTGAGCCGAATCCTTTTGAGGGTCGCCAATAATAACCTTTGTCTCGATTATTTTGTGTGCCAGACAAGCCCACCGTATGATTTTCGTGATACTCCATCATGGATTTGCTCCAGAAGTACACGACCCTCTTCCGGAGTGATACATTTCAATAGTGGAAGTGAGAAGCTTCTTTTGTACAAATGCTCATCTAAAATATTGTAACGAAAGCGATTGTATGTCGAGGCGGTAGTTTTGTGCCTTATTTTCGTGGAGAATTCCCTTTTGTAAGTAACTCAGGATTGGAGTCATCCAAGTTTTCGTCTCGCTCATTATTTGGGCAATCATACCTCTGGGAACTGATGGCGAACAAGTTGTGACGACCACAATGTCGGGCTTGTGTTCGCTCACTTCCTTCATTGTTTCCAGGGCGTACAAAGCATCGAACTAATTACCCAATCGTGGGTAATTGTTCTATGAAAACTTGTTCGAAATGCTCGAGCAACTCTTTTTACTAGTTGTCGACATCGGCCATCTGCTCACCTCGGCCTCAGACTTCGTCTGCATAATTCGATAAACAATTATCCGAGAATCGTTGTAGATCATCACCTTTGAATTCCCATTGTCATAGCCATCCAGAATCCAAATGATCAAAGCTTCAGACTCGGCTTCATTATTTGTGGCTGGGAAATCAAAACGGATGGCTGTTGTGAATGTTTGCCTAGTCGGGCTAATGAGAACTACACCGGCCCCTGCTCTTAAACTTGTTGATGAGCCATCAGCATACATATACCATGGTTGGTCGACAGCTTTTTCGGGCATTAGTGGATATGTCAACTCAACCATAAAATCGCCATAGCTTGGTTCTTTCATCGCTGTTCATGAGCTTAACATAATGCCAAACTGTCCTAACTCCACCGCCCACTTGAGTAATCTGCATGCAGTATCTGGTCGGTGGAGGACTTGGCGCAATGGGAATGTGGTCAGTACCTCGACTGAGTGATCGAAAAAGTATGGTCGCAATTTTCAAACACTCATTACAAGAGCATATGCTAATTTTTCCAGTGGAGGGTACCGGAGCTCGGCTTCTTTAAGCACTTGGCTTACATAGTAAATGGGCAAGTGTGCAGGTTATCCCTTCGCTTCAGACGAGCACAACACCGATTGCATGTTCGGATGCAAAGAAGGTACAAATAGAGTTGTTCTCCGGGACAAAGCTTTAGACAAAGGTTCCGAGTATCTGCAAGGTACTGCTTCAATGATTCGAATGCATTTTGGCAATGCTCGGTCCACTGGAATTTCCCTTTCTTTAATGCATCAAAGAAAGGTTTGCATTTGTCCCTAGTTCGTGATATAAACCGGCTTACGGAAGCTAAACTTCTGGTTAACTTTTGGACCTCTTTCACACTCCTGGGGACCTGCATATCGAGCATGGCTTGAATCTTTGATGGGTTCGCCGATCCCCGTTGGTGACCATATGTCCGGAGGAATTTTCCGAGTGAACCCCAAAGTCGCATTTTTCTTGGATTTAGCTTCATGTTGTACTCCCCGAGTATATCAAACATTTGTGCGAGGTGGGTGATGTGGTTTTCCTTATGTTCGCCTCTTTACCACAATATCATCAATATATACCTCAATTGTTCGGCCGATGTGTTCGCCGAACATTTTGTTCACCAAACGTTGATATGTTGCTCGGCAAGATTCTTTAATCCGAATGATACGTGCGTTGCCAACAAAGACATATTCTTTTCAATCAGAGAATGTCGATTCCTTTGGTCGTCCCGGATGCATGGGTATTTGGTGATAACCAAAGAAATGCATCCATGAAAGTCATGAGCTCATGGCTGCCAGTATTATCGACCAAATAATCGATACTTGGCATCGGAAGTTATCTTTCGGGCATGCCTTGTTTAAATCAGTGAAATCAATACATAGTCTCCAAGATCCATTGGACTTGTGAACGAGCACAGGGTTCGCAAGCCATCTTGGGCATTTTACCTCTCGAATCAGTTTATTGTCGAGCAACTTTTTGATTTCACTATTCATTGCCGCATATTTCTCCGGACTGAACTTTCTTCGCTTCTGGATAACTGGAGTTTGTGTTGGATCGAGGTTGAGGGAGTGGCATTCATGTTTTGGATCAATGCCAACCATGTCCTCGTGCGACCATGAGAACACATCCAAGTTTGCTTGAAGATAAGCAATGATTTCTGTTCGGATTAGTTTAGGTAATTCTGATCCAACGAACACTTCTAACTCAGGTCTGTTTGGATCGATGTTGATGGACTCCAGTTGTTCGACTGTGTGTTGCTTTCACTTTTTTTTTTTCCACCACCGAGGATCTTGGACCGACCCCCGGTGTTCGTCATCAACCTCCATAGGTTCGAAACCTATGCGAGGTTCTAGGTCCGTTTGCTCGTTCGGCGGATCAATATTCATTAGATCTGGGAGATCTGGGACATGAGTTGCCATCCTGATTACGTGTTCGCTTTTACGTGTTGGCGTGGGGAGTCGTGGTTTCGTCAAACTTGTGTTCGTCCAAAAGATATTTTGGCGACATATTTACTCGTTGGCTTGACTCGATCTCCCATGTTTGCTCCATCATGTTAACAATATTTTGTTTTTCCGGTGCACATGATAGCAAACAATCTCGAGCTTTTTCCGACGCTTTTTACGCTACCTGTTCCATCTTGTGTTGGGAATTTGACACAGTAATAGTAAGTAGAACAGGCCGCTTTAAATTCCTGAATAAACGGGTGACCTAGGAACCCGTTATAAGTAGACGGAGCATCGACGATTATAAAATCTAGCATTCTAGTTCGTCGGATCTCCGGATTTAGAGTTGATTCTAACTCGACTCCTAACCTAATCATACCATAGGGTCAAGTTCTGATTCCCCAAAACCCATAATGGTATGATCACACGGTTCAATATAATTGCTCAAGTCCCCAACTTGCTTTTCCATTTGGTGAAGAGTGTTGACGAACAAAATATTTGCGTAAGCTCCGGTATCAACCAGGAGGCGGTGTACCTTCAACCCAAGGAGAGGAGCACTGATGGTTAAGGAGTCATTGTGGGGAGTAATTATACCGTCGAGATCATCCTCTGAAAACATAATTTGGTGAGAGGGGTGGCGTCTTTAGACCGATGTGCTCGCCACCTTCACCTGATGAATGCTTTGCATGGCACGCATCTCCATCTTCTTACGTCTGTTCGATAATGTTGGTGCCTGGTAACATCCACCCACTGGACCATATTCAGGAAGTATCATGTGGATCTCTTGACTTTCTCGACCTCTCCCCACAGAGGGAGGCCTTTTAGGTAATTGGACCTCTTACGTGATTCTTCGGATCACTATCGATGTTTGTTAGGGCTTTTACATTTACCCCTTCGATCTCGTTTTTTTTCGCTCGAGTCTCTTTCACGCTTTTTTTAGAAATTGGGTAAGACGATTATCTTCGTATAGCTTCCAAAGTTGGCGAAGTAAATCGCGACAATCTTCTGTGTTGTGCCCGATGTACTCGTGATAATTACAATATTTGGAAGCATTAAGCCGATGCTTGTCCATTATAATTCTTTTCGCCTATCCAACATATCCCGATCTCGATTTGGTTGAAAATTGTTTTATTTGAAGCGTAAGACTTCGTAGAGGGTTGCTTACATTCTTCTTTCTTCGAATGGTTTGAAAGAGCCCGGGGGTTTGTACCCCCTTCATTCATTACTTTCTTCCCAAAAACTTTCTTAGTTGTAGGTTCCTGACCCAATCGTGATTGGGCGAGCAAATCTTGCATGGCTATGATTTTGGCCGCTCGCTCTCGAAATTCTGAATATGTGTTCAGCCAGTCTTGATGCATGGCTTTCCACATGTCAGTAATAAGGGTCAGGCCCCCGACCACCGCGAGGATCTTGGCAACCTCTTCAACTGGGGCCCCATCATACAAACATTTATCAAATCTTTCGATGTATGCTCGATCTGACTCACCTCTTAGTTGGGAAAAATGTGCCAATCTTTGTTTTGGCGCTGGGCGAGCACACATGGATGAAAAGTGGGACATAAATTGTTGTCCCAATTGAGCGAAAGATGTGATGGACGCAGCGGGCAAATTAGAGAACCATCTATGTGCCCGATCACCCAAAGTTATGGGAAATGATCTAAGATTGCGTTGCATCCGTGGCACCCATTCATGATCATAAAGTCTCTGAATATTTGCCGAGATGGACACGCGGGTCGACTTCAAAGATCGAACATGGGGACTGGTGGTCGGGTCTTCGCTACTTTCTCTTGTATTTTGGCCGCCATGATCGCCGGTGATAACGGCGAGCAGGGTATTGTGCTCGCTCGAGGGTGGCATTTGGTCGCGGCCAGATCGGCCTGTAAACCCTCGATGGCTTTTTGCATTTCCACAAATTTTGTGGAACTGATAGACTTAGATCGGGGTTTTTTCCCATCATGAGGACCCAGTGGGTCATGCTCGTGATGGGGCAGTCCCCCTTTCCAAGCTCGTTCTTGACTACCCAATCGATGATGGATCGACAATTTTGTTCCCGCCGATTTTTGTTCGGCATGCGGATGATCATGAAGATCTGAATGTGCGGGCATGTTTATTGGTTGTTCCTTCCCTGGAGCATGTCGCCTATTATTGCCGATTCGGTCTTTGGCGGAGAGCCTCAAACGTCCAAACGCTGATGGTCTAGACCCCTGAGGTTGTTCATCATCAGACGTATCATCGATTTTTTTATTCGCCCGCTTCACAGTTTTCTTTTTAACTTGCTCGCTATCAGGTGTATGCGAGCGTCGATCTTCATCTTCTTGAGTTTTTAACTTGGTCAACTCTTTTTCGGCCCTCTCTTTCTGTGCTCGCAGCAAGAAAGTGATGGCCTTTGTTGTGGCCGACGGATCATTAGCAATATCCTCAAGATTGATGGTCTCCACTATCCGATCTTTGTGAGGTCAAGGCCGAGCCTCTTTCTTCTCGCCATGAGGTCGATTTTTTGCCCCGACCTCTCTGTTTGTGAATTCCTAGATTGAGGCATTATATTTCTTTTTTCTGCCTCGACTTACTATGGGTTGGTTTTTTTAGCACGCCACCTCATTTTAGCGCCAGTTGTCGCGAGTCATTTTATTTGGGGAATATGATGTGACTAATTCAGAAATGACTCACAAACAAAACATGCACGTGTAAAATAAACTGTAAATAAGATGAATTTGTTGACCGGTTTCACAAGAAATGACGACTACGGGGTATACCTGACGTGGTGTGGTATTGAAGTTTTACACGTACAATATTTGATATACCTTATGAAGATGAATCGTTAGAGACGTAAATGATTTAGAGAGTTAGCATATGAGTGCTAGGGTTCATGTATGTGTGGATGATCACTCGAATTTTTCTGTAACCTGACGCCTCTGGGAAATTTTTGAACCTTTATCTTGTTGTTTTTTCTTCTATTTATAGCACTCCGACAAGCATGAGCTGGGTTGGCAAGCAGGAGCTAGAGACTCCGAGCCATGCAAGAACTCTTGAGATGCTGCCACCTTTACAACTTTATCTTCTAGATTGATCTTTGTTTTTGCTTGTCTATATGACACTCTTTTGGTCGTCCAAATCAATCTTTTGCTCGACTGCATGCTTTGTTCGCCCCTTTAACCATGTCAGTTTTATGCTGGAATACTGTCCTTCTCGAGCATACTGAGCCCTCAGGATGTCCGGGTCTTCGGGATGTTTGGGTCTTCAGGATATCTGAGTGTCAAGCACTCTGACCCTTCAGGATGTCTGAGTCTTCAGGATGTTTTGAGACCTCAGGATGTCTGAGTACCGAACATACTGACCCTCAGATTATCCGAGTCTTCAGGATGTTTTGAGACCTCAGGATGTCTGAGTACCGAACATACTAACCCTTTAGGTGATCTGAGTCTTCAGGATATCTGAACCCTCAGGATGTCTGAGCACCGAGCATACTGACCCTCAGATTATCTGAGTCTTCAGGATATCTGAGTTGCGAGCATACTGATCCCTCAGGATAGTCTGAGCATTTTGGCTTGTCGCGGGTTGTTTTTTACGAAGAGTATTATGTGGCTAATTTGATAACAACTCGCAAACAAAACATGCACGTGTACGATAAGCTATAAATAAGATGAATTTGTTGATCCAGTTCGTCGGGAAATGACTACTCTGGGGGCATACCAAGCCAGGATGTGGTATTGCGAGCTTTACACGTACAATATTTGATACACCTTATGAAGATGAATCATTGCAGATGAAGATAATTTTGAGAGTTCGCCTCCGGGTGCTAGGGTTTCTAATATGAATAAATGATCACTCAGTTTTTTTTGTTCCTCACCTCTCAAGCATGGGTATGACTTTCGGGGGATTTTTTTCTCAACCTCTCTCTTCTTCTTTTTTTTTTTCCTTTTTATAGCACCGATAAGCATGATTTGGGTTGGGAAGCATGAGCCGAGACTTGGTCATGCAAGAATCCCGTGATATTGCCACGTTTCCAACTTCGCCTTTAGATTGATCTTGGAACTTGCTTGTTCAGAAGGTACTCTTTTGGTCGTCCAAATTAATATTTTGTTCGGTTGGATGCTTTGTTCGCCTCTTTAACCATGTCAGTTTTATGCTGGAATATTGTCCTCTTCGAGCACACTGAGTCCTTAGGATGTTCGGGTCTTCGGGATATCTGAGTGTCGAGCACTCTGACCCTTCGGGAAATCTGGGCTGCGAACATACTGACCCTCAGGATATCTGAGGTCTTCAGGATATCTGAACATACTGAGCCTCAGGATATCTGAGGTGCGAACATACTGACCCTCAGGATATCTGAGGTCTTCAGGATATCTGAACATACTGACCCTCAGGATATCTGAGGTGCGAACATACTGACCCTCAGGATATCTGAGGTCAGGATATCTGAGGTCTTTAGGATATCCGAACATACTAACCCTCAGGATATCTGAGGTGAGAACATACTGACCCTCAGGATATCTGAGATCTTCGAGGATATTTGATATTTCGAGTATTTTTCGGCCTCGAGTCCTCGATTTGCTTATGGCCTTCTTGACTTAGCTCATCCGATTCCTTCTTTTCCCCGACCGAAAGTGGCTAATACTTGTCCATTGGGCATGATTATTTAAATATTACACGTGTCGCTCTTACGTGTTCGATTAATCCTGAATTACTATATTGAACACTACGATACCCCCCAGCTGGGTCGCTTTGTATTCAATATGGTGCCCGACTGTTAAAATTTTATTGGGCCATAGTCGATGTCATTTCGTATTCTGTGCTGGTTTTTTGAAATTGAATCCAATATTTATATATACCTTGTTTCTCCGCCTTAAACCCTTTTTTTTTTTTTTTCCTCTCTTCAATCTTTTCGTCAGGTCGAAAAAATTTCCTATGAGGGTTTCATCATTCCGACGAAGAATTTTACTCGGGTGTAATTGCGATTCTTTCTCTATTCGTGATTATGGCCTCTCGCTCAAACTCTTTTTGTTCCCCTAGAATCGCACCACCATAGTTCCTCTTCTTCCCCCTCCGCCAAGAGAATCCCCGATGGCGACAAGAATGCTACCGGAGACTAATGTCTCGGGTTCAGAATTCATTGGCAAATTCGCAACCGCTTGTCGTTCTTTCCTCCGACTCGACAAAGCCTAAAATGAATTGGATAGGGACTTGGTCCGCAATGATTCTTCGGACGATTCAAATGATAGTTTTTTGCCCCAAATTCAAATTGGGTCTAGGGCTGTTGATAATGTTAATGTAGATAGGAATGACAATGTTGTGAGGGGGGAGATTTTGGCGGCTGTAAACATAACCGAATCGAACATAGGGGTAATTGGTGAACAAAATTTTGAGCTTGATATACCTGTTGGTGTCCCTCATAGTCCAACGTATAACGAGTATAATGCTCGTTATAGTTTCGATTGGCCCGAGCAACCTCATAGAATTAGGGTTGAGAACGAGTACCCAGCGAGCAAGATAGCGAGCATAATTGATGCAGATAGGCTCACTCGGCTGCATTGGATTTACAAAACTCCAAAAGATGTCTTTTTCTGGGCACCAGGTTCTGATGAGCGGGCCGACCAACCCCCTGAGGGTTGTGTCGCTGTAAATTTAGACACAATGGAAGCTGGCCTTCGATTTCCCCTCCATCCGGCCATCACCCGTTTGCTCGTGGAATGGAACATCACCATTACGCAGCTCAAGCCGAACGGGTGGCATATGATCATGAGTTTCCTGACTTTGTTCGGCAAGATGAAGCCAAGATACTATCCTCAAAGAATCGAGCTTGCTTCGATTGGTGCACTTGACCCGTCCGAGGGGTGAACACGGGTGGTTGTTCATGCAAGTTAATGCCAAGTACAAAATTATTGAAGACGTGCCGAACAAAATCAGTGATTGGAAGGAAAAGTTTTGGTTCGTTGGGGGCGATTGGAAAAGCCCGGCCTCTGGAAGCGAACCAAATGCTCGTTTAGATATCCCCACTGACTTCGGGGTGTACCGAAGTAAGTGATTTTGTGTCTTTCGTTCTTCGATTTGAACTGATTTTAACTCGTTTTTTTATTTCAGGGATTCCAGCTGCGACGGATAAGGAGACCAACGACGGCTATTTTAGCAGCGTTTGGCAAATTGATCTGGAGTCTCGCTTGGAACGGTCTGTGAGAACTCTGAATACCACCGATTAGAGGAAGAAAGGAGGTTTATTTGTTCCTCCTCATCATCTTGTTGCTGTTAATCCCGCTGGTAAGGATCACCTCTTTTATTTGTATAAGCTTTGTGCCATTTTGCTCGCTGTTATCCGTTTGTTCATGATGAATTGTTTTGTTTCTGACTTTCCTTCTTTGTGACCATTCTATGAGTACATCCCGAACATACCGAGATGGCTCGGAGAAAAAAGGCCCTGAGGAGCTTGTTAGGATTCAGCCGAGGGAGGTTCAACAACGTGGGAGGCGGGGGCAAGGCGCAGATCCAAGATCCGCCCCTGGGGAATCGAAGCCGAAGCGCAAAGGAGCACTCGTTTGACCGAGCAAGGGGCTGGCGAACCAGCTTCGTCGCCGAAGAGGCCAAGGGTGGATATCGGCGAGTAGGGGCCGAGAGAACAAACTTCGAGACGAGCAACGTTGCCGAGCAGACTCAGCAATCTTGATCTTGCCGTAAGGGTGACTCGGACCCCTACCGCCGAGGCGATCGAGCTGCCGCCTCCGGGTCGGTCCGGGGCCGCAAATTGTGGAAATGGAGGTTGGCATCTTCATTCCTCCCTCTTTGGACCCCGATCACGGACTCGTTGAATCTCGCGGCCGTCCCCCCGAGGATATATCGTTCTTGGGATGGGATACAGCTCGTGTGAATAGGTATAGTTTGTTCGATCTACTTTTGCTTGGGTTACCTCTGTTTGTTTTTTTCATAATGTTTGCTCGGGTGTATGTATAGGTTGAGCGGGGTTGTCGCTCTTGATGCCCAATCGAAGAACTACTTGCCGCCGAAAGTGTTCGCAGAAGGTTAGGGCATTCCCGAGCATGTTCGTAGCGTGCGGACTCTGCTCGAGCATGGACCACCGATCTGGAAGAGTCCACTACGAGTCCCACTCCCCTGGAAAATTTGCGTCTGGGTTTGGTGCTTCAGGGCCAATCTATGGTCGTTCTCGAGAAAGCCTATGCTCAGTCCGCCAACCTCCATGCCAACTACTTGGCTTTGATCAGGAACTTTGAAGAAAAGGTGGGCGAGCTGAACGGGATTCAGGATGAGCTGATGCTCATCAGGCTCAGGAGGATGCCCGCAAGGCTCAGGAAAATGCTCGCCGATTTCAGGAAGATGCACACCTGGCTCAAGAAGATGCTCGCCAGACAAATGAGGAACTGATTCACTCTCAGGAGGAGGTGGCCAGTATACGAAGAGCTCAGGAGGATATGAATGTTGAGCTTCGTAGACTCCGAGCTGGTGTCGAGGCTATGGAAAATGAGAGGATGCGCTTTCGCCAACAAATTTCATTGCTGAGGAGACCAACACTCATTTGGGTCTCGAAAATTCAAAGCTGCACGATGATGAGTATGTTGATTCCATGTCCAACTTCTCCTACATTTGTGCCTTTGCCGATGCTATCCGGTCTGTTCGCCATGCATCCAACAGCGAACAAATTGCCCCTCTTATTTCCAGTTTTTAGCAGTACCTGTTCGACAACCCACCAGATCGCAACCTTCCAATGTCATATTTGAATGATCTGTGTGATTTCTCCGTTCTTCCTGAAGGGATCAAAGTTGATGATCCGATTCTGGATGAGGAAGACGGCTCAGATATGAATACCGCTGGTGTTGCTGGCCGAAATCTTCAGACTGAGTCTGGGATCGATCAGATGCAGGCCGAGCAAAGGGGACCTCCTGTGACCGAGCAGAATGTACCTTCTGGCGAGCATTTGGTACCTGACCAAACTGAAGGAGTTGTTGCTGAGGGGGCTGAGCATAATTTGTTCGACATCTCTCTCTCCCGTCTACCCCCAATTATGAATTTGCTCCTTGATGTTATTTTTGTTTTGTCGAACATATGTTGTGTAATTTTTATCTTCTTCACTTTCTGTTCGAACAATGTCTTTAATACTTGTAGTTTTTGCTGACTTCTTGTATTTTGTTCGAACATATTTACAACTGAATGGATGGATTTACAAACTGAACTATTTCCTCTAACCTGATTGTTTGATAATTGTTGAGGATGAAAATTGATACTTGTGTTGCTTGATGTTTGCTTTGTTACTTCGTGTTCGCTTTGTTACTTTCCAGTCTTTGCCCCTTTTCTTCTCGAATGAATTGAACATTGGGTCACGGCTTTATGCCCGCCCCCGACTTTTTTTTTCGGTTTTTGATTGTCTTATTGACGTTGTAATCGGTTGATCGTCTTATTTAGGGTGCAACCGGATGGGTTACTTTATGAACCCCTTTTTTGGGTGTGTGATCGCCTTATTTAAAGCGCGATCACTTCATATTAGGGGCCGTCTTATTTAGCTGCGACCAAGACTCATCACCCGCCAGGTTACTCTGGGTATCTATATAGCACGAAGTCGTCTTTTTGCATCACAGCACTCCATTACTCGCTTTTTTTGCGGGAATCGAGTCTGAACTCGTTCGTCAGTGAACATAGACTTGGGCTCATTCGGTTTTGTTCGGTCATCCTTTAGGTGCGACCTCAAATAGGCTTGAACTAGAAAATCTTAGCTAAACAAAAGTACATATATCTTTTTTTTTTTTTGCAACACTTTGTATTCTATTACAACCTTCATATTTGAAGAAGACTAATCTATTACACAACTATAGATATCGGACTAGGGTTTTGAATTTAAACCTTGTCTTGAGTAGACACGGACCGGGCCTCACCTTGTCCAGAGAATTGATGTTGACAAGGATGTGGCACATCATCCTCGTCTACCCCTTTTTTTTAGTAACATGCTCAGTAGAATAAAGATAAACTTTTGTCCCTCCCCGACAATTTGCGGATTATCGGGGGCGTTGCGGACATGAGCACGTGGCGCGCGATCCCGCCGCTTAAAGTAGGGCGCGAAAGCAAAACTTTCACCACACCATTATGTCCCTCCAAGAGATGCTTAACATCGTTGGTCCCGCATGTAACCGAGCGGACACTACGACATCCCTCCTTCGGAGGAGATTTGGGGACGATGGGGACTAATGATTTACTATTGCATAAGCAGTGAGTAACGTGGAGTGGCAACCATAACTCTGCCGAGCATCTTGAGTCTGGCATGCTCGTGATGTATATGGGGTATAAATCTCGTACCGGGTCAGATGCTCGATTCAGCTGAATGATTGCTGAATCGAGAACTGGATTCTTCTACGTCTGGGGGCATACTGAACCAATCTCCTTCTGAGAATTCTAATATTTTTCCTTTTTTCTTCTTCATATGTTTTTTCTCTGCTTTTTTTTTTTCAGCTATCAATATGCCCCTATTTATAGAACTATCCCAAGCTAGTGCTGGCATAGCTAGCTGGTGCCAGCTCTCTTACTTTTGCTCTCCCTTTTGATATCTGTTCAGCCTTTTGACAGCTCTTGCTCAAAAATTGACTCATCCCTGCTTGGTTACCACCACTTGTCAACTCGTTCCGATACGTATCTTCTGTTGACAACTCGTTCTGACACGTATCTTACGTCTTTTCGATAGTCTTTGGCCCAAGATTTCTTTCCAAGATATGTGTCGAACATGATGTATTCTTCTTTCAGGATTGTCCTACTCGTTTGAACTGATTGGCTGATTATGTTCGGCCCTTTGTGTTCGTTTCAGCTACATCAGCCATTATGTTCGGCCAACTATGATCACTTCAGCTGTGTGGACGATTTTGTTCGGCCAACACTATGCTCGTTAAAGTTGTGTGGATGATTTTGTTCGGCCAACACTATGCTCGCTAAAGCTGTGTGGATGATTTTGTTCGGCCAACACTATGCTCGCTAAAGCTGTGTGGACAATTTTGTTCGGCCGACTGTGCTCGCTTTTATTGATAGTATTTTTTTCAAATTTGATGCATTCCACGAGTAGGACAATGGGACTCCATTCAGGTCTTCCAAGTCATAGGCCCCGTTTAGCAAACGTTATGTAACTCTGAATGGACCTTCCCATGCTCGGCCGAACACACCACTTGATACCCCCGTTGCTCGCTTTAAAACCAACTCGCCCACATTGAACCTGCGTGTTCGGACTTTGGAGTTGTAAAACTTCTCTGATCTCTTTTTATACATAGCATTCTTGAAATCACCTCCCTCCTTCTTTTCTTCTAACAGTTCGCATTCAGTATAGCTACCGGTTATTGACGTGCTCTCCGAAAGTCATTGTTCGATGACTTGGAATCTTGATTTCTGCGGGTATAACAGCTTCCGCACCAAATGCCAAGGCAAACGGGGTCTCTGCAGTTGATGTTCTGAAAGTTGTTCGATAGGCCCATAATATTTCAGGCAACTCTTCAGCCCATCCACCCCCCTTGGAATTATCAAGTCTGGCCTTGAGGGTATGCTTGATGATTTTATTAACGGCCTCAACTTGTCCGTTTGACTGGGGATAGTACGGAGTTGAGTAGTGTTTTTTTATTCCCCCAGCGAGCACAATTCTGTCTGAATTCACTTCCATCGAACTGTTTACCGTTATCAGTTACTAATGATTGAGGAAGCCCAAATCGACAAATGATATTTTTCCAAACAAAATTCCACATCCTTTGTTCGGTAATTTTGACAATGGCTTCGGCTTCCGCCCATTTAGTATAATAATCAACCAAGAACCACAACATATCTTACTCCCGACGTGTTAAATAGAAATGGGTCGATTAAATCGATTCCCCATTTAGCAAATGGCCATGGGCTATAAACCGATACTAATTCTTGGTGTGTGGGCTATGAATAAGTGGAGCATGACTGCATCGTGGGCACGCATGAAAGCATACGCGAATAATCCTTTTTGAGGGTTGGCCAATAATAACCTTGTCCGATTATTTTGTGCGCTGTAACAAGCCCAATTGATGATTTCCGTGATACTCCTTCATGGATTTGTTCCGTATACACGACCCTCCTCGGGAGTAATACATTTCAACAAAGGAAGTGAAAAGCTTTTTTTATACAAATGCTCGCCTATGATAGTATAACGAGTGATTGTAATCTAACGCAGTAGCTTGTGCCTTTATTTTTCGGGAGAAGTCCCTTTTGTAAGTAACTTAGATTCGAGTCATCCAAGTCTCTTCGTTCGCGCATTACTTGGGCGATCATAATTTCGGGAATCGATGGCGAACAAGTTGTGACGACCACAATGTCCGTTGTGTTCGCCCACTCCTTCTTGTTGCACAAAGCGTACAAAGCATCAACGAATGAATTACCCAACCGTGGTAATTGCTCTATGAAAACTTGTTCGAAATGCTCCAAAGAACTCTTTTGCTAGTTGTCGACATCAGGCCATTTGTTCGCCTCGCCTCATACTCGTCATCACTTGGTAAACGATTATCCGAGAATCGCTATAAATCATCACCCTCTCAATTCCCATTGTCATTGCCATATGTAGTCCAAATGATCAAAGCTTCATATTCGCTTCATTATTCGTGAGTCGGGAAATCAAAACGGATGGTTGTTGTGAATGTTTGCCCTGGTTGGATCGATGAGAACTTCCGCTCCTCCGGCTCTTAAACTTGTTGATGAGCCATCAACATACATATGCCATGGTTGGTCGATAGCTTTTTGAGCATTTGAGGATATGTCAACTCGACCATGAAATCGCCATACCGCGGCCTTCATTCTTTGTCATGAGCTTAACGTAATGCCGAATTGTTCCTAACTCCACCGCCCATTTTAGTAATGTCAAAGATCCGGGTCGGTGGAGGACTTGGCGAATGGGAAAGTGGTCAAGACCTCGATCGAGTGAAAAAAAAAAAATATGGTCGTAATTTTTTGAACACTCATGATGGGGCATATGCTAGTTTTTCCAATGGTGGGTATCGAGTTCGGGCTTTTTAAGCACTTGGCTTACATAGTAAATGGGCAAGTGTATAGTCCCTTCGCCAGACGAAAGCACAACACCGGGTCGATGCTCGGATGCAAAGAAGATACGATAGAGTTGTTCGTCTGGGACAATGCTTAGACGAAAGGTTCGAGTATATGCAAGGTATCGCTTCAATGATTCAATGCATTTTGGCAATGCTCGGTCCATCGAATTTCCCTTTCTTCAAATGTATCAAGAAAGGTTTGCATTTATCTCCGTTCGTGATATAAACCCTTTTTACTAAGCTAAACGTCCGGTTAACTTTTGGACCCTTTCACATTTTTGGGGGCTTGCATATCGAAAGCATGGCTTGAATCTTTGTTGGGTTTGCTTCGATCCTCGCTGATTTGACCATATGTCCGGAGGAATTTTTCCGAGTGAACCCCAAAGCTACATTTTTTTGGATTTAGCTTCATATTGTACTTCCCGAGTATATCGAACGTTTGTGCGAGGTGGGTGATGTGGGTCTTCCTTATGTTCACTCTTAACCACAATATCATCAATATATACCTCAATTGTTCGGCCGATGTGTTCGCCGAACATTTTGTTCACCAAACGTTGATATGTTGCTCCCAAGATTCTTTAATCCGAACGGCATGCGTTGCCAACAAAGACATGTTCTTTTCATCGCAGAATGCCGTATTCTTTTGATCGTCCGGTGCATGGGTATTTGGTGATAACCAAAGAAATGCATCCATGAAGGTCATAAGCTCATGGCCCGTCAGATTATCGACCAAATAATCAATATGCGCATCGGAAGTTATCTTTCGGACATGCCTTGTTTAAATCAGTGAAATCAATACATAGTCCCCAAGATCCATTGGACTTGCGAACGAGCACAGGGTTCGCAAGCCATCTTGGGCATTTTACCTCTCGAATCAGTTTGTTGTCGAGCAACTTTTTGATTTCACTATTCATTGCCACATATTTTTCCGGACTAAACTTTTCAAGGCTGACTTTCCTCGATAACCGGAGTTTGTATTGGATCAAGGTTGAGGGAGTGGCATGCATGTTTTGGATCAATGTCAACCATGTCTTCGTGCGACCATGCGAACACATCCAAGTTTGCTTGAAGATAAGCAATAATTTCTGTTCGAATTGGTTCAGGTAGTTCTGAACCAATGAACACTTCTAACTTCGGGTCCGTTTCGGTCAATTTTGATGGACTCCATTTGTTCGGACGGTGTTGCTTTCGCTTTTTTTTTCCACCGAGGATCTTGGATGGACCCGGTGCTCGCCATCAACCTCCATGGGTTCAAAGCCTATCGCGAGGTTCTAGTCCATTTGCTCGCTTCAAGAATCAATATTCATTTGATCTAGAGATCCGGGGCATGAGCCGCCACTCGATTTTGTGTTCAAGATTTCGTGGTTCACATGAGGAGCAGGCTCGCCACGCTTATGTTCAACGGAAGATATTGAGGCGAGGCATTTGCTCGCCGGGCTCGACTCAATTAATCTCCCATGTTTGCTCCATCATGTTGACGATATTTTGTTTTTTCGGTGCACATGATAGCAAACAATCCCGAGCTTTTTCTTCGATCTCCTTTACGCTAACTGCTCCATCTTGTGTTGGAAATTTAACACAATAGTAATACGAGAAACAGCCTTTTAAATTCTGAATAAACGGGCGACCTAGAAACCCGTTATAAGTTGATTCGAGCATCGACGATTACAAAATCTAAAGATTCTAGTTCATCGGATGTCCCGGATTCGTAGTTGATTCTAACTCGACTCCTAACCTAATCATGCCATAGGGTCGGGTTCTGATTCCCCCAAAATCCATTATGGTATGATCACATGGTTCAATATAACCGCTCAAGTCTCCAACTTGTTTTTCCATCTGACGAAGGGTGTTAATGAACAAAATATTCGCATAAGCTCCGGTGTCAACCAGGAGACGGTGCACCTTCAACCCGAGGAGTTGAGCACTGATGGTTAAGGAGTCATTGTGGGGAGTTATGATTCCATCGAGATCGCTCTTCGAAAACATAATCGGTGGGAGGGTGGCGTATACCGATGTGCTCGCTACCTTCACTTGATGGATGCTTTGCACGGCACGATCTCCATCTTTTTTCGCTCGTTCGATAATGTTGGTGCTCGTAACATCCACCCACCGGACCATATTCAGACGATCATGTGAATCTCTTGACTTTCTCAAGCTCTTCCCACAGTAGGAGGCCCCCTTTTAGATAACTTGGACCTCTTACGTGATTCTTCGGGATCGCTGTCAGATGTTTGTTCTACCTTTCGCTTACCCCTTCGATCTTCTATTTTTTATGTTCGAGAGTCTCTGCTCGCTGGCTTTTTCAGGAATTGGGTAAGACGATTATCTTCCTATAGCTTCCAAAGTTGGCGGAGTAAGTCGCGACAATTTTCTGTATTGTGCCCAATGTACTCATGGTAGTTACAATATTTGGAAGCGTTAAGCCGATGTTTATCCATTACGATTCTTCTTGGTCTTTCCAACATGTCCCGATCTCTAATTTGGTTAAAGATTGTTTCCGCTGAAATGCCCAAAAGACTTAGAGGGGGCTTGTTTCTTCGATCTTTCTTCTAAGCGGTTTGAATGAGCACGGGGGGTTTGTACCTCTTCATTCATCACCTTCTTCCCTAAAAACTTTCCTAGTTGTAGGTTTCTGACCCAATCGTGATTGGGCGAGCAAATCTTGCATGGCTATAATTTTGGCCGCTCGCTCTCGGAATTTTGAGTATGTGTTCGGCCTGTCTTGGTGCATGGCCTTCCACATATCAGTATTCAGGGTCAGGCCCCCGACCACCGCGAGGATCTTAGCATCCTCTTCGACGGGGGCTCCATCATACAAACATTTATCAAATCTTTCTATGTATGCTCGATCAAACTCACCTTTTAGTTGGGAGAAATGCGCCAACCTTTGTTTTGGTGCTGGGCGAGCACACATGAATGAAAAGTGAGACAGAAATTGTTGTCCCAATTGGGCGAAAGATGTGATAGATGCAGCTGGCAAAGTGGAAAACCATCTATGTGCCCGATCACCCAAAGTCATGGGGAATGATCGGCACCGTCAAGGCGTCTGCGGGGCCCCATCGCGATCATAAAATCAATACTTGCCGAGATGAACATGAGGTCGGACCAAAGATCGAATATGGAAATTGGTGGTCGGGACTTCGCCACTTTCTCCTGTATTTCAGCCGTCATGATAGCCGGTGACAACGGTGAACATGGTATTGTGCTCGCTCGAGGGTGGCTTTTGGTCGCGGCCAGGTCGGCCTGTAAACCCTCGATGGCTTTTTGCATTTTCGCAATTTTTGTGGAACTGACAGACTTGGATCGGGGCTATTTCCCATCATGAGGACCCAATGGGTCATGCTCTCGACGGGCGATCCCCCTTTCCCAAATTGCGGCTTGACTACCCAATCGATGATGGATAGACAATTTTGTTTCCGCCGATTTTTGTTGTAAGATGCGGATGATCATGAAGATCGGAAGGTTCGGGCATTTTTATTGGTTGTTCCTTTCCAAGATCCTATCTTTTTATTATTGTCGATTCGATCTTTTGGCGGAGAGCCTCAAACGCCCAAACGCCGATGGTCTAGATCCTTGAGGTCGTTTCGTCATCGACGTGTCATCGGCTTTTTCTTCGCCCGCGCATTTTCTTTTTAACTTGCTCGCTATCGTGTACGCGTGAGTGCCTCTTCATGATCTTGAGTTTCTAATTTGGCCAACTCTTTCTCAACCCTCTCTTTTTCAAGGCCAGAGCAAAGAAAATGATGGCCCTTTGTTGTGTCACGGATCATTCATAATATCCTCGAGATTGGTAATCTCCACTCCCTCGATCTTTATGAGGTTTGGTCCGAGCCTCTTTTCCGGTCATGAGGTCGACTTTTGCCCTCGACCTCTCTGTTTGTGTATTCCTAGATTGAGGCATTTTATTTTTTTTTTCCTTTCGGCTCACTAAGGGTTCAGATATGGATTGGTTTTGGTGAAGTTACCCCTCCTTCTAGCGCCGGTTTGTCGCGAGTCGTTTTTTTCTGAAAAGAGTATTATGTGGCTAATTTGATAACAACTCGCAAAACAAAACATGCACGCGTGTATGATAAGTCAGTAAATAAGATGAATTTGTTGACCCGGTTAAATCCGGGAAATGACTACCACCGGGGGCATACCAAGTCGATGTGGTATTGTGAGCTTTACACGCATAATATTTGATACACCTTAGAAGATGAATCATTGCAGATGAAGACAATTTTGAGAGTTCGCCTCCCGGGTGCTAGGGGTTTCTAATATGAATAAATGATCACTTTCTTTTTTTTTTGTTCTCACCTCTCAAGCATGGGTATGACTTTCGGGGGATTTTTTTCTCAACCTCTCTCTTCTTCTTTTTTCTTCCTTTTATAGTACTTCGATAAGCATGAGCTGGGTTGGGAAGCATGAGCTGGAGACTTCGGGTCATGCAAGAATCCTGGTGATATTGCCACGTTTCCAACTTCGTCTTCTAGATTGATCTTGGAACTTGCTTGTCTGTAAGGTACTCTTTTGGTCGTCCAAATTAATCTTTTGTTCGGTTGGATGCTTTGTTCGCCTCTTTAACCATGTCAGTTTTATGCTGGAATATTGTCCTCTTCGAGCACACTGAGCCCTTAGGATGTACGGGTCTTCGGGATATCGAAAGTGTCGAGCACTCGACCTTCGAAAATGGTCGCGAACATCTGACCCTCGGGATATTCGGAGGTCTTCGGGATATCTCGAACATACCACCCTCGGGATATCTGAGGTGCGAACATACTAACCCTCAGGATATCTGAGGTCGTCAGGATATCTGAACATACTGACCCTCAGGATATCTGAGGTACGAACATACTGATCCTCAGGATATCTGAGGTCAGGATATCTGAGGTCTTCAGGATATCCGAACATACTGACCCTCAGGATATCTGAGGTGCGAACATACTGACCCTCAGGATATCTGAGGTCTTCAGGATATCTGAGTATTTTGGCCGCCTGAGTCCTCAGATTTGCTTATGGCCTTCTTGACTTAGCTCATCGATTTCTTCTTCGACCTGAGTGGCGAATACTTGTCCATTGGGCATGATTATTTAAATATTACACGTGTCGCTCTTACGTGTTCGATTAATCCTGAATTACTATATCGAACACAACATGGCTGTCTGAGTCCTCAGATTTGTTCGTGGACTCAGACTTGTCTGAGCCCTCAGGTTGGTCTGAGTCCTCTTGACTTAGCTCATTTGATTCCTTCTTTCCTGGTCTGAGTGGCGAGTATGTCTGTTTTGGTTGACAAGTGGCGAGCTTGTCGAACAAACTTGTTTGGCCGACGGTCGGCGAGCACACTTGTCCATCGGGCATGATTATTTTAATAAATATTACACGTGTCGCTCTTACGTGTTCGATTATTGCTGAATTATTATATCGAACACAACACTGCCACCCCTAGCCCCCCCTTGTATCCGCCACTACAGCTTGCCCCACGCTCGACCCAACACGCTGACCCCCGAATTTTTATTTATTTTGTCTTAATTATGGTGTATTGCACATATTACTATTGTGCAATATTTTACAAGAGTTCTGCTCTTAAATTAATTATGAAAACAATATATATAACGATCTCATTTGGCTGACTTACTCATGTATATATGTGTATGTATTTGAAAGTAAATTTGAGAATATATAATGTATTATGTATACTAATCCCAAATCAGAAGTCTTCAAGTTCGTTTTTAGTTAATTATGAATTCCATGCAATATGTAGAAAATGAGACAGGAAAATGTCCATATAGTATATACATCGATCATCCACTTACTACTGTTAAAAAAATAAAAATAGATCGACACCCTTAATTTTGGAAACATGTTTTTCAAGTTCACTAGTAATTCGTAACAAAAAGATTCTTCGTAGTCATGAATAATTAATTTGCTTAGTATATACTAATAATTAGTCTCTCATATATAGCTAGTTAGCAACATCTTTTATATTTTACATAAGCTAGCTCGCAGCTTTCTAAGAAGAGCTGTGAACTCGACCCGCAACAAGGGCCGATCCTAGAAATTCTAGAGCTTGAGTCGATTTTAAAATTCGGCCCCCTCATATATGAATTTAAAAAATTATATAAATTGATTGTATTTCATAATTTAAAAATTGAATAATAACTAATGGCAGCTTAATATGAAATGAAGGATTTGCAAAGATTTTACTATGTGTATGCAATATATTTTCTCGTTTCACATTAATTTTTTGTCACTTTTGAGGTTTGTATAAAAATAAGAATTAAAATTTTGATAAATTTATTTTCCAATGAAAATAAAAGAGAGGCAAGAGAGTTTGTGAAGGAAAATATATTTTTCATAATAAATTGATTTTTAGGATATAATTAATAACGAGAATTGAAAAAATAAAGCAAAAATGATAATTATTTTGAAACAAAATTTATTTGGCCAGACTTTATACCAATAAAGTCATGATAGATTTAATTATGTGTATGTCATATATTTAAATGATTAAATTAAAATAATTGTGGACTAGTGATGCTTAAATTATTTATTTTGGATAAAACATAGATTCAAAAAAGGATTACAAAAGGTGGGACGGACTTAAACTAAAATTTGGATAAAGCATGAACCCAAAAATAAATTAAGGATTTACAAAAGATGGGACTCGAACCCAAGACAAAATAGAATAAAGTATTTGTCTTTCTCACTAGGACATTTTACAATACATTAATAATTTTACAAGTATAAATATATTATATATATATATATATATATGCATATAGAATTATGAGCCCCTAAAAATCTACAAAATTTTTGGGCCTGAGTCGGACGAGTCTTCCGACTCATAAAAAGCACAGCCAGCCTAGCTACGATTTGGTTCCCACATGTGTTGTTTATGTTGGGCCATCCCTAACTGACGGTCCGACGGATTTGTATATTTTTTTAGTCATGATTTACTCTCATTATGATCCAATTCGTTCAGATCTAATAAAAGAACAGATGATTTAAGTGTAATTAATAATATAATAAAAGGTAGTATGTGATAAAATAGAGTAGGATTAATAGAATTTTTATTTTTAACTTTTGAAATAAACAGAGATTTAAAATTGTAAAGTCCAAAATCTTGTCGAAACATTTTCGAAACCAACGTAACCTTAACGAGGGTATAAACTAAAATTCAATTAACTCACTTTTACTAATGAATTGCAGATAGATTAACCACTAATTAATATTATAACTAAATATCTTTCGGAATAAGACAAAAATTTATATGAGACGGTCTCTTATGCATGAGACATGGTACAAACTAGCACAAATTAATATTCATCTCTTTTAAAGTGTTAGAGCGTCATGTCCAAATTATACACCGTCTCACCGTGAGACGGTCTCATGCAAGTGTCCCCCTTCGAAAGAATATTAGGGTCCCACTTGGTATGATTTGAGAATGACAATAGTAATGAGTATCATTGGGGGTCAATGAGTTATTGATTGCATTATTATTTCTTGGTTAGAACATGAATAATGAATATCATGTGAAGTGAGTTGAGTGAGTGAGGGTAATCAATTATTTACTTCTATTCTCATTACTTGTGCATCACAACTAACAAACAACATCAATTCTTATTATCCACTTCCATCAAGGGTGGATCCCTTTGAGGGTTGTAGCCCGCCCTGATTTTTTGGGGGAAAAAAATTACCATTATAATTATATAAAAAAAATCTGTAAACTACCTTAATAGGAGTCGAACCTATAAACTTTCAACAAATGTCAACAATAGTTCACCAATAAGCTACCTCAATTTTTGATAATATTTTGCAAAGTATAAGTATAATATTTTTCAAGCTTTCAGCTCGTCCTACATTTTGATTGTTGATCCACCATTGACTTCCATTACCCCCAATTATACGGACAGTAAATAAAGTTATCCGAGTACGCTCCACTACCCAAAAACACTCTTAATTCTATGTAGGAATTACTAATAAACTATTTAACTTTTGACTTCCATTTTTAAATTAGATGACATTTTGAATAGAGAATAATGTATGTGCATTTTCCACAAAATGGAATGCATATATAAGTACTATTCTAGCCGCAGTATTGTGAGAGGGGTCAATAAAGCTGGAAGAATTGGTAGTTGGCTGTTATTTGTCATTTTGCTCAAAGCAAATCTTTGGGCATTTTCACATTTGAAGCTTCCAGAAATCGATGGCGGTAAGGATCAGACCAGATGATTGTATTTGTGGCACACACTTCTATGGTATTACAATTATAGGTTTCCTATTAAAACAGACACGGATATTATAATTATTTTGTTATGCGCATTTATTTAATGATTTTTTTTTCAATTTTGGTAATATATATCAGCAGTGTTTTCAGTTTCAATTATCTTTATCAAGTGCATTTTAATTTTATTTTAGAGATCAGGTGCATATCATATATATTGAATGGTTAATTTAAAATGGGTAATACTTTATGTTAAAATTTTAATTTGCTAGATTTTGTTTAGATACATTAACGATAGCACAAAGTACAAATTAAATTGTACTAGCTTTTTATTATGACTTTCTCGGGCTCATGATTGACATAAAATGAGTTTAATTAATTACTAGCGTCTCAAGTTGAGGGGAATAATGTTTTTTAAGGATATTAATTTAGGGGGTTGTGTTTTAAGCACAATAATTTTATGGACTTGGAAATGTAGGACAATATATTATAAAACTTGTAAATATAGGACAATATGTTTTAAAATTTATAAAAATAGGACATTATGTTTTAAAAACTTGTAAATGTAGGACAATCGAGCCCGAATCTCACATGATATGTCAGCCCGATTTGGGCTTATTTGGGCTCAATTATCCTACATTTATAGATTTTAAAACATATTGTCATATATTTACATATTTTAAAACATATTGTCCTACATTTCCAAGTTCGTAGAATTATTGTCCTTAAAACACAAACCCCTAAAATTATTGTCCTAGAAAAACATTTTTCCCCAAGTTGAGTGGTGAAATCATAAGTTGCAGTCTTGAGTTTATTGAATGGTCTTGATAGGCGAGCAACGTCATATTAAGTATTAACCCACAATAATAATTAATTCGATGATAAAATTAATAGAGTGATATATGGTGGGTGAAATATGAATAAAACCACCTAATAATTGAATAAGATTAATAAATTATTATTGTCGTAACTATAGGTGTGTTATCACTATCACTATTTGAAAGGGCAATTGATGATCCATGAGTTTCAACTCCCACAATTTGATTTATCATGCAAGATAAAGTCCTAATAAAAAATCAAATATTGAAGTATAACTCAATATGGGAAAAATCCACAAATTGCAGCTTAATTAACTTAATTTTATGCAAAGCCTATCTGATGATGCATGCCGAAAATGACATTATCATCTGATGTTGACTAAATCCAAGTTGTGACTTTTATTTTAATTTTCTCTCTCTCTCTATCAGTAAATAATAAATCACGAGTCTAACGCAAAATGTGTACTTGGTATTTAATTATTTTTAACTTAAAAAATATATATTACTACAAGGTGCGTAGTGTAGACGATGACGTACGTAGCTTCTTTGGAGATGAATGAAGATGATTGATTAATTTAATATTGAATTAGCAAGATATTACAAGGTTAGTGTTAAAATGCCGGTAATTATATATTTAAAATTAAAAAAAATATTATTTTAGGAGTTAGGAGTAGGCAATGACTTTTAGAGTAGACCACAATTAGAATTAGAAGTTAGAATTACGTAGCGTTCAAACTTCAAAGTGGAAGAAGAGCAAATTGGGCGATCCTGTTATTAATTAATTTGGGGAAGGGTAGTTGTGGGAAGAAACATTGAAGGGGTGTGCTACTGCTATATAAGCAGCTGCAGTTGAATACAAAATAAAGATTAATAATTAATGAGATAAATACTAGTGAGTGCGGCGGTGTGTTTAAAAGAAAGATTGATCAGATTCAGCGATGGGCGGAGAATCGAGGGTGTTTTCACTTTCGGAGGTGCATGGAGATATCATAAAGTCGCACGTTCTTAGCCGATTGGATGGGCAAAGTCTTGGGGCCGTTTCGTGTTGCTCCACCACCATCCGCCGGCTTTCCTCCGACGACAACATGTGGTCTAACATATGCCACTCCACCTGGCCCTCCACATCCACCTCACGCCTCACACACTTGATACACACTTTCGGCCCCCGTTCATTTTTCTCACAAGCCTATCCTATTCCACTCAGCAAATCATCATCAGATATTTCAGAACCACCGCCGGCGGAGCTAATATCCGCCGTCGACATACACTATAACGACAACCTGATATTCAGCAAGACTCAGGAAACCGAAACCCTTAGCGCCTGGTTCCGCTGCTCCCCTTTCAGAATTGACCTTCTGGACCCCAAGGACGACGTCGTCCCCACCCCCATCAAACCTGACATCAACAACATGACCTTGAGCTGGATTTTGATCGACCACATCGGACGCCGCGTCGTCAATCTATCATCTCACAAGCCAGTCACGGTGCAGCGCCACTGGTTGACCGGGGAGGTGCAGGCTCGGTATGCTTCCATCCATGGTCACGTGCAGTGCCAGATTGTTGTCACGTGCGGAGCAGGGGAGGATCAGAATCAGAATCAGAATCAGAATCAGAATCAGCATGTCAAAGAAGTTTGCTTGCAAATGGAGGACATGGATGGGATGCACTTGAACGGCAAGGACAGTTTGGTCTTTCTGCAACGGGCCTTCCACGCTAAAAAGGGTACTGGAAAAAACAGGGTACAACAGGGTCAACGAAGGTACAAGGAATATGTCGAAATGAAGAAACAGAGGAGAGACACAAAATTGAGGACCGAGGGGGCATTAGATACCTTGTGCCTCGCTTTTGGGGTATCTATTTTTCTCGCTTTTTCCTCTTTTCTTTTATGCACATATATGCCATAATTAAATCAAAATTACTAGTTTAGATTTACATGTACATCTATTACAGGAGAAAAAATTAGCATATCATGCTACATTATTCATTTAAACCTAAGTCAACTTTTACTAAACGTATTTATACATGATTCAAACAAATGTATGTATACATTATTTTATAATTCAACTCGTCCTTCATTCACTCACTATTCATACTCGGATTTATTTCAATTTGAATTTTCATCGTTACCTATATATTCTTATCCTGTGAGATTGATAGTAATTGATGTCTCACCTTAATTCACAAGTTAGGCATGAAAGCAAATGTATGGTGCATTTTCACAATTAAGTATAGTATTCTCTACGCATGTGCCGCCCATCGGGTGCTTATATTATGAACTTAAAGTAACTATGATTAAGCATGCTCACAAGCTGGGACATTGCGTTCTAGCTAATACATGCACAATCCATTCATTTTCTTATTAAAAAATTATTATTGCAAATATAATTAAAGGTAAGGAGTTTTATTTAATGATTTATTTATTTATTCTCTCTCATTTGATATATATATATCGGCTGTCTTAGATCATTTTAAAAGTATGAAACTTTATTAAATGATTGAATTATACCAATTTTATTTTTTGAGCTACTCTAATTTTTTATAAATTATTTATATAAAATTGTATCTGTAGTCGTTACTGATTATGATAGGAGTAGGACTCTTATGAAATATTGCAGTATAGTATTATGTGCAGTACTACACAAATAAGACAAAAACACTAAAAAACTCGCGGGTCTAAGTGTGGGGTGGGGCGGGTTAGGTCGGGCACAAGTCGGGCAGGGTGGGCAGAAGTTGTGGGCTTGTGTAGATTTTAGCGAATAATATATATCTTTAGTGGAGTACTTTTAGCAGTTCAATAATGTAGTCTAGGCAACTTATACTTGTTGAGGCTGAAGGTCTGAAGTTTGAATCCGTTTGACAACAAAAATATTTGTACTATTTTTTATTTAATATTTTTACTGCATTTCATACAAACTGTTTTTTTATTTAATATTTTCACTGTTATTTTTATATGTGATTTTTTTTTGTGTTATCACATCAACACAAGTGTGATACTATATAAATAAATACGGAGGGAGTACTATTTTTTTTGTCTTTATTTTAATTCTTTTGATGTTATTATATGAACAAAAATATATTATTACGTAAATAAAAGTGTGTTATTATATAAATAAATACGCTATATTATTTCTTTTATTATAACGTTTGTGTGTTACTACACGAACAAAAAATATGTTACTACATGAATAAAATGGCGCGATACTATTATTTTATTGTGATTTTTTGTGTGTTACTACATGAACAAAAGACGTGATACTATTCTTTGAATGTAATTTTTGTGTGTTACTACATGAATAAAAGTGTGTTACTACATGAACAAAATGTGTGACACTATTCTTTGAATGTAATTTTTTGTGTGTTACTACATAATTAAAAGTATGGTACTACGTGAACAAAAGTGTTCTAGTGCTTGAATCCACATAATCAAATCAACAAAGGCAACATAAGTCCAATATGATCAGCTTCTATCTCCATCCTACACATCATAATAACTAAATTAATTCACTAATTGTCCTTAATAATCATTTAATTAAGTAGTCTAATAAGATCTTAGTGAACCTACCTGCGATGGTACATCATCATTAGAACGTAGGAGAGTAGCGGCACAATTACCACAAGTCTAATATTGTCCATCCACACAACATATTAAATTAATTAAAATTAACAAGAATTATTCATCAGTTATCATAACACAAAGAAAGAAAGAATGAACCACAAGGATTGGCCAAGTGGTATAGGCTTGGGACTTAGAAGTATGTTCCTCTCTAGGTCTCAGGTTCGAAATCCCTTAGTGTTGGGGAATTAATTGTCCGGATCTATTCGGGGTGAATATTTAAATACAAATTTAATTCTAACAATTATTACTAGTATGAATTAATTCTATATTAATTCAAATAATAATTCAATAACAAATCATGCATATAAACAAGTCACATAAATCCTACGCATGCGGAATTGCTAGGAGTTTATGTAAACTAACCTCTTGGAATGACAACCGTTGAGAAGATGGATACCCATTCACACGAACAAACCCAAAGAGCCTTCTCAAATATTCCCTCTTCCTTGTTCGAAGATGGATACCCGTTCACACGAACAAACCCAAAGAGTCTTCTCAAGTATTCCCTCGTCCTTGTTCAATAATCCGGTGGTAGGATACTCACGAACAATTAACAAATGAAAAAATAAAATTATGTTGCACCACCTTTATGGATTTCTAATTTTTTCAACACATGAAATTGCATCCCCTATTTATAATACCGGGGGGGGGGGGAGGACGAAAATTTTGGGCTCTTGAGAAATTTCATTGCTTCTTCTCCAATAAACAATCTTGGATATATCCAATATATTATATTTCCCAAAATATCTCCCAAAAAAATCTTCTCCTCCCTTTTGCACTATAATTTTTGAAAATATCAATTAAATAGGGAAGAAATAGGATCTTTGACTTTTCTTGAATTTATGGGATAATCTTGTATTCCAAGAATACATATTCCATAAAATATTTTCAAGAAAATCAAGAAAATCTTTTCTCTTTCTTCCTTTAATTATTTTCGAAATTAATGAAAAAAATTAGGCAACAATAATTTATTTTATTTTAATCACCTTTTCAGTTATTGAACTTTATTTTTGGGCTACTTGAGGGGTCTTTAAGAAAATTAAGATTGGACCTTCCAATGGACCTTGAATTATCAATATTGAGTCACAATATTATTCAAGCCCATAAATATTAATTAATCCCACTACATAATTAATATTGCATTATACATCTTAACCCATATTACTGTTAATATGGCTCCCGGTTATTATTTCTCGTGTTTAAGATTATCTAGTCAATTCATTAATTTAAGCCACTGAATAGCTTCATATTAATTAATATCTTTTTCCTTGGAGTAAGGTCAGCTCAACATTATTATTCATACTGAAAACAAATTCCACTTGCAAGATTTGGTATGATAAAACTTCTGAGCCCACCAAGGGGACAAATCAAGCAAGACGTACTTGCACACGATTCTCCGTATTAAATCTTAGCAATCGTCATGTAACTAATAATATTGTCCAAGATATAACGTATTGAATCACATTGATTCTCTACCCATCATAAGTCAAAGCAATAATTATTAATTCCACACGATCCTATTTAAGGGGACGGGTATTAAGAAATAACGAACCATTGAGGTCTAATTCTTCTATATTCAGCACTGAAGAATTTGTCCCCCTGTAGGTCCTATTCAGCGCATCATAATGCACTAGTGCAATCTCTTGGTCAAGACAAGTCAATCTGAGCCTTACACTTCAACCTTTCACGATGGATTGTTCATTTCCATCTGGGTTGTGAATTTTGTATTTTGTTACAAGGAACTGTTAATTTAATCTTCTGTGATCTGGTATCACTAAATTAACTACGATGTAACACGCACTATTTATTGAACATGTATGCAGTAAATATATGTAACATTCAATCATATTTAAAGCATCAGTAATAAATAATTTATTTCAGCAAATAAGACAGAAATTCAGTTTGGTTATACAAAGTAAAAACATACTTTCCAGTATAACCCCAACACTTAGGTGCGAACAACTCTTGAGATGGACTAGTCCATACAGAGCTCAGCAAGAGTTGGGTCAGTCCATACAGAGTTCAGCTCTGGCTTGAAGTGGGGCCCCCGCTAGTGGACGGTGGGTTCTGGTCTCCCGGATTAGTCAATCTTCGGGCCGGATATCGGGTTATCAAAAAAAAAATAACCAGAGATGATATTTGTATTCATACCTGGGTATAAAACGAAGGGCGCATGAACTTATCAAGATACATAATTTTTTATCGGATATAAGCAGATTTGCTAAACTGATATAGACTCATCCTTGTGCCAGATACTAAGGGCATGATTGATATAATTGAATGAAATTGCAGCTGAATGGAATGAAGTTCTGAATGGAATGATATAAGAATGATCATTCTTATGATTGGTATGACCTAGAAATGAAATATAAGTATTGGTGAATCTATTTTAAAATTATTATTAGTATTAATTATTAATTATACTTTAATGTTAATATTATTATTGATTATTATATATATTTTTAATATATTATTATTTTTAGCTTTGTAATATATAATCCATTCGTCCCAAGAATATATGCACATCTACTTTATTGTCGAGCTTTTGTGAGGGAATTGTTTATTAATATTTCAAATGATAAAGTAATTTTTAAAGAGGGGTATTATTGATCTACCTCTCATGTATTGCATGTATCTTTAAAAATTATTTTATCATTTTAAATACTAATAAAAAACTCGCTCGCAAAAATAAGCGAAAACAGTAAACGTGCATATATTCTTGGGACGGAGGTAAGTATTTTTTAAAATAATATTTTTTATAATTACAAAAATAATATTATTATTGTGTTTATTATAATAATATATAATTTTAGTAAATATATATATGTATATTAATATGTTTTTAATTATTATTGAAAGTATGAGTTAATAATAATGTTATATATATTTTTAATTTATTTTATTATTAATAATATATTATTAAATAATAATATTTTTATTTTATTTTTGTTAAAATATTATTAAGAATTCGCTTTAATTTATATTTTTTGAGATATAATATTATTGTTAGAAAATTTATATTATTTATATATTTTAATATTATTATATTTAATATGATGATTATTATTATTATTATTGGAGTTGATTATTATTTTTATTAAATAAAATTTTTAATAAAATAATATTATTATTAAATTATTATTGGTGTTGTTGGGTAGAAGGAAATATTATGAAATGAATGATAATATTTTTTGTGAAAAAAAATTTCATTCCTCAAAATGTGGAATACATAAACACATGGGGTAGGTAATGAATCACAATTCCTTTATTTTTTGGAATGATCATTCCTAATGAAATTATGATTCCTTCAAAAAATACATACCAATCAATGTATTTTGAATATATTAAAAAATAATCATTCTATTTTCTATCTATTCCAACCATGGGTGCAGAAATCGGGCTAGGCGGCCGCCGCCCGCCCCGCCTTTATAGAAATCGGCCATAAAAATCGTTTCCCGAGCCAGGCGCCGCCTAGGCGGCCAAGTCGGCCGAGTCGGAGGTTTTGCAATAATTTTTTTTTTTAATTTTATTCAAGCGGATTTAAATTCGAAATTTAGAACTCACAGATCTGATTTACAAAGCGGTAACCCCCAAATCGCTCAGAAGTCAGAACTTACCGTGAAAGGAGAGGGAGTAAGAGTAACTACAATCCACATCGTCGCTGGTCGATCCCCGCACACGCCGCCGCCCGCGTCGCGGAAGCCTACGTTGCGGCCGCTTGCGCTATTGAGAGGATGAAGAAAGACTGAAATTCCATTATTTACTGCGGCCCACTGTTGAGAGGATGAAGATAGATCCGGAGAATTGGCGATTTGGTATATATTTGACAGTTGTTTGGTTGAATATCTCCATTATTTGGCCGCCTATTGTGTTGCGTTAGTGAATACTCATATTATTTTATTTGATCGACTAAGTCTAATAGTGACTTGGTGGAAATTTTAATTATTAAATATTTTTAATTATTTATTAAAAAAAAAAACTAGGCGGCGACTAGGCGGCCATAATCTGCCCGCCTAACGATTTTCGATTTCTGCATCCTTGATTCCAACATACCAATCACATCCTAAGAATATTAATTTGGTGAGCAATTCCTAGTCGGATATAAGCAGAGGTTGAGGCATGAACTTATCAAGATACATAATTTTTTATTGGATATAAGCATATTTGCTAAACAGATATAGACTCATCCTTGTGCCAGATACTAAGGGATCGTTTGGATTTTTGGTCAGGTTTGATTTGTTATGATAGGATTAATTGGGATAGCACTATTCACTTGTTTTTTTTTTTTATATATTATAAGTTGATTGGTATGTAGAATTGTAAATGAGGTAATTAGTCCTGAATGTGTGTAATTAGTTATTTGGATGGTAGGATTAACATAAATTTGCAATGTTTTTCCAAAAATACCCTTTTCATTTTTTTTAAAAATTAAACTATATGTTACATAAAAATATCCCTCATGAACCAAACAACTCACACGGCCTTTGTCACGATCACCCTTATTTAACCCAATATTATCTGAATGTAAATATAATTCAACTTGTAACCCTGCTATAATTTTATTTTTCTTCTGAACATAATGACATCAATATCATCTTACACACTAGACTTTATACCATAACATAATACATATCTAAAAGAGACAAAATATATTTTATCGGATGCACAATAAGCTACAGTATGCCCAACAGGTCGTCATCTATGTACACAGCCACTCAAAACCTGCAGAAGCTCCACAGCTTGTCCAGTAAGGCCAACTCGTCACATTTCATTTCATGATTACCTACAATGCATAAACTAGGTGAGACATATAAATCTCAGTAAGCAGAAATTATGCATGATAAAAACTTCTTTCAAACTTCTCTCCAAACTTCCTTTCACCCACTCTCTCTCTCCTCTCCTCTCTCTATCTCTCTCTCTTTTCATTCATAATGGGGCCCCAATTTCCCGGATACACGCCGGTAAAACTTCTGGATACACGCCAGAATAAAACTTCCGGATACACGCCGGAATAAAAGATCTGGATACACGTCAGAATGAAACTTCCGGATACACGCCGGAATAAAAGTTCTGGATACACGCCAGAATAAAACTTCCGGATACATGCCGGAATAAACTCAATACACTGACCACCACGTGGCCAAAATATCTCACTTAGGCTCTCTCTAATCACTCATATCTCGGTGTATTCGTATGTTCATGCATGATATGTTTGATGCAATGCAACTCAAATATCTCCAAGATTCACATAACGCCGAACTCACAAGTTCGATTCATATAACTTTCGAGCTCACAAGCTATTTCCACAACAATCACTAAATATTAATCAATCTCACAAATCACGTAAAATTCACATATAATTAAACTCATATAATATCCACGTATCATCAATTATTCACACCAACATAGCCTAATTTCACAATATTCATATAACATCGAACTCATCAATTCCTTTCATAATAACCACATAAATCACAATTCCATTCCATACCTATAAGTGGCTCACATACTCATTTCATATTAATTATCGAATTTGCAAATATATTTCATATCAATCATCAAATACCAAGCATTCTCGTAATTCACGTAATATCCACGGTTAACATTTTAATATAAATAAATTATATAAATAATATGTTTATGCATTGTAGGTGCAAATGAATTTCTACTTACTTGAAAGTGAGGCAACACACTCTAAATTTAAAATCACGATTTCAGTTTCTCGACATTTAATCTTCTGCTTCAATCTTATAAATTTTGCATAATCCCCTTCGCCAGAATCCTCTTCTTTCATTTCTTCTATATTTTTCTTTTTTTTCGGCTAACTAGTGCAACCCTTTTTTTTTTTTTTTTTTTTTTCTTTCTTTCCCCTATTTGCTCACGCTCTCCTCTGCGCATTTGTGCATATCTTGTGTATAGGCATGCTAAAAAAAACCGAACCGGCGGTTCGAACCGGAACCGCCGGTTTTTGAACCGCCGGTTCCACGGTTCCATGATTCGGTTCCGAACCGAACCAAAATCAGTAAATCCACGGTTCGGTTTCGGTTCTAGCAAAAACGAAGAACCGGGTTCGAATCGGAACCGCCGGTTCGAACCCGGAACCGCCCCAAAATTTGAAAATTCTAGCGTTGAGATCCAACGCCCCATTAATTAAACCGTTGAGATCCAACGGCTGAGATCAAAGAGCCGTTGAAGGAACCGCCCGGTTGAACTGTGGAACGGTTCGAACAGCGGAACCGCCCGGTTCGGTTCGAACCGCCGGTTTTGACCGTTTTTTTTTTTTTTTTTTTCAATATTTCATCTATAAATACCAACTCATTCCACTCCAAAATTCACACCAAAGTTTATTCATCTCTCTCTCAACTCTCAAGTCTCAACTCTCACTCCAATTCTCAAAGTTTATTATTTACATATTATTTACATTACATATTATATTTATACTACACTATATATCATACTATAGTAACTATACTCTATACACTACATATTATATTTATACTACACTATATATTATATACACTATATATTACACTATACTAATACTAGTATACTACTATAGTACTATACTACATATTAGTATATTACACTACACTTACATAGTTACATACATATTACATTACACTACACTTACATACATATATTATTTACATATACTTACATACATATTATTATTATGGCAAGCCATCAAAGCAAGGGTAAGGGTAAAGGCAAAGTTTCTTCCACCTCTTCCGTTCGGTCTTTCCACATCCACCCAAGACTTCGATCGAGTGGAGTTTAGATGATATTGAGGCCACACTTGGTCCCGGTTATGAGAATCCTCTTGAAGATGATGCTATACCACGACATCCTACTCAAGAAAGCCAAAACCACCAACCCGAGTCCAATGCCGAGCCAACTCCAAGTCGAGCTCAACTTAAGTCGGATATTTTTTGCACGCCATTTTAATAAAGTGATCAACGAGGATGGTACTATTAAAGTTCATTGCAACTATTGTGACAAAATATATTCTTTTGTCAAAGGAGGAGGATATGGAACATTCGAGAAGCATTTGAAAAAAAATTCATCCGGATAGAGTTGGAATTAGTTCAAACCAAGCACAACTTCATGGATTTACGCCAACAAGGTGGCGGTGGTGGAGTTCAAGGCGAGGTAAGTAACCCCACTTCTCTATTTACATTTGATCAAATGAAATATAGAAAATTGTTAGCTAAATTTGTGTGCACACAACACCTTCCTTTTCAATTTGCCGATAATTGTATTGGAATGATTTTGTTAACCTTGGTCTTCAACCCGCAAAAAAAAAGTTTCACGTCATACTACTACTCGTGATGTTGCTAAAGTTGTTTATGAGTATAAATATGCTTTGATTAATCTATTTGCCGATTTAAATGTTAAAGTTTGTATATGTGCGGATATTTGGAGTGATAATTTTCAAAAGCATAGTTATATAGGAGTTACATGCACTTGGATTGATGATTCGTGGACTCTTAACAAAAGATTGATTGCTTATAGAGATTTTGATACGGAACACAATGCAAGTTAATTATTAGAGATAAATTGCATGATATTTTAAATGAGTATGCTCTTACTAAAAAAAATATTTTCTATTGGTTTTGATAATGCTAGTGCAAAAATTTGGTTACTATTGAAGATCTTACAAATATTTGTCAACCATATCTTGGTGGAAAATTTTTTCATGTTAGATGTATGTGTCATATTTTAAATTTATGTGTTCAAGATGGTTTAGATGCTTTGAAAGAACAAGTTGGTCCTATTAGATCCGCTATTTATTATATGTCGAGACATTCAAAATTGTTGAAAAAAAATGGAAATTTTTTTGTAGAACATACAATATGCATCCCAAAAAATTTTCTCTTGATGTGTCAACTCGTTGGAATTCCACGATAAATTGTTAAAGCGAGTCTATGGATTATAAAGAAGCTTTTATGTACATTTTTTACTCAAGAAAATTGTGGTATTCGTTTATATCCTCAATATTGGGATTCATGCACTTCTTTTGTGTAAAATTTTGGGAATTTTTAATGATTCCACAAAAGTGTTATCCGGTGTTTATTATCCCACGTGTAATTTAGCGCTTGATTATTGTATTAAAGTTGTTCATGTGTTAAATAAAAATATTACAAATCCCTTTATTAAGTGGTGCAACTTTTCTATGATGCAAAAATGGAAAAAATATTTTACAAATATTCCCGATCTATTATTATTTTCTAAAGTGTTTGATCCAGAAAGTAAGATTGGATGGATTAATAATGATGTTAAATATGTATTATAATTATTTATTTCCTAATAGACATATGGTCATGGCGGGTGAAGATGATGTATATCCTAATCAGGAAGAGATTGCAGTGTCGGATTAAAGTTACTTTAATGTCTTTATTTTAGAGAATATAGTGGTCCCGGTTTTGAAGAAAATTTTGGTGGTGGTGGCTCTTCTATGAGTCAAGAAGAAGATATATTAAGGAGGTTTTTATGATTAACGTTCTAAAAAAACGTCCAAGGTCTACTTCTAACCCTTATTACTTAACTTGATCATTATTTATCCTCTTCATTTACTCGGCTTGATGAAGATGAAGACAACGCTACTTTTAATATACTAAAGTGGTGGTCGAGGATGAAAAATATCTATCCAATATTGTCAATGCTAGCAAGAGAAATTTTTGCATCTCCCGCCTCAACCGTTCTTAGATTGAACAAGCTTTTTTTTTAGTTTGGGAGGCTACACTTTGGATGCAACGAGATCGAATATGACCGTTGAAAACGCGTGGAAAACCAATGCTTGCTTGATGATTGGGTAAGAGTTAAAAAAAGAGAAGTCAAGAATTTGTTGATAATGATGATCAAGATAGCTCAAGAAACTACCTGGCGGGAAGTGATGCATGAAGAATCAAATCGATCCAAATCAACGAGGTAAGTTTGAGGTAAAGAGAACTACGTGGACTTTGATTCCTATTTTGGACACGTGAAAGAACTTAATTTTAAGTTTCAAACTTAGAATTTCTAAGTTTATTTTTAAATTTAAGCTCAAGTCCAATTTCTTTAAATCCCCCTCCCCCAAATTTATTTTGTAAAGTTTAAAATTTTAAGTTGTAATTGATATAATTCACTTTGTAATTTGAAATTTGTAATAGTTCAATTAATTTGTAATAGTAGATTACTAGCTTATTTTAAGTTAAAATTACTATTTTGTAATAGTTTAATTACTTTGTAATAAATTAGGCTACTAATTTATAATAGTTCAATTATTAATGTAATCTTCAATTTAAATCCTCATATTAACAATAACAATGTCCAATTTCATGATCTATCTATACATTCCTTCAAATTTTAGATCCAAAAAACTAAGAAACACAAGAAAAAAATATGAAAAAAAAAAAAAAAAAAAAAAGTGAATCCGCGGTTCGGAATCGAACCGCACGGTTCGAGAACCGAACGAAACCGCTTTGGCCACACGGTTCGGTTCCGTTCCCCTCCTGACATTTTTTGGACCCATGGGTTCGGAATCGAACCGGTTTGGGCTTGGGGAACCGTGAGCATGCATGCCTACTTGTGTATATAAGATTTGGGAGTATATGTATATCCATCCAATTCACCGTCTTCACCTAGCTTCCCAGGTAAGTCACCTTTCATTTACTTATTTTATTATTCTTATGTCTAGTAATATTATACTATTATTATATCATTACTATGTTAAAAGGATTAACTTAGTATGCATATATATATATATATATATAATTTAGATATACATATGGTGTATACGTGTGTATGTAAAAATGTGATGATACATTAATTTTATTTCTTTAATTACTCTTCCATTTAACTAATTAATATTATTAGTCGTTAATACTAAATTATTTACACTTAATTTATGTAACAATCAAACAAATTGCAATGTGCACTCCAATACCATTAAACCCCAATAAATTAAATTAGAATTTCTCATCACCATTCACGCATGAGCATAACAAATAATTCAACCTTTTAAAATAGTTTTAACACAAAGATATATCATACTGAATTAAGAATATCATAGAAATAATATAAAATGCACGTAAATCATGAAATATATAGGTCAATTAATTAGTATTAAAAAAGCGTGTATTACAGCCATGTCATATCTTCCACGACAGTTGCTTCATAAGCATTACCCCTCCAACTCCAATAGCTCGAGTACCTTCTCCCCTCTACCACGAGGGCAATTTCATATGCGGGTAGTCCTATAACTCCATTGTCTTCTCCCCAACCACAAAATCAAAATGCACCATCTGGACACTAAAAACAAGAATTCAACCACCAATAAAGCTATCAAAATGCACAAATTCACCCGATTCACAACTAAACCGACACACCGATCTCTGCATGTACAGACAAAAAATTGCTAACAATCCCAATCCCAAAAACCAAAACCTAATAGAGCAGAAAACAAGCATGTAAAAGGTAAACAAAATTCAATTAACCTTCAAAGTCCAGATCCAGATCTCTATGGTCTCCAAAGTGACAAAACGGCAGCCATAAAATCGCTGACAAAATCACCGCAACACCAAGCACCAAAACGAACACACATCTGAAAGTCACCAGCCTACTGCAACTTAAACAACATCCATTACTGCCCACTGCAAAGGTTGCTCATCCTCCGCCTTCCCCATATTCTAACACCACACACCGCACAAAAAAAAGATGGAAATAAGAGTAAAACAATTGAAGAAAGGGTGGTCGGCGGGAAGAATTATTGAACAACAACCCTACCTTCTTGGAGTGTTCCTGAATCTGAAAGATGAAAAAGATGGAAACTTGGATCATTTATATACGGCTGTAAATCTGACCTAGTAGGTAGAAATGGGGTTGGGCCACATATAATAATATAAGGGCAATAACGCAATATTTGTTAAAGAATGAAGGGCATTACTGACATTTCACATTCAACACAGTTTGAACTGAGTAATTATCTCACCCGCCCTGCATCAGATCATTCATCCGTAATTCATGGGTTAAATTCTGAAATTGGACCCGGCCCCAACTTAATTTTCTGGCTTTAAAGTTTAATCTACAAAACCAAACAACTCACTAAAGTCCACTAAATTAACTAACCTACCTAATCCATTAAACAAAACAATCCCTAAGGATATTAATTTGGAGAGCAATACCTGGTCGGATATAAGCAGAGGTTGAGGACAACGGCGGCGGTTGCTAAAACTCGTGAAAGAGGGGAAATTAGAAGGGCTAGAGAAATTGATCCGTTAGACCCGAATCAAAAATTGTAAGACCCAGACCAAAATGACTAAACCGTAAAAAAAAATTTAAAAATTCAATTTAAACTATAATTGCACATAGTCTACTGTGCAATTGCATAGTAAGTTTTTGCCTTGTGATAAACTTCAAATGTTCAATATTACACGTCATATGAAATCAACCATAAAATCAATCAATTATATTTATATAGTATAATTTATTACTAGTATATCACCCGTGCATTGCACGATTTGTAAATATAAAATGAACATGATATGAAAAGTATTTATTTTTGTGTTAAATAAATTATAAAAAAATATTTTACTTATAATAATAATATGAATCTTTTTTTCATTTTTAATACTCCCTCCGTCCTAACATTACTTGAACACTTGTCTTATTTAGACGTCTCAACATTACTTGAATACTCTCAAAATGGAAACAAATATAATATTAATACACTCACAACACCCTTATTTTATTCCACTCAAACCCACTAAAACCCATTTTACTTGGTTTACGTGTCATTTCCAGTGTTCAAGTCATCTTGGGACGGATGGAGTATATTATTTTATCTTCTTCTTTTTTTCATTTCGATGCAACGCACGATTGATGAACATATTTTGCTTTTGCAATCAGACATGGGAAATGGGTGTTGCTCCAACTGGGTAAAAAATTTACATTGTTAAATAATGCAATTTTAAAGATATTTTTTTCTTACAATTTTGAATTATTTCCTTCTAAATCACTTTGATTGTCACTTATTATCGTCTTCTTGCATGTCAAAATTTTCAAATTGTCCCCTCTAGTTACTCTGAACATGATAACATATAACTACCCATGATTGAAATTGATCTTCTAAAGAAAGTCAAAGGTTTTAATAATTGTCTATAATTCTTATTAATGGTCACATCATAAAATATCATTAGTCAAAATTGTCTTTCTAAGATTTTTTTAACAGAAAAAACCGTGTATATATATTCACAACTCCAAATAGGAGCAAATATAAGACATATTTGTCCTGCTAGTCACCAGTACATCAGAAAATCCTCAAAGGGCACCAATTACAGTTCAATCTGCAGCCCCCACCCCTAATTCAAACAATACCCAACTTAGAATGCCAAACAATTATATCTCTCTGTCCACGCTCTAAACGACACATTTCTAAACTCTTTAAACTCACACGAAAAGCCATGACCACACTCTTGCCTTAATTTCGCCCCAAATTTTTTCCGGGCAAAATGCAGTATCGTTGAAAATTTTATCGTTCCTTGCCTGCCACATGGACCAAACAATTCTAGTCCACATGGTTGTTGCGACTCTAATCTTTTTCCCCAAACTGAAATGCAATGTGAAGTGAAGGAAATTACAAGATGTGCAATTTGCGTCCAAAAGATCGATCCCAAGCCAACGAAGCGGTTTGTCCATATCTCCTTCGTGAGCCGAAAGCGGTGAAAAATAGGTGCTCGTTGTCCTCATCTTCCCGACCACAAGGGTTGCATTTGGGGTCTCCCACAACCGCGGACAGGCCTCGTTTAATGAGGTTGTCTTTGGTAGCGAGACGGTCCCTCAAGGTTTTCCAAACGATGGCTTGTACACGTCTAGGTGCGTAGCATTTCCATAACATTTTGAACACTTTCTTCTCCTCCACTCCAATCTCCGTAACATGAATCCGGTTGCTCAGTTGGTTGCACGCCTCCTTTGATTGATATAGCCCGTTTGCGGAAAAATCTCCATTCCCATAGGTCCTCTCAGATCTTTCGAATTTGAACCTGTTAACAAACAATAAGAGCTCATTAATGGAAGCTTCTTCACGAGAACGCAAACGGTCTAGTCCATTTGAAATCTCGGGACCACCCCGGTTTCGCTCCAACTACCCATCTCCGACACCAAACACTCCTTTTGCTCACCGATTCTAAAACAAACTATTAAATCTACCTCTCAAAGACCTCCATCTCTACCCACACATCCCTCCAAAATGCAGTTTTTCCCCCCATCACCCACCACCCTTTTGATCTCGCTCCCTCTCCCCCCGCTCACCATCTCCCCGTAAACCTCACAAATATCACTCCACCACCCCGACACCGTGCTTCTCCCTCCCACAATTTCTAAGATGTTAAAGGGAGTCTACTATCTGATGAAGTCAGTATCATTCCTGAAATCAGCACTCTTTGTCCTAAGTTAGTCTCGATTAGTATTTTCTTTTAAAAATGTGGGTACCGAGCTTCATCACAACTAATCCAGTATTTTTTTACAATCTAAGGTCTAATGTCAATTGTACATGCAACTAATTCATAGTAATTGGACTCAATGATGGACCTACATATCCTATGTCGGGATCACGTGCCCCTATAATTTTTTTTAAAAGAATTATATAATGACTTAAATGAGTTTTCCAGTGTTATAATTAGTTAATCATGCAAATATTTCATTTAAAAAAATTTATAGATTTGTTATGTATTTGCACTATCACTATTTAAAAAGTCAAATATTTTTTAAGATAGTGATAGTGTATATGCATAATCGTGATACTAAAAAATAGAATTCACGTGAACTCGGGTTCACAGGAAAATCTACTTTTTATATTATTTATTTTTGTGCCCCGTCATGAAAGTTTTCTGGATCCATCCATGATTGGACTAATCAATTTAAATATTATATCCTGTAAATGAATTATACAAATAAGTAAACAAATCGAGCTTTATCACAACCAATTTCTAGTATCATTCGACAATTCAACTAATAACGTCAACTAATAATTTAATTAAAAATTATTCAACTAACAATTTAAGTCTAATGTCAATAGCTCATGCAACTAATTTATGGTAATTGAACTAATCAATTTAAATCCAATATCATGAAATATTATCATGCAAATAAGTATATAAATTATACATTTTCATATATATATAATATTCATCGTCTTCTTTAGATTGCTCAAAATCCAAAAAGTCCATCTTTTATCACATACTCAAAATAGCAATAAATTACCATTACTAAATTACATCACATGTCACTAATAATTATATACAAAAGTAACTTATTTTTTATCTTATTCACTAAAATTGACAAAATACCCTATCAAAAAGCTATTTTATTACCTTCAAATATTAATAAAGAATTTATTCATTAAAACTTGTGTCAAAATCAAGTGAGCAATCTAAAAAAAGATGGAATGAGTAACATATTTTTTTTAAAAAATATATCAATATCAACTACAAAATATAACATTCTATATTATTAATCATTAATGTGTCACTTTTAAAATTTTATGATAAATTTGTAATAATTTTTTTGTTGATTTTTTTCTTTTTTGGTATAATATTTTGTTATTATATATGTATAAATAGATTTAGTTCAAAATTTTGTAATAATTTTTTTGTTGATTTTTTTTTTTATATAATATTTTGTTATTATATATGTATAATTAGATCAAGTTCAAAAAATTCAAAAATAATATTAATAATTTAGAAATTATTCAAAAACTAATTAGTATATATATAGTAGATATAGGGAATTGATCTTTGTCCTCTTGCATACAAAGAAAATAAAAAATATTTATTATACCATTTGAACTACATCAAATTTGTTAAGATGCTTAAAATTTTATTAAGAAATTATAATAATTTTTTGGCCCAATCTTTGGTCCAACATTTTGTTATTAGATATGTATGTATAGATGATACTCCCTCAGTCCCAATCCTCGTGGGATTGTGACTGCTCATAAGCATTTAGTGTAATAGTGATAAAGTGGTGGGATAGAAAGAGTTGTTTATTAGTATTTTATATGATAAAGTGATGAGTAATTGGGGGTAGAAAGTGTTGTTTATTAATATTTTATGTGATAAAGTAATAAAGTGTATAAGTAACTTTACCATAAATATTAAAATAAAAAAAGTGTGTACTTTACCATAAAAATTGGGACGGATGGAGTATAAGATACCAACGTGGAACTTCGTAGCAATACTCTTTAAATATAAATTTATGCACTTTTGTACATATTTAAATTTTTAGATAATACGAAATTCTTTTGTGGTATCAGAATAGTCTCAATTCATGATAAGGAAGGAATGCTAGAGAATTAAATATATATTGGCATGCTTGATTATATGTTAAAAAATTTGTAGTGAAATTGACAGAATGTGGTGTAATTGATATGGAATTGAAAAGGTGGATGTTTATTTAAAAAAACACATACCTGAACAAATGATACTAATCTTATTATATGAAAGGAGGATTGCACTCCTAAAAAACTGTCATATGTCATTTTAAATGTCTTCTCCTTCTGTCATGTTTCAATTTAAGTGTCCTCCCCTTTCGCCATGTGTCATTTTAAGTGTCTTCAACTTTCACCATGTGTCAAATTAAAAAAAAAATTGTTTCGCCATGTGTCAATTGCACCGCCTGTTCAAAACGCCTGTAACTCTTTGAAAACTTTATCCACCCCTGATTATAATAAATGTTTCATATAAAATTAATAATTGTAATCTGAAAAGACTTTTTGGAAACTTAGTTGAGCGATTTTTCATTTTTTGTGACTTTTAAATACAGAAACATCATAGAATCAAAGATTATAGTTTTGTAGCATGTTCATAAGATTATAGTTTTGTAGCAGGTTTGTTAATTTAAGAATTCTTCTTTTTCCAGCATAAACCCCAATTTTTCAATTCCAGATTTTCAATTTGATAGCAATCATGATACACTTATCGTTTTATGTTAAAAATATATATTCAATCCCTAATATAACCACAGTGCTGTCACTTTTACATCTATTTTTTCGAGATAAAAAATATGGAACGCCGATCAAAAAATATATCGAAAATCATCATATTTTATTTTTGGCAAAAATCAGTTGAAATTAACAAATTTCAATTCTGGCGTGAAAAAAAAAAAAAAAAAAAAGAGCGTAAATTTACCAGAGATCTGATGAAGAAAGGGAGCGGGTGGCGTGAGATCGGAGAGACGGAACAGAGGCGGTCAGGTGGTGGATGGGAGGCGGCGAGCGACGGCAGCGGATTGAAGAAACTGAAGGAAGAAGACTTAGAAGAGTGAGAAGATAAGGGTTTTTAACCGGCCTTTTTTTTTTTTTTCAGCCCAGCCCATTTATTTTCTTCCTGTTTGGGTTTACTCCCGTTGGGGTTTGCTTCATTTTTCTTTTTAATTTGACTTCCTCTTTCACTATTAAAAAATTAAGCATATATATTATTTTGAAGTGTTGTTGTTAACTCGATGTTTTATTAATAGTTTGATCATGCGCCATTTTTGTGATGATGTTATTGACACCCAAGCCTTCAGGTAAGAACTAAACAGAAGTGTTGTTGTTAACTTGATGTTTTATTAATAGTTTGATCATGCGCCATTTTTGTGATGATGTTATTGACACCCAAGCCTTCAGGTAAGAACTAAACAGAAGGATGCTAAGATCATATACAGTCTCTTGCACGAAGGTGATTAATATGAAATAAGACAATTGGAGGAGCAGAATTGTTGAAAATTGATCTTTATGAACGACTATATAGATTTTTATAATATTTATGCACGGTGCTTACTTATGGTGATATTTATTTTGACCAAAAATATATATATAAAATATATATATATATATATATATATATTATGTAAGCAGACTTATTTAATATTGCACATTGTATATAGTTGAATATATTTAATTATAGAAAAAATTATATGAAACATTAGTAATACTTGTCATATGTTACTTTCTAATTTTCCTCAATAATCAACAAAAATGATTGTAAAAAAATAAAATTGACGATATTATAACAAAATACAAAAAAAGAAAAACTAAATTATAATAGGCACAAAACTAGTATAGAAAAAAGAAAGAAGAAAAGAATGGAAGATGCACATGTATAACGTTTATCAATTACGCTCCCCACCAATATTTGTAGTTATATTCAAAGCTGCCTACCTACTTTCCAGTTTCCACAAATATGTTCCATTTCCCACTCTCAACATGGAGACTCAGGTAGTGTTTTTAACCACTAGTGGGGAGCAAGAATCACTTATTTTCTTTAGAAGTTGGGTCTTACCAACTTTGAAAATAAGTGATTCTAACTATTCCAAATGAGTTTGAAAACAAGCACTCAAACTCGGCCACACTTTTGTAAACATTCAACCAAATGCAGATTCAACGAATTACAAAGGAAGTTCGATTCAGGTAAAGAAGATTGAATTTGATAACTCAAAATTAAAGGAAGTCTCACTGCAAAAGAAACAAAATAGAAAATTACACAAATCATATAGGAACTTAAAACGTTTCCAATATATTCCAACTTCTAATATTTTAACTTTTTTTTTTCCATTTATATGAGTCTGACCCTAGCACAAAGTTCATGTAAGAAAATGACGAGCTTTGCAAACATCGAACAAATCACAGGTACTCGCTATGTTCTTCAATTGGTACTGGGTTAGGGGGTCCTCTAGCTATTGGCGTGTCACTTCTCAGAGCTCTTTGTGGCTTTGCATAGTCCACAAAAACAACGCGTCCATTAAGTTTCTGAAGCAAAGAACAATTGGGTTAAAATGTAGGCGCCTAAGCTGAAAACAGAAAAGAAAGAAAGATGATGAAAACAGGACACCTTTCTATCCATTTCAGCTATAGCTTTATCGGCTTCATCTTCAGATGCATAAGTCACAAATCCAAATCCCTTTGATCTGTCTGATACTCGATCCATCACGACTTTAGCTGACAAAACGAGTCTACTCAGGGATTCACTAACTGAAAAAGGTAAAACTATTTATTGTACTTACCTTCAATAACTTGACCATATTGAGAAAATGCCTCAGACAATCCCTGCTCGGTTGTGTAATATGAAAGGCCTGAAAAGAATATCATTTTTCATAGAGTGTGAATATAACGTAAAATTTAAGCCTTAGAAGTTATCTAATAGTAATATATTTCAACAAACAAAGCCTCAAAAGTGATTATGCAATTCATAGTCCCTAATAATAAGAACATCCTGGGTCTCATCACCACTCATTTCCCACAGGGAAAGAAAAGAAAGAAAGATTTATGTTCAATGCTTCAACCATAAGGCGATTTGCTTGCACATGTGGCATGTGTTAAAATGATTGAATCTCAAAAAGTTCTCTTTCCTTAAGCCCGTGAGGTTGTCATTCAACATATGTATAGAATTGGCAAGTTGAGGGTCCTAAAAGATCTAGAAGTAAGATTAGAAAAAATTAGTGATTTGACTTTGAAGTAGGATCGAGCATGCTCACAGGATTCTGGAGCATGCTCAAGTAATACTTGAATTTTTCATTTGGTAGCCCAAGAGATACTCAGTTTTACATCTTTGAGTTTAGTTACGTACACATATGCCAGGACTTGATGCCTCATATTTGACTGGAGTTATACTCCAATAATTGACTGGAGTTTTACTTTCCAAATTACCTCATATTTGAGCCCTAGCTGAAACTGAATATATTACACAGTTAGCATTCACCTATACTAAAAATCAGTATAGCAAAACAGTGTAATTCCCTGATCCTCACTACAGTAGATGAAGTAGAAATAGCTAGGACGCAGAGAAAAAAAGATAAAGCAATCAAAAACTGAAGTGGCCAGAATTGTGTTACTTGCTAATCTATCTAATGCCTCAAAAGGAGAAAAAAATTTAGTTAGCAAGCATAACTGACATAAGTGGATTGTAAATTTGTTCTTATTAGTAACAAAATGCCAGAAAGGTGGTTGCTTCTAGACTTGTGATCTGAAAAACTATTGCTAGTGAGTAGAAAAGCTGAAATATGTTTAGCTGGTTGATGCCTCGAAACGAGTTTGGAATAGAAGTTGCTTTATGAAACCAGAAGCCATGATTCTTTAATGGGAGAAACTCAAATTCCAATCAGCTTTCACTTTCAAGAGATGAACTTGAACTCCAACTCAATTCCGAAATATCCAATTCAAAGCTCAAGAACTAAAACATTAGTTGATAACTTGAAATTGCCTTGTGAGTATTTGAAGAGTATTCAATTTTGTCTGCTATTATAAAGGCATCCAAATAAAGAACCCTTACCCTCCATCAAACAAGAAAAATACAAGGTAATAACAAAACACCCTAATAAGTTGTTAAACTACTCCAAGCTCTACCCCATATAACATACAATAGTGCTTTAGATGACTCCAATTATAGCCTACAAGGTGAGTTATAATTTTTCTACATTGTAGGGATAATAGATGGCACTATGGCCGACCAAAATAATAAAAAAAAAATAGCTCAATTTCGTAGCAGGCTTCATCAAGAACCCCAACCCTTTCATAGAAGAAACATAAGGGAATCGAATCAGATAGCACACAACGAACCAATCTTTTGCTGAATTTGCTTTTACAGGCAATGGATGAGCAGTTAATGAGCATCCAGGCCAAACTAAAGCTCATAATCAAGGATTACAGGCATTATCACTTAATAGAATGGATATATAAATCAACTTCACAATCATTCCCCTCTACTAAAACATTCAAGACAATGTTCTCAATCATCACACAACAGACCATAACAATACATGATTCAATTTTGAATAAACCCTTGGTAAACGGGGATTTTTTTCAAGAAAAGAAGAAAAAATGAGAATCGCTAAGCAAATTATTGCTGAATCATAAAACAGGAAAGGAAGAAACTCATAAAATAAAAATGAAAAATGTTGGGAGTGTACCTCCGACAAAGAGCTTGGAAGCTATGCCTCTGCAAGAAAGAAGAAGCGCTGGAAGCACCGGCGACGATAAGAGATTAGTTATATTGGGTTTTCGGAGATGAGAGCAAAACATGAAGCTCTTTGACACTTTTCCTAGGGCCGCCATGGTTTCACACTTTCATCTATCAGCGGAAACGATTTTGGAACACACTACACACATATATATATATATATATTTGTAAAAGCCCAAAATTTAAATAAAATGTATATTACTTAACAAACAAATTAACTAGGCAAATTGTGTAGTTGTGTGACACAGAGTAGGCAATTTATTTTTCTTATGTTTTTAGGGTTGTTTTATTAAATTTCATTAATTAATGTTATGTTTAGTTCTTCTAATTTGATTCAGACGCTTTAAAAAAAAAAAGATTTTTAGTTAATTTTTAGATTTTCCTATTTTACAGAAAAATTTAATTTGAGAAACCTAAGAAAATTTCTTAGACGATTTCAAAAAAACCTGAGAAAATTTATTTATTACACAATGCTACTCTTTTCCATTGCCATGCTTCCCCTTTTCATATTTCCGAAACTATATTAATAGTCAATCTGTGAATGAGTCTAGCTGAGTCGAACAAGCAATTGTTCAAATTTGTTTAAAATGTTATCGAGATTTGATATTCATGTTTGAGCTTATTTAATAATTAATCAAGTCGAACTCGAACAAGCTTTAATCAAGCTGAGATCGAGTAGTTTGATATTTTTACACTAGGTTTATTATTTTTTACAGCTTATTGAGCTCGAGCCGAGTTTTAGACTTTACCGAACATAGAATTATGTTCAAGCTTGTTGGATAATAGTATCGAACCGACCAAATGTTCTCCAATCGAGTATCGAATACTTTGATTTGATTAATTTTCGACCTTAATTAAGAGACTGACTTGTTAGACCATATATATCCTATCAACATATAGTATTCCGATTTCCAAATAACTAAATTGTTGTACATTGTGTCCACAAAAATAGTAGTATGAATGAAAGAGAAGAATAAAAATTATAATTGAAATCGTACACTAAAATTAGTTGTTTTATGCAACTTAAATACAGTTTCAAGTCCAAATCAGAAGTCATCTCTATTGTAACTCCAAAACCATTACACTAAAACAAATTAAACGTAGTTTTTTTTCATTGTTTATACATAAATGTAATATGGGTGCATGGGTGTTTTTTTGTTAAAAGTATAAGCGTAAAAGAATAGGAGTATTATGATAATGAAAACAGAGGAAGAAAGAGAGTTGTAAATTTAGAGTTGAGAATGAATGAATTAATTAATGTTTGCGGAGGGCAAGAGCGGAGAGTAGGAGCAGGAAGAAGAGCAGCGCCACCGCAATGAAGGAGGCGACAATGGCTCCGGTGATCCTCTGGCAGAAGTCGGTGTATTGATGACATATGGGCAGCCAATTGGCGGAGGAGTTGCCATTGTTCGCCAGGTACACTATGGACGCCGATGAAGATGCTGCTGAAGTAGACAAGGCCGCAGTCAACTGCAATCCATACATACATAATTAACCTCAACAATAACATACACACAACAGGAGATATTAAGCTGAGAAAGAAGAAGAAATAATGTTACAATGTCGCAGAGAATTAAGAGAAGCCTTGGGGGTAGAAGCAGAGGTTGGGCAATGCAAAGTATGGAGAATGGGAGTGATAGAACAAGGTAGCCAGTAACTATGGACATTGCTATAACAAAGAATCTGCAAAGCGTTAATTAATTAATTAACTAATAGATAGATTGATTTATTGAATTAATAGTAATAGTAATAGTAATAGGAATAGTACGTGAAAGCAGGGAGGTCATCGTAGTTGGCTTGGAACTGGTACAACTGTGTGAAGAATGGTAGAGTTTGTTGGGTAGTTCCCATGGTAATGGTGGCTGCTAAAGAGCCTGCTGCCGCGCTTATACGGAGGACCAGGTCCAAAATGGCCACACCCCGTTTGTATCTCTCAGCTCTGGCACTGCCAATAGACCCCATTCCCAAAAGGGGTGCCTTACCTTTCCTTTCTCTGCTTCTTTCCAACAAAAGGATTATTATCAATTTCCCTCTTTTCTCTTTCAACTGCTACCTCCTTCTTGATTGCTTCATTACTTCTCATCACATTGGAACAACTCACTTAAATACTACTATTCATTCATTCATTATATTTGCAATCTCAATCAACTTGTCATAATGGTGGAGCTAGCAACAATAATACCTATAGCTGCTCCCACCCTTCACCTTCATTCAATTTCTTATCAAACTACTCTTGTTTTATCACCTACCTTTATTCTTTATTGATTGGACAAATATATAAATAAACTCAAAACATATTTTATTTTTCAAAGGAAAGGAAATGGGTTGGAAGTAAGCACACTGCACACATGTAGTTAACTTATGATCAGAGACACTGAATCAACTACCACAAAACGAAAGCCTTCCCCTACTCCACTCAACCGCTTTATTCATTTCCAATCTTTACTTGCCAAAAACGCTTTTTCCTTTTTCAATCCATACTACCCAATACATTTTCCATTCCCAATTTACTACATCTAAATACAAACGCATTTCACTGCACTTATAAACTAATATCAATAACATTTAATACTATGATATTAGATTATGAATCTAATGATATAAATTTCATACTATGAATAAATTTCACTGTAAGCTTACACTTAAGAAAAAAGTTGATAAAGTAAGTGTGTTATAAAACTCCTTTATAAATAAAGTAATTGTTTTTGTCAGTAAAGTCAAATGTCAATTTGAGTAATCATGTGATGGTAGAAGGATGAAGATAAAATGATTGTTTCAATTTTGAGTATAAAATAAATTTGATGGAGAAATAAATAAAATAAGTAAAAATAAATTTAGTGGACATAGAGAATATTATTTTATTCTTGATAAATATAGACTAATAATGACATATTTTGAATTATAATTTCAAATTTATGTTTTAATATTCTATCATTTATCTTTGAATTTCTTCCATTTTTATCATGGATGAGAAACCATCTCAAGTATTTTTATACATTATTTATAATACAAAATATCAGTGTTTACAAAATCGAACCGGATCGGTCGGTTCAACCGGTTGAACCGGGAACCGGCCAGGAACCCGGTCCAATTAACTCCATATAACCGTTTTTCCGGTTAGACCGTATAAAATCGCCGAAAATCGGGAAAAAACCGGTTAAACCGGGTAACCGGCTAACCGTAGAACCGGATCTTTTTCCTAATTTATTTTTTATTACACCTTTCACTCAAGAACCAGAAAATAAAAAAACTCCCGTTGAGCGAAACTGTTTTTCTCTGCACCACCCTACGGCGTCGTCGCCATCATCGTCGGCGTCCCACCCACTCGCCCGTCGTCTTCAAACAGGTATGCTCTTTCTAAGTTTTTATCAAACAATTGCTTTCTCCAATAGAGACATGGGACGATTGCCGACTGGAATGGTGTGTGGTGGAGAAGATGAACCAACAAGTTTGGTGAGAGAGAAAGTGACGTTGGAATGAGGAATACACTTTTTGGAAGATATAAAGAGTGTCTCAGTGGTTATATTGGGAAGATAATATCTAATATGGTGGCTATCCCCAAGAGAATCCAACGGCTCTTAATTAAAGAGAAAATGATTTTAGTCACCCACCTATTATATTGTTTATGTTTAATTTGGGTCAACTATGTTTCAGCCCATTTATTAATGCACTTGGTTCTTAATTCATAATTATATTATATTTGCATTATGATAACTAATGTGTGGTCCCCCAAAACTTGCTAGTGTACTTGGTGGAATAAAAATGGCAGTAAGTTAATTTAAATTTAGTTTATTTTATTAATTTTAATATAGAAATGAAATATTGAAAAAATATGTGTAGTACCATTTAATCGGTTGGACCGCCGGTTAAATATGTTGGACCGGTTGAACCGACAATCAGTGCTTAGTCCGATTTGATCACCAGTTCGGTTATGAAAACACTGCAAAATATGATAAATATTAAAAGATTGAATTGATGATTGAGGTTTTTTCTTTTTTTTAAAAAAATTAAGGGGTTGGATTGGTTTGCGATAGAAAAGGCGCCCTACCCGAGTAGTCACGGAAAGATCCGAACCGACTCGTTTCAATACAACACAAATATACAAGGAATAACCTCGCCTCTCAGTATCAAAAAAAAAAAAAAACCTCGCCTCTCTGGCCTCTGGGTGTCTAGTTTTATTTACTGGAGCTAGACTAGACGCAGTGAAGGGCGCTGAGAGAGATGGTGGCGAATGGCGACGGAGGACCGCCGGAGGTAACTCTGGAGACTTCGATGGGCCCTTTTACTGTTGAGATGTATTACCATCACGCCCCTAGAACCTGTGAAAATTTCCTAAGGCTCGCTCGCAAGGGCTACTACAACAACGTCAAATTCCACAGAATCATTAAGGTCTATTTCTCCCCCTTTTCCCTTCAATCAAATACAATTATATATATTCTATTGGAGTGTTACTATCTATATATTTCGTGGTTTTAACAGGATTTTATAGTGCAAGGAGGTGACCCTACCGGGACTGGTAGAGGCGGTGAATCCATCTATGGGTATACATACCACTTCCTTTGACCTTTCTTTCCATTAAAATTATGTTTATCTCTCCGATCTATTTACATGCGAGTATGCTCACTTTTTTCCAATCTTTTTTTTGGGCTTAGGGTTATGATTTAAAAATTATACTTTCTGATTAGCTAGTACTCATATCAGCTTAGTTTCGGATGAGGTCATTCAGAGAATCTGCCTTTTAATTTAACTTAAGTTTTTTGTCAATTTGTTTACTGCTTGCTGCAGTAAGCACTTTGATGATGAGATACATAGGGAGTTGAAGCATACAGGAGCTGGTATTTTATCCATGGCGAATGCTGGTCCTAATACCAACGGGAGCCAATTTTTTATAACTTTGGCACCTGCACCCTCTCTCGATGGTAAGTTCACAATTTTTGTATTATATATCATCACCTTTCAACCACGAGTCACTGATAAATCTCACAATTAAATGTTGATATGATTATGCATCTGATTTAGACTATTCATCTTCATATTGTGAAGTTAGGATCTGCATTTTGAAAAGCGAGTATGGTATCAAATATCAGATGTTGTAATCTTTATATATACTTACTGATTTTAGTTAAGCCATGTTTTCCAATCAAACTTGTGAATTAGCAAAGATTTAGTAGCAGATTGATGAATAGTTTGTAGGTTTGTTGTATGTTTGTGCTTAGGTGCTTGATATAGTCTTTTAATCATATTATCCTTATCTGCAGTTTTTTTATTTTACATCTTTTAAAATGTCATTATTTAATCGTGAAGAGTATTGAAAAATGTGTCAATTTTGTTTTTACAGGGAAACATACTATATTTGGAAGAGTATGCAGGGGAATGGAAATTGTCAAGAGACTTGGCAGTGTTCAAACAGATAACACCGATAGGTATGCTTAATCTCATTGAATTGTTATTCTTGGCTGTGTACATCATTAAACGGTACAGAGTGTACATGTAGCAGACATGAAAGGCTAATTCAGTTGATCGAAAAAATTTCCTTGATCCAAAAATTTCCTATCTATCATCTTTCCCAAACTTTGTGCTCGCCTTCGTTGCATATGCTTAGATTTTGCTTACAATATTATATTCGCGACACATGATTGGCATTCACCAGCAAAACTAACATGAAAATTCCCAGTCTTTATTTTTTGTTCCCCTATTGTCAGTGATCTGTGTAATGTCCCTAAAGTTGGTTAATGAGTTCTGATTTTGCTCTACTTGGTTAATGCAGGCCTGTACACGATGTGAAGATACTTCGAACGTCAGTTAAAGACTAGCTCATTACTGCATCAATTTGGAGCAATCAGCTGCTGCGGCCCTCAAATTATCACAAATTGATTTGTCTGAGGTTCATTTCAGATAAAGCACGTAAATGTTTCGTGACAGACTCTCTTTACGTGACGGTCTCTCTTACAAAGCCGGTTTTAGCCATTTTGATATTTATGACATTATAGTTACATTGGAGACTTAACTGCCTGTGGAATCCTTAAAATTTTAATTGTTTCTATTCAGAATTGTTACCAGATTGAAACATGTTGATGGTACCTTGGGAGCAAGAGGTTGATGTCATGGTGTATGGTGTACCTGCTTCGCTATATCATATCAAGCTGAAGTATTTTTTTACGAGAAACTTTTCAGTCAAAGAAATGTTCAGAGAATTTTTGAAGTTGCCCATTATTTTTCACCCTGCCCTTGAACTTGCAAGACTTGAAGCATACAAAGATTTACTCTGAAAGTATAAACTAAAACCGAAAAAACCAAAATTGCCACACAGACAAGTATGATCAGCCAAAAAAATACCAAGATAGCTACTAGGGAATATTGTAACACGAAGAGGGAAAAAAAAAAAACTCGATAAAAGTGCAGAATAATTCTTGATACAAGCCCCATGGCACTAGTATTTTCAGCCTATGAGCTAAGATTAAATCTTCACCAAATACATTAGGGAGGTTTCCTGCACTAACCAACCATGTATGATATATCCTCCAGAAGGAACATCACCAAAAGCGAAGTCGGGAAATCCCAGTCTTAGCATATAATGCCCCCCATCATTATATATGGTACACAGCAGGGGGGCTTCATTCATGTATAGAAACTTGCCCCTGGATGACACAGCCTCCTGATGGGCCCCAATCATCGATCTATGACTTGCCATAAACAAACCTCAAGTTAACTCAATGTCCTCGAATCACCATTCTGATCCCATTCTCTGTTTGTAATACTCGGTGAGGAACACTGCTCCAGTTTAAAACCATTTGCCTTAATTGGTCCAAGTCTAGACACATTTTCTTTTGTGGGTTCTTCTGAAAGAGCCTGTTGTGAATCGAGCTGCGGTTGTGCCATGCGCATCAAAGATGGTACATCATCATTACAATACCGTTGCCACATACTCCTGTATGATGACTCAAGGCCGCGTGTAAATTTAGATCCATCGCATAGGGGGGACTTAAGCATGATATTCCGCAATCTCATTCTCAAGTTTGCCAGGGCATTAATATCTGAGGCCAATTGTACAGCAAGCTCCACATATTCATCCTCATTGCTAGCCACCAGATTGCTCAACCCTGAATGAAAGTCATAGATAATGTTCAATTCTCATAAATAAGGTCATGCCAAATATGTAGATACAGAAAGGAAGCATAAAAGGGTCTCTCATCTTTCTGATATGATCACACATGAAAACTGTATGTATAAGATTTTACATGGGAGAAGCATCATCAAAATGTACATCAGTTGTCAAAAATCATTATAAATCCCGTCAGGAGTTATATAACCTTAAAAAAGAACTAGAACATATTTGTAACTTAATTTGTAGGAAATTATAAGATAGTTGGTACTGTCATAGTTTCTCTGTTTATAATTATGGTATGTAGGCAAATGATTTTAGTATTCTTTTGCAAATATCTACAATACATTAAGATTTTTAGAAATTTCCTGTCCAGAATATATTGAAATTTCAACAATATTTAAAAACTTTACATGGATAAAATACGTACCACCAGTTTTGAGAAGACTCACACCAACATTATGAGCATGTACCAAACCTCCCATAGTGACACATGGGACCCCCATGTATAGAGACTCGCATGTGGTCGTTGTTCCTGCATAAGGAAATGTATCCAGGCTAGGAATAACAAGAGATACCAATTAGCCTCGAATATTACAGAACCTAGTATATAGAAACAATGGTCTATTACAAGCAAATCATATGCTTAATTATTTGTATTAGACTAGGGCCAGTACAAAAAAGTTTTTACTATACATGAAGATTCAAAATATAAGAAATTGCCAACTCCACTAGTATTTTTTATCCTGAAAAGATTATCACAATCTCAGCTATGACTTATGGTGGCAATTCCAATCAAATATTTGACACTATAACTGTTTGCAGTAAGAATGAGATTTACAAACCGTTGCACAATTGAATTAAAAGCTGAAGAGCTAATTCATCCCAACCTCAAGATAAGAATAATAGAAAAAGGGTCCACCTGATGTCCATTAAAGAATATGCCTGCATATGACCATGGTTGAGAAGAATTAGAGGCACAAGATCCACGCGTAGTGATTCAAGCCCCAACTTCTCCAGTGTCGACAGAAATTGCAGTCTCACACTATCACAGCAAAAAGGCTTGCACTTCACTATAAGACGAGAATTTGGAACAGCACATAGAATCCTTGCCCAGACTTGCAGAACTTTAGGTGTTATCTGTTGGGATTAAATATATTACTCCTTATAACATAATCTTATAAGCGCAAAATTTAAGATGCTATTTAATTGTTCCCAATACCTTTGCAAGATTGTTGAAGCTACCAAAAGTGATGAAGCCATTAGAAAGAGCAGGTGCTGGAGACACCGGCCCTGCTTCAGCAGAAGGAGTGTAGCACAGAAATGAGTCTGGTAACCGAACTAACTCTTCAACATGCCTGTCACACCAAAAATGTAAAATGTATAAACTTGAGATAAAGATGGGACTTAACTTTGTCTGTGAAAAAAGAAAGAAGAATTGAAAATTACTTCTGTTTTGTATCAAGTGGATCTGCCAGTGCATCAGTTATCCTGTAATCGATGGTAGGCAAACCAGTCGTATTAGGGTAGCCAATCCATGTCACCTACAACTCCACAACACACAATATTGCATGGTTTTAGCAGAAGTAATAGACTAGTGTGTTACATTGTGTTCTCTCATCACGAGTGTAACTCGGTTTCTTTTTAAAAGATACAAGTATTAACAAAAATGATAAAGAACAAAGGGATGAGTCGTTCCTAGAATGCTGAACACACAAGCTACAGTATACAATTCCACTAACTATATCTGAAACGATTAAAAAATAAAAATAAACTCCTCGTGCTCAGAGACCCACCAACCAACCCTAACTTTGAAGTTTGAACCTATCCCGGACTTCCTCTTAACTTCCTCATTATTTCCAAAAAATTAAGTAATCTGATCGAAAGCAACACAAGTGGATGATTTCTTCAGCCTCTAACAGTTTGAAGTCAGAATTTTTTCTAGTTATAAACTTAAGAAATTAAAACTTGGAATAGAAGTGCTAAAAGTAATTAAGCCAGTGTTTGTAATTGTGCAGAGTCCAATTAGATTTATTTGAAAGGTGGCATCCCCGCACTTATATTTCAGGGTATTGTGAACTTCAACAAAAACAAAAAGAATATTATACTACAGTTACTAGTCATGTGTGTGTGTGTATAACTGTATATATATTCAATAAGAAAAAAGAATTATCCACAAGAAGTCCCCACAACTACAGAACACTTTAAACAAATTCCAACTTTAAACAATCATGACGTTGAACTTGTCCGTCAAATCAAGAAAGCATATGGGGTCTGGCAATCATAGGATCAATGAATGCAGTAAGTGTGAAGAGTTTTTTTTTTTTTGTGTACATAAAATACCTGAACAGGTGCAGGCCGGCAAGCCATCATTCCCAACTTGTTATTTGCAGTATGACCGGTAAGTTCCACTAAGATATCAATTTTATCTTCTCTAACTATATTTGCAACCTTTTTCTCATCAATCCCGTAAATATCTCTCCATGTTCCGCCATGCTTGAGGACTCTATCCCTAAATCTGTTTGTTTTTGCATCTCCCTGTCATTTAATAAAAAGAGAGATCACTGAGTAGAGTATATAACAAATTGTTCTAGACTTGCTTCTATAGACAAATTACACAAAGTATGGTCGCAGAGGCAGCAAACTAAAGATGTCATAGTGAAAGCATTAAAAGTAGTTCTACCTTCACAACTGCTGAATAAACCACCACCTTAAAGTTCGCATAGTCATGATGGATAAGTGGTGCTTCAATAAAGTATGATACAGAATGAGTAAAAAAATCAGGAGACACATATCCTATAAGAATTGGCCTTTCTGGATCCTTAATGTTGTCCCAGGATGTATACTGTGAGAATAACTTCATAAAGCGCCTACCCCAGTCACTGTAAGTAAACATTTTAACTCAGGAGACAACAAAAATAACAATTGGACTTTGATTTTGAGTAAATCCATGGAAAATGCAAAAAAATTTCACATTAATAATAAACATATTTCATGTGAATGCAGAAATTTGTGTAAACAGTCTGGATACAAGCAAAAAGAACAAAGAAAGCCGTAAAATTGCTGAAAAATATAAAGACAATCTTATTCATAACTATAGGTAACTGCTGTAAACCAGCTATTGGTTCCAAAATAAGACACTCCGATGTTCAAGAAATAATGTAATTTTGTTTCAGAAGCTTTCTACCAGAGAAAAACTGTGATCTTTAAACAAATTAGGATTAGGAAAGAATACTGGTAAGAAGGTAATCCCTCCGTTTCATATTGTTTGTCATTTTTGAGGTTTTGTATAAATTAAGAAACATAAGTTTTTCACAAATTTACCCTCCAATAAAAAGGAAAGAGAGGAGAGAGGGGGTGTGAGGGAAAATATATTTTTTTATAAAAAAGAGATTATTAGGGGTAAATTGAAAAATAGCAAAAACCACAATCATTTTGAAACAAAATTTAAGTCCAAATGCAACAAACAATATGAAACGGAGGGAGTAACTATGAGTGCACTTGGTTAAGAGCTTGACCTGTGAGCCTCATATAACTTATCATCTCTGCCATCATTTATGTAGTTCATTGCAAGCAACCGATTCTGCAACGTGTGTCAAAAAAATTAGCTAATAAACAAGTATCATAGAGACAAAATATATTCAATCACAGATAATAGAGAAAAAGTTTCCTATATTAATTATCCAAGAAATCAGTAATCAGAAACTGAATAAAATTATCTACATAGACGCGAGCAACTACAGCTAAAGAGATAAAGGGAAAACCTAATAAGTACAAAATAAGATATTTTTAAAACCAGCAAAAATCTATTAGAAGGAAGATCTACTGACCAAGTTAAAATTTTGAATGACCGTAGGTCAACGCCAAAAGAAGGTATACCTGGCCTGCATTACGAGAGTCTGGATCTATTTTGAGACACTGCTCATATGCTTCGACTGCCAGAGATATGCTCCCAGCATCTCTGTAAAGGACCCCTACAGATTCAAAATAATTACTACTAGTGTAGTAAAAGATAATGATAAGATAGGTAAGAAAACAGAAGATTTCCAAAAAAAAAGCAATAAATAACTTCTTTCTTCAAGACTTCAAGTCCACTGAAGAACAAAACAGATCTCTAACCAAGAACACATTTATAGATCATCCATTCATCCCACCCTCACCCCTCCACCACCCTAACCAACAAGCTGGTTATATTAACCTCAAGTTTTAATTTTCTTTTATGGATTTCTCATTATAAGTTATTGTGTATCGGCCTTATTCGTTTCTCAAATTAAGCCATATGAGCACAAATTAAGAGACCTATTAATTAGATCAGAGCTTTTCATGTTTATTTTTGTCTAATAGGGCAAAACGAAAAGACCTAGATTATTATATGCTTCAGCATAAGTTGGATTTGCAACAATAGCCTTCTCAATCATACTCGCAGCAGCATCCATTTTACCCTGTAAATAAATAAGACAGTTAGAATTTCACATTTCAAGCACCGATAGATTCAAAAAATAAACAAGAAAGACTAGACACAAAACCTGGACTGTGTATACTACTCCAAGATTGTTTAATGATTGAGAGAAGTTAGGTTTGATTGATAAAGCCATCTGCAAATGTTTATGGATGTAATAAACAAACAACTGAAATGTAATGTGTTTAATAAAAAAAAATCCACAAGCTCAAACTTGCCTGGTAACACTCTACTGCTTTATCAAGGTTGTCTCGATCTTTATAAATAACCCCTAAATTGTTGCATGCCTCTGCGCAATGAGGATTGAAGTGGAATGCTAGTTCATAAAATACAATTGCCTGCATAATTTGGATGTCACTTGGGAATATGATAATAATATGTGAAAAGTTCCGCATAACAAAAAACATCTTTCAAATGTGGCCTCAATACAAGATAATTATTATGTTAACTTGTGATATTGCTGAATAGATTATTAACGTGGACGTGAAACATGAAACAATGGCAGATGCTAAACATCCTTTAGTAAGGCCTTATGACAAGATTATCTTTCTAAATTAACAGTACGGGATAAAAGCACCAAATTGGAGAATGGCTTTTATTTCCAAATACCATGTCAAACTTCAACATTTCTCCATAAGCAACGCCAAGATTGTACATGGCGTCAGCATAATGCCAATTATAATACAGAGCTTTCTTATAATATGCAACACCCTGGTTGATGTCACCCTCCAATTTGACCTGGATGGAAGCACTGGGTTAATATCAAACAATAATCTTCTCCAGAAACTTGGTAAAATAAATGTGGCTATTAAGTGCAAGAACTATAAGGTGTTGTAATACATTTTTAATCTCAAACAATCAGAAAAATGTATAATAAAAAATTTCTTTCTAGAATAATGAAGAAAAGAAAGACAGTTACAAAAGATGTAATATGAAAAACTTTAATGACGATAACCCATCTGTTTCCTGATCCAAGCAAAATAATCATTTGAAGATCCATGGTCCATCAATTGGGCTGGTGGAAAAACATGTCTAGGAACAGATAGAAGCCACACCTTTGTGCCTAAATCAGTTAGAGCAATGGCCATGTTGTTTCTTGCTATCTCAAAGTTTGGGGAGACAGTTAGACACCTGCATAAAACAGCACAAAACAAACCCCAAAGGAATCAGATGGCTGAAAGTCCACCGAAACCAGTTTATTGACGGAAAGGCAAAAAATTGGCTGAGCACCTTTCATAACAGGCGATTGCCGATTCCAATTCCCCACGATTTTTGTAGATAACACCCATGTTGCAATATGCTTCAGCATACATGGGCCTCTCTATCGCAGCTTTTTCATAGCAGCTAAGGGCAGTATCGTATTGCATCATTTCCGAATAGACAACCCCAAGGTTGTAATACGCAGGCTGCACATTGAAAACTGACACATCAAAATTCAAATGGCTGAATAGGAAATGGAGCAACTACAAAAAAATAAAATTGAAAGCTAGGAATGTAGAATTACAGCATAATGTGAGTCAAGTTTGATAGCTTCATAATACTTCTGAAGTCCCTCTTGAGTATTACCGGCAAGCTTTAAGCCAGTTCCAAGATCCGTTAAAACAACTGCCAAACATTCTGCAGCTGGCTTGTATGAAGGGTCGGCCTTTATAGCTTTCTGATACATCTGCATCAAATCAGACTCATTAATACGAAAGTGACTGACCAACAAGAGAGAAAATCCCATTTAACTTCACCAATCCAATAGAACTGTATGCCAATGCTTGCCGAAGTAACAACCCATAATCAGGTAAATTTGCAACTATGTGACCAGTACTCAGCACTTCCCATGATTACCATCCAGCCAGAATAGGAATCCATAAAACAAGTATTTCCTCTTAGAACAAAATAATTGGATCAACAAGTTTAAGAAAGAACTGGAACAACATCTATCATGAATGTTTGCAAGCATACCTCAACTGCCTCCACCAACCGACCCTCATCTTTATATAAGATTCCAGAGTGTGTGAGAACACATGCATTTTGAGGTTCAAGCCTCACGGCTTCAGCAAAGCTTTCATATGCAAGCCTCCCCAAGTTCTGCATTTGCAGGCAAATCCCTTTGCCAATAAGAGCTTCAACATTTCCACCATCCTTCTCCAACACGCTCTCGTAGACAGCAAATGCATCCATAAACTTATTCCTAGAACGGAGAATGTTGGCATATGATAAAGCATCTTTCCCTTCAAAAGTTTTCTTCAGAGGGCTAATGCCCAGAAAATTTCTGCTGCTAGAAGAAGGTTGTCCTTCTTTCAGGAATACAAGACCATCTTGAGAGTCCCTTACTTTGTCATCATCAACATCTTTTTTTAACAACTCCATCTAACACTTGACAGACAATCTAAGATTCCTGAAACGAGATAATTACATAAGAACATAAAGTTATGAGCGGGTCTCATGTGCACCAGATGCACCATGCAACTCAAGTGCATTTTTTAAACGTGCAACTTGTTTTCCTGAAACATTCAACTTAGTTACACTGAAATGATCAACATATTCAGTGTAAAATAAGTTGAACATTGCAGGAAAACAAGTTGCACATTTAAAAAATGCACAGTGCACCAAGTGCATACAAGACTTGCCTGAAGTTATTTGTTTCACCTGACAAACTAAGTCACCCTTATTCAAAATTAACTATCCATTTTCAAATGGTCAAGAAGTAATAACAGAGCTCTTTAATTTAAACAACAGTAACAAGAATAAAAGAACACATTATGCATTAATCATGCTCTAAAGATATCAGGGGTGTCAAATGTTAAAAAGGAACAAAGCTTTCAGAACCTATCCTAGGCTTTGATGGATAAAAAGACACATATGTCCAATAGTCGTCCGCATCAAATAGTTGCTGGTAGCAATCACTGGACACCTTATAGAACAGTTTAGAAACCCTAAACTATGTTATAAAAAAATTGAGTTGAGGCAATCCCCAACCTTTTGGTTGGTAAAAGTAATCGGTAATGGTCGTAAACCAAATATATGTATGCATAACGATAAGAACCAGAGTAATCAAAAGCAATAATCGAGGGGGTATATATGCTAAAGAAATAGCAAGAGTCGGAGCTTACTAGCAGTTGATTACGAGTGCAGCTGCCTTTAAACACCAACCATAATATGAGACGTTGATAAATACATGACCGTATCGTTTTCTGACGGGGGCTTGGGGGTGGTTTTATATCTCCCAACCAACTACGGAGCCCCTGCTGTCGGTCGGTACGCTACAATCACCACATATACTACAGTACCATATGTTTCAATTTCTTGCTCATCACTTTCTCCCTAATTTCACAATTGCCACTCGCTCACTCTTTTGGTTTTGGACAGGCAAAACTTATTTATTTTTATTTTTTGATCAAAATAATTTCCATAGATTTACATTATTAATTTCACATTGAATATTTTAAACATTTATTTATTCTAATTAATTATGTTCAATAGTAATTATATTTTTTAATATTGTACATGTACGATATATTTATTTACATATGCATTATTAAATTATAAATAATATGTATTTTTTAATTAATGTATTTTCAATTGTATAAAATGTTGATTAAAATATTGTATTTGATACTATGAAAAATATATTATATTAGACTTATTTATAATATTAAAGCTGCTGAGTTTAATATTTTACTTTCTCCAGATTTTACTCCGAAGCAGCTTCTTGATTGATTTCGCCATCAAGTCGATGAAGTTTTTGAACCATAAACCCGACCCAGATTTAATTAATAAATATAAAAAAAATATGTTTTGTTATGACCCGAAACCATAACCCGAACCGAGAAACCCGACCCAGTCCAGAACCCTATTAAATAAGTGAATAAAAATAATTAAAAAAATAAAAATTAAATAAATTTATGAAATATACACGTAGTGGCTAAAAAATAAATAAGAAATTAAAATAAAATTCTTGTGGCGATTGACTGATTGACCAACTGGCTGGAGTCGGTTTTGGGACTAATTTCAAAATAGAGCGAAACTTATAGGGGGAAATTAAATTCTGAAAGCTACATGACCAAATACAAAACGGAGCAAAAAATTATTGGGCTACAAAAAATTTAATCAATAAACAAAATGATTGTTAAACTCCATATCTAATTTAACCAGAGTTTATTTCTCAAATGTAAAATGTTGACTTTACAGAGTATAAATAGGAATTGGAAACGATGAGAGGCATCAGAGGCATGTGCCTATCACATGTTATTCCTAACAGAAAAACTGAATTCTAAACAACCTAACTAACCATGCCTTATGCGGTTTAAATTGAAACTGATTACAAAGGGTATTCCTCCTAGATGAGGCATACTGTAACATGCTCCAGTTGATTATGGAGTATCCCGAATAAATAGACCGAGATGAGTGCACAATGTGCGAAATCGCGAAGGGGACAAGGATTTCGTTAGAATGTCTGCTGGCTGATCTTCAGTGGAGATATATCGAACATCGAGCTCTTGGGCTTGAACCTTTTCACGAAGAAAGTGCACATCGGTTTCAATATGCTTTGTACGAGAATGAAAAGCGGGACTAAACGCAAGAGTGATTGCGCCTTGATTATTACACCACAGAATGGTAGGCTTACGTAGCGGAAGTCGAAGTTCAGTGAACAATGAAGTAATCCAGATTAAGTCAGTCGTAGCAACAGCCAAAGAACGATACTCAGACTTCGTACTACTGCGAGCAACAACAGACTGCTTTTTAGAACACCAGGACAACAAGTTATTTCCCAGCATTATACAGTAACCAGTGGTGCTCCTCCTATCATCCAAGCTTGAGGCAAAATCTGCATCTGCATAACCTTGCAACTGAAAATTAGTAACAGGTGTAAAGTGTAAACCAGAGTGAAGAGTACCTTTTAGATACTGAATGACCCGTTTACAAGCACCCCAGTGATTCGTAGTTGGATGAGCAAGGAATTGACTGAGTTTGTTAACACTAAAGGCAATATCAGGACGAGTAAGAGTGAGGTATTGGAGAGCTCCAACAATGCTCCGATAAAGAGAAGGCTGATCAAAGGGGGGAGCTGTCTTGTTGAGACAACTTGATACTAGGACAAGAGGGAGTGGGACAGGACTTGCAAGAGGAAAGATTAATACGTTCAAGAAGTTCTTTAACATACTTGGACTGTGATAGTTTGATATTGTGAGAGGAAACAGATGTTTCAATCCCCAGAAAATAGTTAACCTTCCCCAGATGCTTTAAGGAAAACTGTTGATTAAGAGTGCGGATGAGTTGAAGAATAGATGTATTGTCATCACCAGTAATCAAAATATCATCCACGTAAACTAACACCAGCATCATTTTCCCATTCTTCATCATGTGAAACAAGCAGTGAACAGAAGATGAATGAACAAAACCTGATTTCACCAAGAAACCCTTCAAGGTATCATATCATGCCTTGGGAGCTTGTTTGAGGCCATATAGAGTTTTAACAAGTCTGCACACATGAGTAGGCTTACTTGCATCCTGAAATCCTTCAGGTTGTTGAATGAACACTGTTTCTTTCAAAGTACCATTCAAGAAAAGCATTATTTATGTCAATTTGTTGAACTCTCCAACCCTTGGTAGCAGCAAGAGTGAAAATGAACCTCAAAGTAAGTGGTTTAACAACTGGAGAGAAAGTATGGAAGTAATCAACACCAGCATTTTGCTGAAATCCTCTAGCCACCAACCTTGCCTTATACTTGTCTAGAGAACCATCAGCCTTAAACTTCACCTTGAAGATCCACTTAGTAGTAATGAGGTTCATATGAGGGGACCAAGGCACCAACTACCATGTTAAACTCCATATCTAATTTAACCTGAGTTTATTTCTCAAATGTAAAATGTTGACTTTACAGAGTATAAATAGGAATTGGAAACGATGAGAGACATCAGAGGCATGTGCCTATCACGTGCTATTCCTAACAGAAAAACTGAATTCTAAAAAACTTAACTAACCATGCCTTATGCGTTTTAAACTGAAAACTGAAACTGATTACAAAGAGTATTCCTCTCTAGATGAGGCATACTGTAACAATGATAGTATTTCAAGATAGAAGCTGGTAAAGAATAGAGGGTGAATGACAAATCATTATATAAATGTTTAAAAAACTTTAACCATGCAGTATAAATTTACAAGTACCGTAGATGAGATGATTTTTTTTCCCTATATTGATATTTAGAGATGGAAATTTGGGCCGACGGGTCTAGTCAATTCAGCCTGTTGAGATAACACAATTATATAAAATTTAAAGTTCAATAACACAATTATATAAAATTCAAAGTCCAAACCTAAAATTATAAAAAAAAAATATATAAAAAATAACAGCTTGCAACATAGCAAATAGGAGCTGCATGGAAGACTAATTTGCACAAAAGGGTTACACATGGGTACAAAAGCCTAGACCGAAAGCCAAATTTACAACAATATATATATTTTTTTGAGCGCAAATTTACAACAATATTTAAAATATTGTTTTTGACTTATTTTTTACTCTATACAGAATATATTAAATAGCTTATACCCAATTCTCTGTTTTAAAATCAACCTCATTTTTAAAAGATAGGGCACATTACCAACGCTATGCAATAATAATGGATTAAAGTATGTAGTATATATAGACTGTAAAGTGTATAGTAGTAAAACTAGACAAATTGCGTCTAAATAATTCAAGAAAATAATGACCAAGAAGCTGTGTTTGGAGAGAAACTATAATGCCAACCGACATTTAAATATTTTTCAGAAAAACTAACAAGACGCACATAATAGAGACTTCAAGTCCACATCCCTTTCGAAATGTACCAGAACATTGGCAAACACAATATACAAGTAGACAACATGTATGTGGGTCCGCAATGTTGAAGTATCTGTTCTCCGAATTTCCGATTTTACAATATATTCAACGAATCCAGCTGATTTATAATCAGTTCCAATTAAATTAAATTGATTTTAAAATCCAATTTTTAGAAGGAAACGTTTTTGTGAGACTAATAAGGTATACTTGTTATATTTTTTAATTTTTTTGACAAGTAACTGTAATTGTGATGCAGAAAACCAGGCAACTCTCAGAAAAAATCCAAATATATTCTTGAAATAACTAAAAAAAAGGAGGAATGGTGCAGCAGTAGCAGCTACTGTAGTGTGTCATGATTTAGCAAAGGTTCGATTCTTCAACTTGATTTTAATCTTATGAGACGAAGGGGCAGTTGCAGCAGCCGAGCTGCCATCGTTATTTCTGTTGACAACGACATTTGCTTCTCCTGCTGCACTAGTCCCAATGCTGTGTAATTTCGCAACCATATTATCTTGTCCACCAGTCTGGGCTGGCTGTTTTGGTTTTATAACCCCCGATGATTCCTCGACGGACTTACCCAGCTCTTCCCTATTACTATTAGCAGGCATGGCAAGCAGTTTGGCCATTTCCTTCTCTTTTCGCTTTTTTTCCTTCTTTCGTCGCTTATGTTCCATGCGCTCGGGGTCGTCCTTTTTGCGCTTCTTCTCCTTGTCTTTCTTCTTCTTCTTTTGCTCTTTCTGTGGCTCTGCAGCAGTATCAATTTTTCCAGTGCTGGTAGTAGGTACTTGATCTGAGTCAGGCAAACAAACTTTGCTTGAATCTGCAGTACACTCTAGTTCCTTGACAAGAAGAAGATCCTCCATGGGTTTAGCACTGCCTATAGTGGCGGTTACTCTAGAACCCACATCCTCCTGCCATGAATTTGCATCCTCAAACTTGTGATTACCAGTCTCTGCAACAGAAACCCAACTGCTTGCACCACCATCACCATTTTTATGGGCTCTGGTGGCCTTATCAGCAGGAGGATCCTCCACCCGACTAGATTGCTTCACCTTTATCTTTAGCCTTGGCTTCTTCATTTCATGACTGTTACTTACAGTATCAGCTTCCCCAGTCACCAAATTATCACGCACAAGGCAAACCACAGGCTCTGTTTCTTGACGACTGGAAAGATAAGTATCAGCTTTTCTGGAGGCCTCCATATCAAGTAAAGTGTCAGACTGAGGAAATTGCTCAATTGGTTCACCACCTTCACTAGGCATATCCAATTTTGGCATCACAGCTTCACCATCTTCACTAGGCATATCCAATTTAGGTATCATGAATTCATCTCCGGGAACATGTGATGCTGAGTTCTTTTGCTCACAAGGAGCGTCTGCCATATGTTGAGTCATCTGAACCAGTGAAGTATCAGGTAAAGGAGGAGTAGATTCATGATTTCCAAGAAAAGCTTCCGTATAACCTTCCGGAGGAATCTCATGTGCACAAGAAGCCTCTGGACTCTTGGATTGCTGCTTAACAAGAGCGGCAAATAGGTTTTCAAGTTCCTTACACGTTTTTCTATGTCCCATCCTAGTCTCATCTCTTGGAACCCCATAAAGTGTTGCAGCCCTGCAATCATACATCATCACTAATCATTTTCACAACTAATCCATCACCAAAGAATCCATACCCACATAAAACGTGAAACGGAACAATTGTTAATATACTTCGAGAGAAAGGAGTGAAAACACTTGAACATGATGCTGCTAAGATATTCAATTTTTAGCTGCGCCCATTTCTATCAGTAAATAGGAGAAAAATATTTTGACATCAAAAGTAGGGTGATTTTTGAGATTTCACCTGCTTTTCCAAAAAAAATACAACTCAAGCAACAGGAACTAATTCTGAAACAGCTACAGACATGTACATCACCAACTTAATTAATGCACAACTTTACTGCCTCCGCTTCTAATTATCTGTCTGATTTTATCCATTCACATAAACCAATTTGTCATTAAAAGACTATCATACCCTTATTTATTACTTCTTGATGATATTATAAGTTAATTACAACAAGATGGTTAGGAGTATTGGTGGAAAAGATGGCAACTTTTTCTTGATATTAGCAAAGTGACAAATAACTAGGACCACCATTTTGGATAGAAACGGAGGTAGTACATTTGTTTATCCAAATAAATTCAAACCCTTGGCTAATCAATCAATCCCATCAGCAATCATTTAAGAGTTTATTCCTACGTCACCGCAATTTTGTTGAACAAACTAATAATATGTAGCAAACAAAAAATAATGCATGATTATAATGAGAATGCAAGTATTACCTTCCGGCAAGAACTTGCAAAATGCAGAAAATGTAGTGACGAAGGGCAATATTGTTGAAAGCCAGATGGCTCTCAAGCAAGTGCAAGAGAGCAACAAGTGTCTCACTCTTTACATCATTGACACAATTGGACCGGCTAGTCATCTGGCATAGGCGCAAAGCACAGACAACCAATTTGGTTTGTCCTGTAAAAAAAGAATATGAGCAGATTCAGAATGCAGAGCATGCTAAGCTGTATTATAAGTTTACAAAAATAACCAAAATTAAGGTGTGCATGATTATCACAACACAAAAACAACTACTCTTTCGGACATACGAGGAAAGCAAGAATGGTGGGGCAAAAGCAAAGTAAATGGAAATTAAGAAACCTCGCAGAGATGTCTCGTCATTAAGGTATTTGATTAACAGTGTAAGTGCTGCATCAATTCCTTTACACTGAAATTCAAGTTCAAGAAGGGCCTTGCTTGCAGCAACCTGAATTTGCCATGTCTTTGATACCCGATATGGTTTAATAAGTTCAATGACATGATCCTGGATATGTGAGCATATATGATTCAGCAAAGACTCAGTTAAGCGCACATTCAAAAAAGCAGGAAAGAACTTACCAGAGGTATGAAGTCTGATAATTTAAGTGCCATTTGAGTCAGTGACTGCATACAGCAGACAGTCAACATCCCATTATGACTTGGCATCAACCTATCATTCACAATTTAGAGAAAAGTTGAGACTTACACACACCACACACATACTTTTTGCAACTAAATAAATAGTGGTACCTGTCTAATTGCAACTGGCATCAACTTGTTATTCACAATTTTAGAAACAAAAGCATTTTGGATAATTCCAAAAACTACCCTTAAAGTTTTATCTTTTACGAGAAAAAAACACTATAAAGTGTGTAAGCTACAAGTATCACCTTGATGTTGTTTCTAATTTACATATTGGACCTATTGAAGGGGCTATTAGTGAGATATACAAACTCTAAAGGGAGTGTGTGGCGTACCTCAAAGGAGTATTTATAATCTCTAAACATAATAGGGTGTATTGTTTTTATTAGATCAATTCTCAAGTTCTTGTAATTGTCAGAGTTTTACATAAACAGATATTTTTTGTAGCAAACAATCAATTTTGATACCTGTCAAATTGCAAGAGCCGATCAAGACGCTTCAGCAGAGACGGTAAGTGACTGACACTCTGAGACGAGATCAAGAAGCAGCAGAATGTTAAGCTACATAATGAACCAAAACATTGCTCGCCTCTCTGTACTTAGTTAGTAACAGCATTATATAAGATAGAAACAACCTACTCGAAGCGTAAAAACCAAAATAAAAAATGATGACATAACATTAAAAAAAAAATTCCAACACATCTATACAACTAGTTCCTTTTATATTTATGGATTTACGTCCAAACTTGAAATTGATACCTATAGACCTGATCAAATCTTATTCAGACAATAAGTATCATTGTAGTAGATTCATTCAGTATCTGAGTACCCATCCATGTACTGAAACAAAACTAACTTTTCAGTACAAAGAAAGTACATGCCAACAACTTCCAGGAAAAGAGCATGTCAAAAATCTGCAAACAATTTTTTTTGCAAAGAAAATATTGTCAAATAATTTATTACATCACAAGAAGCCTTATATTGGAAGCATGGGTATATGTCCACTCCAAATAACAGAAAGATGATTGGCTTGTATGAATTCAACACACTAAAGGAATAACACACCAAAATTGCAAAAATCATATCCATTCTTTTATGGAAGAAACAAAACAAGGGACGAGAAAGGGAGAAAAGTAACATAAAAAACAAGCGACATTATCAGAATAGCCCAGATCATATACCTGTTGTCCAAATTCAAGTTCACCAACAGCCTGGACCAATGCAGCTACCCAGAAAACATCCGAGTATGAGTTCCCACTGTTATCATTGTACTACAAACATGATAGAACCCAGTATTAAAATATAGTATTTCATCACACACACAAAAAAGAAAAAAGAATTGAAATCAAGGAAAGAAGTCCAGCAGAGAGCAGAATCCGTTATAAGAGAAACAACCAGACAAGAACATTTTGATTCAGAAACCAACAAGAAACCTATAAATTTAACAGTAATGTAATGATGCATTTCCTCACAACCTATACCAAAAATAATGATTTGTCCATGACAGACCAAAATATGTTCCACGTAGCCAGTTCTACATAGGCCTCCCACATAATCACAACTTACAGCGAACCATAACCATCATTCAACATCAGTTGGATTACCTAACAAGTTCATAGAACATCAACTCTCTGTGAAAATTAATAAAGAAATAGATACCTTCAAAAGTTCCAAAATAAACTCAACAGCTTCTCTAGGGCTCTTTTTGTCTGAAGACCTGACCATAGCTATGGCATGCGGTATTGCCTGAACATTTAAAAGTAAAAAGCCGTTTAGTCTCATTGGAGTAATAGCTGGATAATATATCCTCTGCATTATCAGCACACAAATTTGTTATGATCTTCTTCATTCACTAATTGTGTCCTTCAGTTCAACAGATTTACGATTTCATCTTGCTAAATAAAATCAGATTCTGATATAGAACCCTGAGAAGAGGCAATATAGGACCGTGAAGGAGTGAGCACTATGTTAATAGGCAAAACCAGATTAATCTGCTAAGACAAGAGAATTTGTAAACACTCAGCAACAAAAGTAAGTGTCCATATTGTACATATGAAGGCTGTATATAAATAGTGCGCACACACACAGATAAGCATCCTACAAATCATATATAGTTCTGTCCTCCAACAGACATATTGACACAGCCAGTCAGATATAAGTGGTGAAGTGTTGAAACTCGATGAAAGAACAATAACGATATGGAGGGATGTCTGGGAAAGTTGGATTTAAAGGTACTGAATAGGTAAGCTGGATTTTAGATTTGTGTGTATACTTGATGAAAGTAACCTTGCAGAAAATTAATGAGACGAGAATGAAACCCAAGGTTCAATTGCACCATAATCACAACAAACACAATATTATAGAATTACCAAAGGTACCAATACACAGCGTTCACTTGATACAATATCTATAAAGTAAAGACAGACTTCAAGCATGAAACTAATAGTCTAAAAGTGACTGACACAAAAAGGTCAATTAGATGTGAACTACAAAATACAGGTGCTATTGTATCTGAAAAAATATCACATCCTACCTCAGTGTATTACCTCAAGTACAAAGTACTCCTGGAGGTCGTGAAAGTCATTTGGCCTATTAATGAAGAAGAGCGTGAAATTAACAAATTGACTTGATGATTCCATAAAATTATTTTGAATTCTATTCATAGTTAAAGAATCTACCTGGGAAGACTGATGTCTGTATCAAATCCCCGACTTTTATAGAAGTTGATCAAATGTACTAAGCCAGCCCAATCAGTTTCCTGATAAGACAGTAAAGCAAACTATTAAAATGTAAATCACAAATTAGCAAAACAAAATAAAACATAGAAAAGATACGCAACAGGGTAGAAGAACGACATTGACAAAATTATCAATTATGTCACTGATAAATGTGGCAAAATAATCACTATAAAGTGGGAAGAACTATCCTCATGACTAATCATTACATAAAAGAACAAATAGATATGACACCGGATATAAAAAAAAATAAAAATCAACTTATAGCAACAAGCACATAGTGAAAATATGAAAGGAAAAAAAACAAACAAGCACTCACATGCATGAGTCATCTCATATGATATGCATAGACATGACACATGCAAAGCAACTTCACACACATTCATCTCAAAATCATAGTCATGTTCTCAGGCTCATGCAGAAAGATTTCATTGCCAACAAAATTTTCAAAAGAATCAAATCATGCTACAAGTGGATAAAGGGCAAATTGGTTAATTTAAACTTCCAAAAAAAAAAATGAAATATTTATAAAATGGAAAGAGCTCTAAATATACCTCGCATGCAGTAGTAGCCAATGCATATGCAGCCTGTATGCGGACTCTCCAGAAAGCCTGAATGACATTAATGGAGACACAAAATTGAGCAGACACAGATAAGTGATGCAGTAGTACATACAAACATTATGGTAGAAGTATGGAAAAGGACCTTGGAGTCACTGAGAAGATTATTCAGAGCGTTAACAACAGAAAATGAAAGTTGTGGCAGTGCCTCTAATACTTCTATAGCTTGTGCCTGAGCAACAACATCCTTGTCCTTCTCCAACTGATTTATCTACAAAAGCAGACACAGCGCCATTCAGGTTTTTGACTTAGAGCAACAGAATGAATGGATCGTTCTACTTCTCTTGTTGCAAGAGGAAGGTAGTTTTGTTATTCATTTCATCTAATTCTCAATCTCTTCACATGGAGTCTTGAATATAACAAATGTAGAAAGTACATTAAACAGAGTACCGCAAATGGAGATCTCAATGCTGATATTTCTATTATACATTTTTTAAAATAAGAAACAAGATATAAAATGCAGAAGGATGAGTGATCCCTCCAAGTAATGCAAGGAGAATACAACGCACAACTCCAACCAAATCAAATGCAAAAAATAAATTGAACTCCTTATGACTTGACAACCACCACGACATCCTAACCTTGACCTTGTCCCAAACCACCTCTAAGGGTTCCTCTCAATCCTTAAAATCCTATTATTGCTAACCATGAGGACCAACAAACAGCTGGAATTATTGCCCCCATACAATTAGAAATAGCGACACAGATTAAGAGAAACACAAAATCCATATTAGTAGAGAACCTATTGAATCACATAATTATTTTTCTGTGATTTAGATCTGCTTGTTTTATCTGATCTGCTTGTTTTATTTTTACTTCTATAAAAAAAATTATAAGAAACAGAAACTTTTATTGCAAAAATTAGGGATTAGAGATCCCTATCGAAGTTACAAAGGATATTTTACAATGCAAAAGACCAAATCCTAGTTACATCTGACAACAGTATCCCTTTAAAGATATTTTGACGCATAGACCATGAAGCAACCTTAAACTCAATCCTATCTCAAACATCATCTAAAGATTCACTACTATTCTCCAAGATCCTCTTGTTCCTTTCTAACCAAATAGACCAAAGGACTACCGAAACAACAATCCTCCATAAAAACATTCCTTTTTATTAATAAAACCTCCCAAATACTTTGGAGCAACACCAATATAGATTCTGGTGTAACCATTTGAATACCCAGTTCTCCCATCACCCTGTATCACAACTTCCGAGGGAAGGAACAATGCATACATTTAACCTGATATAAACACTTACCCACATTTGGACAGGTTGGTTAAAATTTACTTCAGCAAGATACTCCAGTTCTGGATCGGCACGGAGCCATAGTATGGGGGATTCAGAACTGCAGTACCCATATTGATAAAATGTTAGTAACGTAGTACAGCTGGGTTAAAAGGAAGACATGCATAAAAGCAGTACACATACTTAAGTCGCACATCAGTCAAGGCGGCCACAGCATCACCATTGTCATCAGAACCATCAGCCTTGGAGCCCTTCTTGGTTTTCTGAAAGCGCTTTGCAGCAAGTTTTGAATGACATTGAATTTCCAGCAATTGCCATGGCTCACCAGCCATTGGTAGAATAGGGTGGTCATACATGCCATCCAGCTCATGCACCCTAATACTCATCATCCCTGGCCACCCAACTCCCCCTTCTCGATTTTCAGAATCAGGATTTATATTATCAATACCTACCCATGACTCAGGCCTAGAAGTACAGCCACGCAGTACAGCTAATTCCACCATATTTTTCCTCTTGTTATAGGAGAATCCCATCCTAAGTTGAGGTCAAACCGTCAAAAGTCAATAAGAATATTTAGCAGTCAAATGACACTCTAAATAACAAGCAAATACCCAAGTGTCATACTTCAGAACTGGACAACCACAGGATCCAACCCAGCGAGGAAAAAATTCCTTAAGAAATGGGCGCTCAAGATTTCCAATTTTATTAGCAAAGTGTCGGAACTGCCAGAGCAAAACATGATCAACAATGGATTAATTAGAATCTAAGCATGGTCCCACCTATGAATGCAAAACTAAGAAAGAATGCAAAGCCTGCAGTTCTACCTCTTTGGTGCTTAGAGTTCTCAATGAACGATTACCATCTCGAGCCCTCAAAACAATATTTTGTAGAATCTGTAGATGGAGAAGATAGCTGTCATAAAGAAACTCGTATGTCTTATCGGATATTTGATAAATGAATTAAAATAACCAAAAAGGAAAACCCCCGAAAGTGCAAACGTAAAGAGAAGGAAATCAAAATTTCATTCATGTAGTAAAATTCCCGACTAACAACAAGGGATTTGACTTGTCTGTTGCTACCCTGAAGTTAATATGAATTAAGAAAAACCTTCTTATTTTAAAAAATTAAAAATATTATGAATGATATATGTATCAGCTACTGAAGTGAGATCCAAATTCGTTACTTCGAAATTAAATGATTGCCCCATGAAGGAAAGACCTAAGACTAAGCATAAGAATCTAAAACAAGCCCATTTAATAAACTTCAAGCAATAACTAGCATAACACCATTGTAAAGACTTCAACAGGGATTTTATAGCAGGAATACAAAATCTATCCACAACTCCAAGAAGTGAAGAATAATATATATAGGAACTAGGAAGCCTTTTCACACGAGTCGTGGCCATAAAAATGAAACAACTAACATTTACCTGTGAACAACTTTATATAATTGAAGTCAAGATTTGAGGTTCTTACTTTACGGAAGGACTCGGGACCCATCTGCTTTTCCAGCATTTGAAGGACAGCAACCTATAATAAAAGACAATTGTTAAGACAAAAGCAGAAATGTCCCAACGTAAATCAGTTTAACCAAGCAAAATAAAGCTTACAGATTTCCATGATCTTATTTTCCCGTAAAAACCAATACACTGGGTTCCATACAAGTCCTTACAAGCTGGACCGTAGCTTAAGGCAGTTGCACCACTATCATCTGCTTGGCAAACAGCACAGTTGGCCTGCATTAAAAGCCAAAACAGTAGCAAAGGTTACATCGACCAGATCTTAAGTTCAGTATTATTTTCTTGGTAATTGACTGAATGGCTGAACCAACATATTGCACACACATATGTGCAGGGTATGTATAACAATATATGTTCGAATGATCATCATGATGCGGACAATCACTCCACCCATCCCACTAAACATTGGGTTATAATACTGATTTATTGTGAGGTGAATTTAGCTAGAACTTTGTCCTCAATTCTCATTCAAAGGGTATGGCTTAAGAAGGATCCATGCTTAGTAGTAGACCCAAGGAGTGATTACTATTCAAAATTATATGAATAGTAAATACTAAAAGAAATATCACTAACTGATTACCAAATCTTAAATGGCTTTCGTCAGTTCCTGTGAAAGACATAGCGTCTTTTAAACTCTTTACGGATTTCCTCAGTGCATACACTCTCATTAGATAAATTATCACAGCCAGCTGTTGTCATTGCACATTCCACATTCTTCTCAAATTCAATTCATTATATAAAATTGATAATTGCACGCATCAAAGCAATTCTCGACATGTAAATGTTGAACAATTCTTGCTAGTACAAGGAAGTGAAGATATTTTCATATGATTGAGTGCTAAAGTATTATTTGTTACTTCATAGAAAAAGAAACAATCTCAAGCATCATATGGAAGAGGTACATCTCATTATATCAGCTAAAAAAAATGATACAGATTATCATATGGGAATTCAAAAAATACAAAACCAAAGAGATATGGTATTTGTGTGTGCCTTAGGTATTCTCTACCTACCCACTTATGCAAGTTTTAGGCATATATACCCTTTTGTTTAAGGTTGTTAGAGCTTCTCCTCAGACTATGCCACTATGGCAAGGACTAATTCAGTGGCTGAGCACCTAGAGCTCAAATATTGGCTAGAAGAAGTATTTCCTAGTCACTGAACAATATCACTTGTAAACAGTGAATTTTATGCAAATTACATGACATGTACAGATAAACATGTTTTCCAATTAACATATATATAAGGAGCATTGAAGGTTTTAGTGTTCCATTACTTTCAAAGTGACTAAGTCCCCATCATAGCAGCATATCATCAGCCAAACATAAGAAATATAAAAAATTATCATAATTTATGTAATGTTGAAATAAAATTAAACCTTGTATCTTCTATAGCGTGCTTCATTGTTTCCCAGGAACCTCTTAATAAAGGAATCAGTGAGAAACCCCGCAAGACCATCTACCAACCACTCTGACAGAATATATTACAGCAACAATATCATATCGAGGTTTTTCACAATTAGTCAATTACTCGTGCAAACATAAAGATTAATATGTTACCATCGTTTGGAGTTTCAGGAGTAATATATACCCCAAACCACTGTCTAGCAAGGGCATAAGCAAGTTTAATCCTTGTCTCTATAGTCTGTGCAGTCAATCCATCATCAGACACAAAAATGATAAGAGAAAGTACGTTTTAGAGAGCACCAAAAGCTTCATTTATTTCATTCTCATTGATCGCAATGTGTTATAAGTGGTTTTAAAAACCGGTTTTTGAATTCTAAGGGATTTTGAAATCTTAATATATAGGTGTGTGTTTGTTATGGGATTTTAAGTAGGGGTTAACTTTGTGTCAAATCAATATGCAAGAGTGAATGGTGTTTTATTATATTGTTGGTGGGTGTAATTTTAATGATTGAATGATATGATTTATGATTTAAATATATTAAAGTGTGCGGAGAGAGAATTGATTGCATGGGAAAGTGTGGAAGTAGGTTTGTAGGTGTTGTAGTGGTGGTTTTATAAAATCGGGTTTCAAAATCCCGAAATAGAACCGATTTTAGATTTATAAACCCAAAACCTGGTTTTTAAAGCCCAAAACAAACATCACCAAAAGGTCTAATGTGACACCAAAACAGGAAGGTTAAAGACTAAATACACTGCTTACAGAGGTCAATTATTTCATAAGCATACCTGATCAATGAGCTTCTCGTCAAACAACAGATGAGAACTAAAGATACTCATAGAAGCTCCCAAACTCCATGCAGATACTATCATCTCAGGAGCAATAAACACTTGTGTGTATGACCCAAATGGAAATGATGCAGAGAGGTGATCCTCATAGTAGCTGTTGATAAGTATACAAGACATCAGATAGAGTCATTCGAAATTTCAAGAACTTCAATATTGATCCTCACAAGTCACAAGGGCTATCAAACTCTGCTTATATTGTGGAGGGGACACAATAAGCAAGGGAAGATCAATATTAGGTGATACCTGAAAGCATTGAAGAAAAACACCACTGTATTCTGCAGCTTTGACAAGTTAGAAGGTAGACAAAAGCATGACAGCAAACCACGATGTCGATCAGGAAGAATTTCAAATGGCGCGACTGCCAGAGATATCCACTGAGCAGCCACAGGAACATCCAGTTTATAAACATAAGTCTTCCGTGGTGGATCATCTTTGGTCAAAACCTACTAGAGGAAGAATTTGTTAGAGGCATTTAATAAAAAGAAAATATTTTCTTAAGAAGGGTGTTTTTGATAAGTGTTCTACCAAAAGTAACAAGAAAGATAACTGTGGCATAGAAACATCATCACTATATCTCAATATGACTTGCACTATCATATATCTAGGCAAAGCTATGTGAAAGCAATGATGAGAGCACAAATCTACAAGCATACAACTTCGATGTAGTGGTTTCTTATGCTAGAGACCAATAATTTTTCCTACTTCCACTTTTGCCAAAATTGCAAGATATCTATCACTCGGTGATCTCTCCACCTCTAAAAAGTCTCCTCATCTTTGCACAAGCTTATAGCAAAAGAGCCATCTCTTTTCATAAGCACGCCCTAATTATTCTTTTTGGTGAAAGACAATCGAAAGATCATGGGGAAGTAGAGATCTCTGCAGCTTTGCTCTTATCAGGGTGGGTGGTTCAATTCAAAAATTTCCCGCAAACTGTACTAAGTAGAGATCTCTCCAGCTTTGCCCATATTAGAGTAAGTGGTTCAATTCAAAAATTTGCCAGCAACCTGAATTTGTACTTATCATCCTTAGTAATTTGATTGCCTGATGTGTTCTCAATAAAGTTGTTGCCTAAATATTCTTATCTGCATTAATGACCCCACCCACATACCAAAAGAATAACCTTTATTTTACCTGATGAAGTAAGGTTCCGGAGCTAACTGCCACGAGGTTACTTGCCAATGTAAATTCCAGGTCATAGCTGAGCAAAAATACAGAATAATTTAAGATGGGCATAGAATACAATGTCGTTAAAATGTTAAAGTTGGCAATTTGGCCAGGCAAATACCAGCAACACTGCAAACTGTCATCCAAACAAGGAAACCAACATCGTGCACGCCTCAACTGGTTATCTGTATGCAGGACATCACCGTTAAAATGGATGCCTGTCTCTGCCTTCTCTACCCAATACTCAATACGCACGTGTTTCACATTCTGCACCGGCCTGCTAAAAATATAAAAGACAGCTAAACCTCATAATCCTGTCTGAAGAAGAATATAATAATGTAGTTGGGCACGATCTCCAGAACCAACCTACTACACATAGTAGTTGCATGCATAAAAAGAGAAAAAAAAATTCCTTAAATTTCCAGACTCTGTTATTCTGGCAAAAGCGCAAACTAAAACTAGATGGCATTTTTAGTAAATCAATTTGTCTTGATAAGAAAGAAACCGTTGGCGCCTATTTGAGGCAATCGGAAGTCGAGTTTTCAGGTTTTTAGAGTAACTACATGCTAAGACATTGGTAGTGTAATATAACAATGACACCAAGCATCTATCTGAAACAAACATATATGAATTTTATGACCCAAGATTTACCATGAAGCCAGGCTTCACATGCTTGCTTTTGCTTCAGTAAAGAAAAGAGAAAGCATTTACTTTTCTGGATATGTGCTGTTGATGATTTCAACAGAGAAACGACTCACTTAAATAACATGAAGAAAGTCCACGGAAATTGAACTATCAAAAGTTCTAGAGGGGAATCAAACAAAATAGTGTTGATAGGCTTTCCCTCGTTAAGTTTGTTCAAGGAACAAAAGATTAAAGTTGCAAAATGAGCTTATAATAAAGTCATGAATCCTCCTCTCCTCACAGCATGCTTTTGATGTAGGAAAAATGAAGAAAATACTATAGATGATGAATATCACGAATATGGAATAATTTCACATATTTCAAACGTATTAAATCTTTGCTTAGTCTCTAAAACCAAGAGGATTTGATAACAAGTTAACAACTAAACAATAATATATACTATAACCTTATTGTAGAACTGAGATTTGAGTGTCATTGATTATTCTGTCTCCTCTAAAATATTTAAGAAAAGGCAAAAGGGATAAGATTTGGATCTCACTGCACGGACATGCTAAAATCATATCACCATGGTAAACATAAAAATAGATGTTGTCCACACATGAAGAGTTTAAAAGTTCCATAGAACAAAACATCTATACACCAAAAACCTAAGCAGCAGACAAATAACCATTTAAATACCTGCTAGCATCAGCAGAGGCTGGTTCCCCATTGTCCAACTGCATATATTCTACTTGATTGTTATCAGTTTTAGTAGTCTTGCTACAACTTATCATCAAATTTGGGACTAGTTCAGTATCGAGAGATGACAAATACGAGGAGCCAGAAGCATCAGCAGCTGAAGTGGCTGATGAAACCACACACCATCTGTCACTTGGGTTCAGATCGTGATAATGAGGGAAGATTTCAAATCTTGCTGGTTCCCCATCAACTGTAACCTTCTCAATTGCCAAATTATCAGCATGTAATTTCACGATTCCGCTGTCCGGTATAGCTATCTGCAGTTCTGTATACCTGATATCACAGATGGAATAGTTCAAAATAAAAAAAGTGGCCTATATGGAAAAAATATAGACAAACAACCCAAAATGTTATGAATGCAACCAAGCATTTCAAGTTTTCAACACTGAAACCCCACATGCAATGGTCAAACGAAAAAGCACTCTGATAATTGGTTAACTAGAAAATGTGTCAAACTGACATTCTAACTACTACATTTATTTGAAACTATAAAACCTTAAATCACCAGGAATAAGAGTCACTATGACATTTGCAATCTGTTAGCTCACTTAAATTCTAAGTATAAGAAATGGGAAGGAGTTAAATCGAGAAAGAGACCCGTAGATTCGACGGTTGTCCATGTCAATGGACAAACAGAGCTTCTGATGCTTGACAACTGCCTCTGAGTTACTATTATCTCCATCTCTCTGCTCTTCGTTCTTTGCCTTTTTAGCCTTCGCCATTTCAGCATCTATGGATAAGATCTATGTATATTTAACCTATTTTTTCCTGTCAAAAGGTGCAAACAAGCTATATATCATCAAAAAGCTGTCATCACGAATACAGATAGCACATTCCAATGACAGCAGTGGATAACATAAGGTCACAACTCTACCACAATTCCGGTTCGAATTAGGTGCAGCTTCTTGGTAGCATAGAGGAGTCGCCAATTTGTTCACCGGCGGCAGAGGTGACCGCAGCGCCACCAGTGTGGAAACACTCCGATACCCTTTCTCTTCCAAATTACTATTACTATTTTCTATTTCAGTTTAAAAATAAAGTTGGAATATGATAGAGCAGTTTCGATGAGTTATGGTGTCGAATTAACGAGCGAGCGATAGAGAAAAGAGGGGGAAATCAGCTAGGGCACGAAATAATAAATAGCGGATGGGATCATATGCTGCTCAATAAAACGGCACCGTTAACTATATAAAAATTAAAAAAAACACTCCTTTTGCTTTTGTAACTTCTCGACATCATTAAAGTTTGTTTTCTTTTCTTTTTTCTCCATGTTTTTACCTTATTTGTCTAATTTCTTTTAATTAATTTATCATTTTTAGGGCTTGATTTTATTTGTGTGCAAACAGACAATCAATATTATATGGATGAAATCAATTGAATGCAACATAAATGTGATATTAATATAGATTTTATATTGTTAATTGACGTTTACTCGAACCATGTACTAATGTTTATGTGTTTTTTTTTATAAATAAACAATCTATTATACAAGTTAAATGATCAACTTTTGAAATTAAATGCTAAGCGAGATAATCTGGATGCTCTTTGAATGCTCTCAAGCTCTTATGTATATTTATTGAAGAAGAATCAACACTTTACAAGTGGGACATAGGTCCACTTTTATAGAGTATAAACGACTTTTGTTCATCGATGATTGACTAGCTAAAGTAGAGAGGCATATTGCGTCTTTTACAAGGCATGACCCTCATATTAGTTACAATATTATTTTTTTAACTTTGTTCAATGTTGTAATTTCTTCCTACTGAAGCATGGTGTTCTTTTGACTTTTCATCCGCTTCATCTCTGTAAGTCTGATTATTGAGACAATTGTTTGTGTCCCAACAAGGCAAGCTGGTCTTGGGCGGGGCAAGTGGCGAGGACGAGAACACAAATATGGATGATTGCTCATTAGACCGACTAAGGAATTCGCAAGAGATGATCATGTCTCTCCTTAGTTAAGCAGTGATCTAATTTGCAGACTATCATACAATGGGTTAACTATCCTATGTCGGGTGACACAGGTTCCAACCCCGTTTGATATTCGTGAGGTCCACATGGCTCCTCGACTGATAATAAATTTATTATTTTATGTGTAAAATATAGAGACGTCGCCTTAACTTTGCAAATTTGATTATTTATTCGTCTCAAATTTTTATTTTATTTTTTGTATATTATATTCCATTATAGTTGCATCAATAACCCAAAGTTACAATATTTGCTCATTTTCCTTCTAACATTCAAATATAATTAATTATTTTTTTCAAAAGAATCAAAGTACTCAACCCATAATGAAAAATAAATTGACTCAATATCAGATTTTGGGCGCACTGATATAAACAATATGTTCACTATATTAAGGTGAACCTTTCTATCGTGTTTTGACATTATTCACACGCTCTTTGAAATTTTTTACCTTAGATTTCTCCAAACGATTGACTTCAGAGTTCTATATTGATGGAGACAAAAAAAAAAAAAACCCACTCTTTTTTGTATGAATAGTAGTAGGAAGATTATAATGCTCCCTGTTTATATGGAACAATAATATTTTCTACTGAAAATCTTAAAATTTGATTTTAAATCATCTAAAATATCTTTTGTTGATAGAGATGGTAATTTGAAATATATACGATATAAAACCTTGTGAAGTATGAATAATACTACCTCCGTCCCCCAAAAGTATGCACAAAGGGTTTAAACATGTTTTACGGAAAAGTAGATTAAGTCCATTTATGAATTACATAATTAAATGTGAGTAAAGTATAATGATAACTTGAGTAATTAAGTGTTCATTGGACTATGAAGATAAAAAAAATTGTGTTCATAGACGTACTTAATCTACCATTCCGTAAAACATGTTTCAGCTCTCTGAGCATACTTTTGGGGGACGGAGTGAGTATATGATTATGTATTTTGAAATATTGAAATTTCAAATAAAGAGTCACGAGAACCTAGACTCACACGAGACTTGCTCAAAAAATATTTATTGATAAGAATATATTTTACACAAACTCTCCTGTAAAATTTGTTTATAGTATGAAATTAATATTATTACACTTATAAACTAACATCTGTTGCGAGTCGTTTTATATGGAGAATATTATGTGGCTAATTCGGTAACAACTCACAAACAAAATATGCACGTGTAAAATAAACTATAAATAAGAGGAATTTGTTGACCCAGTTCGTCAAGAAATGACTACTCTGGGGGCGTACCAAGCCAGGGATGTAGTATTGCGAGTTTTACACGTACAATATGTTGTGTTCGATATAGTAACTCAGGCTTAATCGAACACGTAAGAGCGACACATGTAATATTTAAATATTCATGCCCAATGGACAAGTATTCGCCACTCAGGTCAGGAAAGAAGGAATCAGATGAGCTAAGTCAAGAAGGCCATAAGCAAATCTGAGGACTCAGGCGGCCAAAATACTCAGAAATCCTCGAAGACCTCAGATATCCTGAGGGTCAGTATGTTCACACCTCAGATATCCTGAGGGTCAAGATGTTCAAGAAGATATCCCGAGGGTCAAGATTGAAGACCTCGGAAGACAAGATGTTCGATATCCCGAGGGTCAAGATGTTCAAGACCTCGATATCCCGAGGGTCAAGATGTTCAAGACCTCGATATCCCGAGGGTCAAGATGTTCAAGACCTCGATATCCCGAGGGTCAAGATGTTCAAGCGATATCCCGAGGGTCAAGATGTTCAAGACCTCGAGATATCCCGAGGGTCAAGATGTGTTGAAGACCTCGATATCCCGAGGGTCAAGATGTTCACACCTCGAGATATCTTGAGGGTCAGTATGTCCGCAGACCTCAGGTATCCCGAAGGGTCAGAGTGCCCGACACTCAGATATCCCGAAGACCCAAACATCCTAAAGGCTCAGTGTGTTCGAAGAGGACAATATTCCAAAGATAAAAACCGACATGGTTAAAGGGCTAACAAAGCATCCAACCGAGTAAAAGATTAATTTGGACGACCAAAAGAGTGTTTTTATGCACAAGTAAGTTCCAAGATCAACCAGAAGACGGTTGAAAAACGGGCAAAGATTACGCGTGAGTTCTTGATGACCAAGTCTCCAAATTTCATGCTTGCCAACCCAAATTTCATGCTTGTTCGGAGTGTTATAAAAAAGAAAAAAAGAAGAAGATAAAGGTTCAGAAAAAAATCTCCCAAAAAGTCATACCCACGCTTGAGAGGTGAGGAACAAAAAAAATTCGAGTGATCATTTATTCCTACTAGAAACCCTAGCACCCGGAGGCTTAATTCTCCAAATTATCTTCATCTCAGTAATGATTCATCTTCATAAGGTGTATCAAATATTTGTACGGTAAAGCTCGCAATACCACATCCTCGGCTTGGTATGCCCCCAGAATAGTCATTTCCCGATTTAACCGGGTCAACAAATTCATCTTATTTACATCTTATCGTGACACGCACATGTTTTGTTTATGAGTTGTTATCAAATTAGCCACATAATACTCTCCAGATAAAACAACTCACTTAATAACCGGCGCTAGAAGAAGAAGGGTGCTTCACCCAAAAACCAACCCATATATGAACCCTTAGAAAGCCGAGGTAAAAAAAAATAAATAAAATGCCTCAATCTAGAACACATAAAAACGGAGAGGTCGGGACAAAGCCGACCACATGACCGGAAAGAGGCTCGCCAACAAACCTCATAAAGATTGGGGAGTGGAGATTACCAATCTCGAGGATATTGTGAATGATCCGCTACATAACTGTGGCTATCACTTTCTTCTGAGCGCAGAAAAGAGAGGGCCGAGAAAGAATTGGCCAAATTAGAAACTCAAGATCGTGAAGAGCAACGCCACGCACACCGATAGTGAGCAAGTTAAAAAGAAAATTGTGAAGCGGGCAAGTAAAAGCCGATGACACGCCCGATGACGAACAACAAGCCTCAAGGATCTAGACCACCGGCCGTTTGACGCTTTGAGGCTCTCCGCCAAAGACCGAATCGGCAATAATAGGCGACAGATCCAGAAAGGAACAGCCAATAAAAATGCCCGCACTTTCAGATCTTCATGATCATCCGCGATGCCGAACAAAAAATCGGCGGGAACAAAATTGTCTATCCATCATCGATTGGGTAGTCAAGCACAAACTTGGAGAGAGGGGGGATCGCCCTATCACGAAAGCATGACCCATCGGGTCCTCATGATGGGAAACAACCCCAATCTAAGTCTGGCTAATCCCACAAAATTTATGGAAATGCAAAAGGCTATCGAGGATTTACAGCCAACGCCGCCGCGACCAAAGGCCAACCTCGAAGCGAAAGCACAATACCCCGCCGCCATTGTCACCGGCGATCATGGCGGCTTTAAATACAAGAGAAAGTGATTTAAGTCCCGACCTCCAATTCCCATATTTGATGTTGAGTCCGACCCTCATGTCCATCTCAAAGAAGTATTCAGATTTTATGATCGCGATGGGGCCACGGACGCAACACAAAGGCCGATCATTCCCCATGACTTTTGGGTGATCGGGCACATAGATGGTTTTCTACCTTGCCGGTGCGTCTATCACATCTTTTCGCCCAATTGGGACAACAATTTTGTCCCACTTTTTCATCCATGTGTGCTCGCCAACGCCAAAAACAAAGGTTGGCGATTTCTCCCAACTAAAAAGGTGAGTCCGACGAGCATACATAGAAAAGATTTGATAAATGTTCGTATGATGGGGCCCCAGGTTGAAGAGGATGCCAAAATCCTTGCGGTGGTCGGGGCTCGACTCTAAACATCGATATGTGGAAGGCCATGCACCAAGACTGGCCGAACACATATTCAGAGTTCCGAGAGCGAGCGGCCAAAATCATAGCCATGCAAGATTTGCTCGCCCAATCACGATTGGTCAGAACCTACAACTAGAAAAGTTTTCGGGAAGAAAGTGATGAATGAAGGGGGGCAAACCCCGTGCTCTTTCAAACCATTCAAGAAAAGAGGTACAAACGCCCTACGAAGTCTTTTGGGCATTTCAGCGGAGACAATCTTTAACCAAATCAGAGATCGGGACATGTTGGAAAGGCCGAGAAGAATCATAATGGATAAACATCGGCTCAATGCTTCCAAATATTGTAACTACCATTTAGTACATTGGGCACAACATCGAAGAGTGTCGCGACTTACTCCGCCAACTTTGGAAGTTTATATTTAAGATAATCGCCTTACCCAATTCTTGAAAAAAGCCGGTGAAAGAGACTCTAACGTAAAAAAATAAGATCGAAGGGGTAAGTTAAAGGGGTTAACAAACATCTGACAGTGATCCCGAAGAATCACGTAAGAGGTCCGAGTTATCTAGAAGAGGGCCTCCTACTGTGGGAAGAGGTCGAGAAAGTCAAGAGATTCACATGATACGTCCTGAATATGGTCCAGTGGGTGGATGTTACCAGGCACCAACATTATCGAACAGACGAAAGAAGATGGAGATGCGTGCCATGCAAAACATCCATCAAGTGAAGGTGGCGAGCACATCAGCTAGCACGCCACCCTCACACCAAATCATGTTTTCAGAGGACGATCTCGACGGAATTATAACTCCCCACAATGGCTCCTTAACCATCAGTGCTCGTCTCCTCGGGTTGAAGGTGCACCGCCTCCTAGTTGACACTGGAGCTTATGCGAACATTTTGTTCGTCAATACCCTTCACCAGATGGAAAAACAAGTTGGAAACTTGAGCAGTTATATTGAACCGTGCAATCATACCATAATGGGTTTTGGGGAATCAGAATCCAACCCTATGGTATGATTAGGTTAGAGTCGAAGTTAGAATCAACTACGAATCCAGGACATTGATTTAACTAGAATGCTAGATTTTGTAATCGTCGATGCTCCGTCTACTTATAACGGGTTCCTAGGTCGCCCGTTTATTCAGGAATTCAAAGCGGCCTGTTCTACGTATTACTATTGTGTTAAATTTCCGACACAAGATGGAACAGGAAGCGTAAAAGGAGATCAGAAGAAAGCTCGAGATTGTTTGCTATCTTGTGCACCAGAAAAACAAAGCATCGTCAATATGATGGAGCAAACATGGGAGATTGGTGAGCCAAGCCAGCGAGCAAATACCTCGCCTAAAGATCTTCCGACGAACATAAGTTCGACGAGCATAGCTCTTCGCGCGAGCACAGAATGCGCGAACACAGACTCCGGGGTGACAACTAATTCCCCAGATCTCCTAGATCAAATGAATATTGATCAGCCGAACGAGCAAACGGACCTAGAGCCTCGCATAGGCTTTGAACCCATGGAGGTTGATGACGAGCACCGGGGGTCCATCCAAGATCCTCGGTGGAAGCAAAAAAGAAAGCGAGCAACACCTGTCGAACAACTGGAGTCCATCAAAATCTAACCCTTAATGCACCGAAGTTAGAAGTGTTCATTGGTTCAGAATTACCTGAACCAATTCGAACAGAAATTATTGCTTATCTTCAAGCAAACTTGGATGTGTTCGCATGGTCGCACGAAGACATGGTTGGCATTGATCCAAAACATGCATGCCACTCCCTCAACCTTGATCCAATACAAACCCGCTTATCTAAAGCGCAGTAAAGTTTAGTGGGAAAAATATGCGGCAATGAATAGTGAAATCAAAAAAGTTGCTCGACAACAAACCGATTCGAGAGGTAAAATGCCCAAGATGGCTTACTTAACCCGTGCTCGTCCCGCAAGTCTAATGGATCTTGGAGGTCAGGTATTGATTTCATGGATTTAAACAAGGCATGTCCGAAAGATAACTTTCGATGCCGCGATATCAATTATTTGGTCGATAATACAAAGAGGCATGAACTCATGACTTTTATGGATGCATTTCTTTGGTTATCACCAAATACCTATGCACCCGGACGATCAAAAAGAATACGGCATTCTCGCGGTGAAAAGAACATGTCTTGTTGGCAACGCATGCCGCTCGGATTAAAGAATGCCGAGCAACATATCAACGTTTGGTGAACAAAATGTTCGACGAACACATCGGCCGAACCATTGAGGTATATATTGATGATGTTGTGGTTAAGAGGAACATAAGGAAGACCACATCACCCACCTCACACAAACGCTCGATATACTCAGAAGTACAATATGAAGCTAAACCAAAAATGTAGCTTTGGGGTTCACTCAGAAAATTCCTCGGACATATGGTCAATCAACGAGGGATCGGGTTAACCCAACAAAGATTCAAGCCATGCTCGATATGCAAGCCCCGTAAATGTGAAAGAGGTCCAAAAGTTAACCGGACGTTTAGCTTCCGTGAGTTCTGGGTTTATATCACTTAACCGGAGACAAATGCAAACCTTTCTTCGATACATTGAAGAAAGGGAAATTCAAATGGACCGAGCATCGCTAAAATGCATTCGAATCATTGAAGAAAAGATCTTGCGGATACTCAGACATCGCCTAAGCCCGCCCAAAGCGAACAACTCTATATGTATCTTGCTGCATCCGAGCATGCAATCAGTGCTGTGCTCATACGAGCAGAAGGCACTATACACTTGCCCATTTACTATGTAAGCCAAGTGCTTAAGGAAGTTCGAGCTCCGATACCCACCATTGGAAAAATTAAGATATGCCTCCGAAAGTGTTCGAAAATTACGACCATATTTTTTTTCGACCACTCACCGAGGTAATCGACCACTTTCCCATTGCGCCAAGTCCTCCACCGACCAGATACTGCCGGCAGATTACTAAAGTGGAAGATAGAGTTAGGACAATTCGGCATTACGTTCGCTCATGAACAAAGAATGGAAGGGGCTAGCTATGACCTATTTCATGGTCGAGTTGACATATCCTCAAATGCTCGAAAAAGCTATCGACCAACCATGGCATATGTATGTTGATGGCTCATCAACAAGTTTAAGAGCCGAGCAGCGTAGTTCTCATCAATTTCAACCAGCAAACATTCACATGACCATCCGCTTTTGATTTCCCAACTACAAATAATGGTTTAATATGAAGCTTTTGATCATTTGGACTCGATGGATGACAATGGGAATTCAGAGGTCGATGATTTATAATGATTCTCTCGATAATCGTTTATCAAGTGACAAAGTAGTACGAGGTCCGAGGCGAACAAATGGCACAGTATCAACAACTAGCAAAAGAATTGCTCGAGCATTTTGAACAAGTTTTAATTTGAGCAATTACCACGATTGGGTAATTCGTTCGCTGATGCTTTGGCACGCCTGACAACAGCAGAAGGAGTGACAAACACAACAGTATATTGTGGTTTCACAACTTGTTCGCCATCGTTCCCGTAATTATGATCGCCCAAATAATGAATTTAACAAGAGACTTGGATGACTCAATCTCGAAGTTACCTACAAAAGGACTTCTCCCGAAAATAAGGCACAAGCTACTCGCGCTCAGATTACAATCTGCTTTCGTTATACTATCATAGACGAGCGTTTATACAAAAGAAGCTTCTCACTTCCACTTTTGAAGTGTATTACTCCTGAAGAAGGTCGTGTACTTTTGGAACAAATCCATGAAGGAGTATCGCGGAAATCATACAATGGGCCTCGTTCGCACACAAAATAATCGACAAAGGTTATTATTGGCCAACCTCAAAAAGGATTCGCCACAGTATGCTCTACAAGCGTGCCACAAGATGTTGTGTACATGCTCCACTTATTCATAGCCCACCAAGAATTAGTGTCGGGTTTATAGCCCATGGCCATTTGCTAAATGGGGGATCGATTTGATCGCCCATTTCCTACTAGCACGCGTCGGGAGTAAAATTTGTTGTGGTTGCCGTGGATTACTATACTAAATGGGCGTTTTCGAGGCCATTGTCAAGATCACCGAACAAAGAATGTGGAACTTTGTTTGGAAGAATATCATTTGTCGATTTGGGCTTCCTCAATCATTAGTAATCGATAACTAAAAAAGCAGTTCGATGGAAGTGAATTTAGATGTAATTGTGCTCATTTGGGGATAAAAAGCACTACTCAACTCCAGATTATCCCAATCAAACGAACAAGTTGAGGTCGTTAATAAAATCATCAAGCATACCCTCAAGGCCGGACTTGATAATTTCAAAGGGGTGGATGGGTCAAGAGTTGCTCGAAATATTATGGGCTTATCGAACAACTTTCGTAACATCAATCATGGAGACCCGTTTTGTTTCGGCATTTGGTGCGGAAGTTGTTATACCAGAGAAATCAAGATTCCAAGTCATCGAACAATGACTTTCGGAGAGCACATTAACGATCAGCGCCGCCCGAGTATGCACTCATTGGAAGAAAAGAAGGACGGAGGCTGATTTCAAGAATGCCATGTACAAAAAGAGATCAGAGAAGTTTTACAACTCCAAAGTCCGAACACGCAGGTTCAATGTGGGCGAGCTGGTTTTAAAGCGAGCAACGGGGGTATCAAGTGGTGTGTTCGGCCGAGCATGGGAAGGTCCGTTCAGAGTTACAGAACGTTTGCTAAACGGGGCCTATGACTTGGAAGACCTGAATGGAGTCCCATTGTCCTACTCGTGGAATGCATCAAATTTGAAAAAATACTATCAATAATAGTGAGCATAGTGTTGGCCGAACAAAATCGTCCACACAGCTTTAGCGAGCATAGTGTTGGCCGAACAAAATCGTCCACACACTTTTTTTTAGCATAGCATAGTTGGTTTAACAAAATCGTCCACACAGCCTTTTTGAAGTGATCATATTTAACAAAAAAATCTAACATAATGGCCCAAACAAATCAAAAAACACAAATGGTCGAACATAATCAGCCATTCAGTTCAAACGAGTAGGACAATCCTGAAGGAAGAGTACATTATGTTCGATACATATCTTCAGGAAAGAAATGCTGGACAACACTATCGATAGACAGAAGATACGTGTCAGAACGAGTTGTCAACAGAAGATACGTATCGGAACGAGTTGACAAGTGGTGGCAACCATGCAGGGATGAGTCAATCTTTGAGCAAGAGCTGTGAAAAAGTTGAACAGATGTCAAAAAGGGGGAAAAAAAGTAAGAGAGCTAGCACCAAACTAGCTATGCCAAAGACTAGCTTGGGATAGTTCTATAAATAGGGCATACCGATAGTGAAAAAAAAGAGAAAAAAAATATGAAGAAGAAAAAAGGAAAAATATTGTGATTCTCAGAAGGAAGTCGGTTTAGTATGCCCCTGCACGTAGAAGAATTGACTCTTGATTCAAAGAATCATTCAATTTGAATCGAGCATCCGCCCCGACATTTAGTCTTTTACCCTCAGATGACTTTGCGAGCATGTGTTGAAGCTCGTTATGGACTCAAGATGCTCGGGCAGAGTCATGGTTGCCACTCCACGTTACTCCTTCGCTTATGCACGATAGTAAGTCATTAGTCCCCTATGCATCCCCAAAATCTCCTCCGGAAGGAGGGATGTCATAGTGTCCGCTCAAAACAAGATGCGACGACGATGATTTAAGCATCTATTGGAGGGGGAGAATGGTGCGAAGTGAAAAGTTTTGCTTTCGCGCCCTTACTTTAAAGCGAAAGGTGAATGCGCCACATGTACTCATGCCCGCATGACCAAGATAATCACAGCTTGTCCAGGAGGGACAAAAGTTTATGCTGCTGCTGCCTGAGCATGTTACTAAAGAAAGAAGGGTAGACAGGATGATGTGCCACATCCTTGTCAACATCAATTCTGCGGACAAGGTGAGGCCAGTTCGTGTCTACTCAAGACAAGGTTTAAATTCAAAACCCTAGTCTGATAACAATAGTTGTGTAATAGATAGTCTTCTTCAGATATGAAGGATGTAATATAATACAAAGTGTTGCAAAAAAAAAAAAAGAAAGATATATGTACTTTTGTTCGCTAAGATTTTCTAGTTCAAGTTTATTTGAGGTCGTGACCTAAGCCGGACGACCGAACAAAGATTTAACGAGCCCAAGTCTATGTTCACCGAAGAACGAAGTTCAGACTCTAATTCCCCGAAAAAAAAGCGAGTAATGGGTACGCAATGCAAAAAAGACGACTCAGATTTTACAGATACCCAGAGTAAAAAAGCGGGTGATGAGTCGGGTTGCAAATTTAAATAAGACGGCCCTAAGACGAAGTGATCGCGACCTAAATAAGACGATCGCAAGACCAAGAAAGGGGGTTCATAAAGTAACCCATCCGGGTCGCACCTAAATAAGACGATCAACCGATTGCAACGTTAATAAGACAATCAAAACCGAAAAAAAAAGTCGAGCGGGCATAAGTAAAACCCAATGTTCAATTCATTCAAGAAAAGGGGCAAAAACCGAAAGCAACAAAAGCGAACATGACGAACAAAGCAAACATCAAGAAACACAAGTATCAATTTTCATCCTCAACAATTATCGAACAATCAGGTTAGAGGAAACAGTTCAGTATGTAATCCATCCATTCAGTTGTAAATATGTTCGAACAAAAGATAAGAAGTCAGCAAAAACTACAAGTATTAAAGACATTGTTCGAACAGAAAGTGAAGAAGACAAAAAATTACACAACGTATGTTCAACAAAACAAAAATAACATCAAGGAGCAAAATCATAATTGGGGGTAGACGGGAGAGAGATGTCGAACAAATTGTGCTCAGTCCCCTCAGCAACAACTCCTTCAGTATGGTCAGGTACCAAATGCTCGCCAGAAGGTACATTCTCGCCGGCCACGGAGGTCCCCTTTGCTTCGGCCGCACTGATCGATCCCAGCTCGGGCCCGAAGATTTTGGCCAAGAACCTCGGCCGATATTCATGTCGAGCTTTCTTCCTCATCCGTAATCGGATCATCAACTTTGATCCTTCAGAAGAACGGAGAAATCACACGATCATTTAAATCGACATTGGAAGGTTGCGGTCCCGGTGGGTTGTCGATCGTGCATCTTTGAAACCGGATACAAGAGGGGCAATTTGTTCATTTGTTGGATGCATGGCGAACATACGGATAAGATCGGGCGAAGGCACAAATGTAGGAGAAGTTGGACATGGAATCAACATACTCATCATCGCGGCAGACTTTGAATTTTCGAGACCCAAACGAGTGTTGGTCTCCTCAAAGAATGATGAGTTGTTGTCGGCGCGATCCCTCTCATTTTCCATGGCCTCGACATCAACCAAGTTCACGGCTCAACATTCATATCCTCCCGAGCTCTTCAGATATCGCTACCTCCTCCCCGAGAGTGGATCAATTCCTCCTTTGTCTCGGGCGAGCATCTTCCCGAGCCAGCGCATCTTCGTGAAATCGGCGAGCATTTTCTCGAGCCTTGCGGGCATCCTCCCGAGCCGGTGAGCATCACCAGGCCGAAGAAGATTGTCCCTCGAGCCAACCTCGGTTTTTCCCGAGTCCCGTTTCATTTCGCCCATTTTTTCTTCAAAGTTCCTGATCAAAGCCAAGTAGTTGGCATGGAGGTTGGCGGACTGAGCATAGGCTTTCTCAAGAACGACCATAGATTGACCTTGAAGCACCAGACCCAGACGCATATTTTCCAGGGGAGTGGGACCCATAGTGGACTATTCCAGATCGGTAGTCCATGCTAAACAGAGTTCGACAAGCCTTTCGAACATGCTCGTGAATGCCGGAACCTTGCGAACACTCCATGAAAGCGTAGTAGTTCTTCAGATTGGGCATCAAAGGCGACAACCTGTTCAACCTACATATATATATTCGAGCAAATGAGTATAAAAAGAGCGAACTAAAGTAACTAAAGCAGAAGCAGATCGGACAAGATGTACCTGCCCACACGAGCCGGATCCCACCCCAAGAATGATCTATCCTCAGGGGACCGGAGCTCAGGATTCAACGGAGTCCATGATCGGGGTCCGGCAGGAGGTGGAGAAGATGTGTTAACCTCCATTTCAACAACTGTGAAATTGACCAACCACGGAGGCGGCCGCCTGATCGCCTTCGATAGAGGGGTCCGAGTCACCCCGACCAAGATCGAAGATTGCCCGACTATTCGGCGGCTTGGTTTCGTCGAAGTTTGTTCGCTCGCCCCTCGCCTTCCCCGATCTCCACCTCGATCTCTTCGGGCGACGGAGTTTGTTCACTAACCCTTGCTCGGCTGAACGAGTGCTCCTTTTTGCTCTCGCTTGATTCCCTCAGACCGACGATCGGATCCCCGCGCCCACCTCTCTATTGCTTTGAGCCTCGATTTCGGCTGAATCCGAAAGCAAGCTCCCGGCCTTTTTTTCTCCGAGCCATCTCAAGATGTTCGGATGTACTCACAACAATGGTCACAACGTGGGAAGACTATAAACAAAATAATTCAAGATTTAACGTAAGGGTAATAACGAGCAAAATGGCACAAAACTTATACAAATACAAGAGGCAATCCTTACCGGTAGGATTAATAAAGAACAAGATGATGAGGAGGCACGAACAAACCTCATTTCTTTCTCTCGATCAGCAAGATTATTGAGTTCTCACAGATCGCTCCGAACGAGACTCAGATCAATTTGCCAAACGCCGCTAAAATAGCCGCCGCTTGTCTCCTTTGTCCGCGGGCGCCTAGAATCCCGAAATAAAAAGCGAGTTAAAAAAGTTCAAATCAAAGAACGAAAGACACAAAATCACTTACTTCGTACACCCCAAGTCGATTGGGGATGTCTAAACGAGCATTTGGTTCGCCTTCGTGAGGCCGGGCTTTTCCAATCGCCCCCAACGAACCAAAAACTTTTCCTTCCAATCACCGATTTTGTTCGCACGTCTTCAATAATTTTGCACTTGGCATTAGCTTGCATGAACAACCACCGTGTTCACCCCTCGGACGCGTCAAGTGCACCAATCGAGCAAGCTCACCGCCGAGGATAGTATCTTGGCTTCATCTTGTTTAACAAAGTCGAAACTCATGATCATATGCCACCCGTTCGCTTGAGATGCGTAATGGTGATGTTCCATTCCACGAGCAAACGGGTGATGGCTGGATGGAGAGGAAATCGAAGGCCGAACTTCCATTGTGTCTAAATTTCTGGCGACACAACCCTCGGGGGTTGGTCGCCCGCCATCGAAATTTGTTGCCCGTAAAAAGACATCTTTTGGAGTTTCATAAATCTAATAATGCGGTGAGTGAGCTTATCAAAGATCAATTATGCTCGATATCTTGCTCATTTGGGTACTCGCTCTCAACCCTAATCCTATGAGGTTGTTTCGGGCCAATCAAAACTATAACGAAAGCATTATACTCGTTATACGTTGGACTATGGGGAACACCAACAGTATATCAAGCTCTTAATTTTGCTCACCAACTACCCCTATGTTCGATTAGGTTATATTTTCAAACCGCCAAAATTCCCCTCACAACATTGTCATTCCTATCTACATTAACATTATCAACAACCCTAGACCCAATTTGAATTTGGGGCAAAAAAATTATCACTTGAATCGTCCAAGAATCATTACGGACCAAGTCCCTATCCAATTCATTTAGGGCTTCATTTAATCAGAGGAAAGAATGGCAAACGGTTGCGAATTTGTTAACGAATTCTGAACCCGAGACATTCGTCTCCCACAAGATTAAGGTCGCCACGGGGATTCTACTGACAGAGGGGGAAGAAGAGGAACTATGGTGGTCTGATTCTAGGGGAACAGAAGAGTTTGAGCAAGAGGCCATAATCACAATTAGAGAAAGAATGCAACGGTTACCTGAGTAAAATTCTTCGCCGGAATGATGAAACCCTCGCCGGAAATTTTCAGACACAGAAAAGATTGAAAGACAGAGGAAAAAAGGGGTTAAGGCGGAGAAACAAGGTATATATAAATGTTGGATTCGATTTCGAAAATCCAGCACAGAATACGAAACGACATCGACTATGGCCCAATAAGATTTTAACAACTGGGCCCCATGTTGAATACAAAGAGACCCGACTGGGGGGTATTGTTGTGTTCGATATAGTAACTCAGGCTTAATCAAACACGTAAGAGCGACATGTGTAATATTTAAATATTCATGCCCAATGGACAAGTATTCGCCACTCAGGTCAGGAAAGAAGGAATCAGATGAGCTAAGTCAAGAAGACCATAAGCAAATCTGAGGACTCAAAATACCAAAAATACTCGAGAAATCCTCGAAGACCTCGGGATATCCCGAGGGTCAAGATGTCAAGACCTCGATATCCCGAGGGTCAAGAGGTTCGAAGACCTCGGATATCCCGAGGGTCAAGATGTTCAAGACCTCGGATATCCCGAGGGTCAAGATGTTCAAGACCTCGATATCCCGAGGGTCAAGATATGTTCAAGACCTCGGATATCCCGAGGGTCAAGATGTTCAAGACTCATATATCCTGAGGGTCAGTATGTTCGAAGACCTCAGATATCCCGAGGGTCAGTATGTTCGCACCTCAGATATCCTGAGGGTCAGTATGTTCGAAGACCTCAGATATCCCGAGGGTCAAGATGTTCGCAGACCTCGAGATATCTTGAGGGTCAAGATGTCCGCAGACCTCGTGTATCCCGGCGGTCGAGTGCCCGACACTTAGATATCCCAAGACCCAAACATCCCGAAGGCTTAGTGTGTTCAAGAGGACAATATTCCAAAGATAAAACCGATATGGTTAAAGGCTTAACAAAGCATCCAACCGAGTAAAAGATTAATTTGGACAACCAAAAGAGTGCTTTTTGCACAAGTAAGTTCCAAGATCAACCAGAAGACGGTTGAAAAAACGTGGCAAGATTACGTGAGTTCTTGCATGACCCAAGTTCCAAACTCATGCTTGCCAACCCAAATTTACTCATGCTTGTCGGAGTGTTATAAAAGGAAGAAAAAAGAAGAAGAGAAAGGTTCAGAAAAAAATCTCCCAAAAAGTCATACCCACGCTTGAGAGGTGAGGAACAAAAAAAGAAATTGATCATTTATTCCTACTAGAAACCCTAGCACCCGGAGGCTTAATTCTCCAAATTATCTTCATCTCAGAATGATTCATCTTCATAAGGTGTATCAAATATTATGACGATGTAAAGCTCGCAATACCACATCCCGGCTTGGTATGCCCCGGAGTAGTCATTTTCCGATTTAACCTGGGTCAACAAATTCATCTTATTTGAATTTTATCGCATACGCATACATGTTTTTGTTTGCGAGTTGTTATCAAATTAGCCACATAATACTCTCCGTATAAAACGACTCGCGACACAATATATGATACATCTCATGAAGATGAATCGTTATGGATAAAGATGATTTGGAGAGTTGATATATGAGTGCTAGGGTTTTTTATGTGTATGAACTCTCGAATCTTTATGAACCTTACCCCTCTGGGAAATTTTTTTTGAACCTCACCACTGGGGAATTTTTTGTGAACCCTTCTCTCTTTTTTTTTTCTTCTATTTATAGACTTCGACAAGATGAAATTTGGTTTAAAGAGCGATGAATCGGGTCTCGCAAAGATGAAAGTGACCGGGCCTTACAAGAACTCATATAATGTCACATTTCCAACTGATCTTCCGGTTGATTCAGATTTGCTTGTCTATAAGGCACTCTTTTGGTCGTCCAAATCAATCTTTTGTTTCGATCAATGCTTTGTTCACCCCTTTAAACCATATCAATCTCATGTCGAATATCGCCTCATCGAAAGCATGTCGAGCCTCAGGTTATCCGGAAGACGAAGCATATCGACCCCTCGGGTTGTCTCGAGCTTCCGTGGATATTCGAGCATCGAAGATACCGACCGCCGCGATGTTCGAAAGATCGAAGCATAATCGAATTTCAGTCAGTTCTGTCAGATGTCTCGAGCCAGACGATGTCTCGAACATCGAGCAGATCTCGACCCCTCGCGTTAATACGTTTTTCTTCCCCGATCCGATCGGATCAACATCTTTTCGTGGATCATACCCGTTTTTGCTCGATTAGTCCGGGCGAACATACTTGTTTTTTTGGAAGCAGTTGGTTGAGCAACCTTGGTTGGTAAAATGCGAAATTTGGTGAACAAAACTTACTTCATAGGCGAAAGCATACTACAAGATGGTTGACAAGTGGCGAAATGGGCGAACAAACTTGTTTGTTTGTTCAAGCTTCGCACACACTTATCCATTGAGCGTGATTATTTTAATAATTGAATATTACACGTGTCCTCCGACGTGTTTGATTAATACTGAGTAATTATATCGAACACAACAACATCATTACGTGTAATGTATAAATTTCATACTGAGATCAAATTTAATGAATACTTACTCTATATTTAATGTATATATAAAATAACAAGATTTTAGGTGTTGCATTATTAATATTTAAAAAATTAATTTTGAATTCTAAAAAACAGGTAATAAAAGGGATTATGAATAGACCAGTACGTGGATAAAACGCCAGAAAAATCAGTGGGCCCATCGGATGAATATCAAAGTCTTCACCATAAACGTGTTTCTTGGGGTTGTTAGCAGTCTGCAGTTGTACCCGACTTCTATACCCGCTTTCACTCGCCGCCGTTCGCCGGTCGACAGTGAGCTGCCTTCACTCGGCGTCGTTTAGCATCAGGCTTATCCTAATCTGGAAACAAGAAAATGATCAATACGGTAATTGCCAAATGTCATCACTGTCTATAGTATTGATTCATGTCGTAAATCTGAAAACTGCGATTGTGCACTATAATTAGTTCAATTGTTTTGTTCACTTCTTAATTATAAAATTAAGATGATTGCGTTCAGCAGGGAAGTGGATCAGGGTCTGTGGTGCAAAGCCCTCGATCTCCATCCGCGCAATCTCCGTATTTAACGGTATCAGTATCGGATCCTGCTAAAATGGGAAATGGAGTTCAGGCTTACATCTCCTACAAAGTCATCACCAAGGTAGTCTTTTTTGGTGTTTGCATGTGTAGATTGTCTGCTAGGTGCTGTATAATTATCTTTTTACTGCGTTACTGATTTGTAGTTGGCCTTATACTTGGGCGTTCCATCTGTAGTCAGCTGTCACTATGAGTTAGCACTGCAGTTGGTTCAGAGTCGAAGGATATTCCCTGCAATTATTCACCCATTTGAGTTTTTACTTTATAATAAATAATATTCATAGAAATGTTGCATATATTTGTTGAATTGTTGACTATTGGTAACCTCTGCAAGCTTAGGCATGATCTTGCTCTATTGTAGGCGCTTGTATCAAACTCCGTTAATGATGAAATTACTTGTCTCTTTGCACCTGAATTGAATTTCATATTGGCTCTCTATCTTCCAATTTGCACTAGCTTATTTGCCATACTGAATTTAGGTTCCTGTCTTTCTGATTTATCTTAAATTGACTTGGCCGCAGACAAATTTCTCTGAATATGATGGCGCTGAGAAAATTGTTATCCGGCGGTACAGTGATTTTGTTTGGTTAAGAGACCGCCTTTTTGAAAAGTACAAGGGTGTCTTCATCCCTCCGCTTCCAGAGAAGAGCACTGTAGGTAATAAGCTGAAGACATTTCTTTCCTTTCCTCATGAGCAGTTGTAGATCTTTGTTATTTTCCAGCTTGTAGATATGCTTTTTTTTTTACATTGAAATCAAAGGACATATTATTCGATCGAATCAATAAATTCTTCGTTCACAGCTCTTTTAGGGTAACTGGCATATCTTCCTTTGAGCAAAATTCAACCAGATCAAACTTAACATTATTGACAAAACCCTTTATTCGTAAAAAATTTGCTCAATTATCTATGTGGCATCTGTTTTGTATTTCGTGAAAATGATACCTCTTGCTACTGTGTAAATATAAGCCAACTCCACTATAATAAGTGTCGCTTATGGCTTCTGTGTGTCGGTTTTGGAATAAAATTTGCACTGGTGCTTCTATCTCGGGCTCGACTCTATACTGCTACCATGGCTTTGACACCAAATCAGAGATTTTATGATGCTCTGGCCAAGTGGTCAAGTTTTATCCTCTGAATTTGGCTTCCTGTCCCCATAGAACTCGAAGACAGGTACTCCCTTGCATCTTCTCTTCAAGGTGATGTTATCCAGAAGATCAACTCAGAACAATCCTTTGCATCTCCCAAAAGCGCAGAAGCTACACTTTTCCTTTTTACTTGCTTATGCATTTTTACACGTTTGATAGAGCATGAAGCTGATTTGTGGTAGATAAAATATAATCTTGCTAGAATTTTGAAATAACTGACCATTACATTGGATTATGTCATACAGAGAAATTCAGATTTAGTGCTGAGTTCATTGAGATGAGGCGTCAAGCTCTTGATGTGTTTGTCAACCGGATAGCTTCACATCATGAGCTTCAACAGAGTGAGGATTTAAGAATATTTTTGCAGGCTGATGAGCAGGTATTTCAGTAAGCTGAAACTCTTTTCCTCTTCAACCAAGAAATCATAGCTGACACTTGATTGTCTGGTATCTTCTAGTTTTAGAGACAAAAATCATACATTAGAAGCTGAAAGTCATGTAGAGAATGTATGCATATCATGTATTTATATAGGACAGGCATTATGTTGACCGGTTTCAATTCTGATACCATTCCATTAATGCCACGGTATTTGGATTTGAATATACTATTTGCCTTGAGAAAGTGGGGGATATTGCAATGCACAATGTATTGGAATTAAAAAGTTTGTTTGTTTTAGAATTCCTACGCTGCTACTTTGATTGATGTTATACGTTGATTGATATTATATTCAAAGAGTATTTAGGATTTTATTATAGGTTTCTTTGCAAGTTCCACTTATTTCTTTGCTCATTGGTGGTTATCAGTCTCGATAATTGCTGTTAGTCTGTCAACTCCCAAATTCTAAATCTTTTGAGCAGGGGAATCATTTAACAATTTAACAAATCGTAGATGGAATTCTATATCAACTGAGTATGCATAAATTTTTTGAGAAATAAAGTCTATGCTTTTGTTTTAATTTCCCCTTTTTGTTTCATATTCTTGTACTTAATCCAATATAATTTTTTGAGTGACCTACAGACTATGGAAAGAGCAAGATCCCAGGAAATTGGTATCTTCAAGAAGAAGCCAGCAGACTTGATGCAAATTTTCAAGGTACAATAGCTATGCAGGATTAGTCACTATCATAGTTGAGCAACAAATTGGTAAAGAATACTAGTTTGAGTTTTATCAACTTCTTGGTAAGGAAATAATATAAAACGAATTAATTTTACAACTCTCTACAAGTTTGGACTTTTAGATGAGATAGAATTCTTTCATGATATTAGAGCGGTCCCCATGCTCTAGTCGGATGGGCTGTCAAAATGACGGAGCATGGGTGATCCTATCTCGATTAAAAAAATTAACGAAGCGACTCATATGTGAGGGAGGCGTGTTGAATATATTGATATGGATTCCACATGTGAGTTGTCCCACATCGAAATATTGAAAGAAGTGAGACTAGCATATACCTAGTGGGCTACTCCTATCACCAATTGGTTTTAGGATGGAACCTCACTAGGGGTGTGGCTATTCTCCTTCGTATATTGGGTGCGCTTCAATGTGTGGGACCGCACCGGGGGCCTCTCAATTTCTACATGGTATCAGAGCCAAAAAAGGCTCACTCCCACATCCTGGGTTCGATTCCCGTAGAAAGCAACTTCACCCATATTAATTTGTCCACTCGTTTGTGATAGGAGGAGTAGCCCACGAGGTATATGCTAGTCTCATTTCTTTCAATATTTCGATGTGGGACAACTCACATGTGGAATCCATATCAATATATTCAACACGCGCCGCTCACATATGAGTTGGGCCTCCTACCCAGAGGGTAGAGTTGAGAATTCTGCCCATGAGTGAGGGGGAGTGTTAGGGAAATAATATAAACGAATTAATTTCACAACTCTCTACAAGTTCAGACTTTTAGATGAGATGGTATCCTTTCACTCCTGTTATGGAGTACCAACAGATTATCCTTCCATCTGAAGGAAGACATTAGCTGCTTTAAACTGCAAGTCCATTGTGTGGTCTCTTTAGATTACCCTAGTAGTCATCTAAGTTAAGCCCATTGTATGTCATTTCTGTCAGGCTGGGGGGAAATCATTACATATCTGACCATGGTATCCTTTTAATCTTGTTAGGACGTACAATCTAAAGTGAGTGATGTTGTCCTTGGAAAGGAGAAACCAGTTGAAGAATCAAATCCTGAGTATGAGAAGCTGAAGAACTACATTTTTCAGCTTGAAAATCACCTAGCTGAAGCCCAGAAGCATGCTTACCGTCTTGTAAAGAGACACAGGGGTAAATGCAAAACAAATGCTTGTTGTTTGCATGTGCTGTGTGGATTTTTTTTTTTTTTGGAAAAGAAACAGAATTTTATTAATAATAGAATAAGAGAGGGATGAGATGTCCCTCAAAGAATACACAGCAGCCTATAACACCATGTGCTGTGTGGAAATTTAGACTCCTATATCCTTTCCTCACCAAGTGCCAGTCATTCGCCTGAACTAATGGCTTTAAAATATATGATTTCTTAATTGTCATTTTCATGCCTGCTTCACCTCAACCTTGCCTTTTTGTTTCTTTTTCTTTCATAATGCATCTTAAAATTTAGTCCATATGATTCACAACCTTTTATCATTACAGAGTTGGGCCAATCTTTATCAGACTTTGGTAAGGCAGTCAAGCTTCTGGGCGACTGCGAAGGAAATGCTCTTGGAAAAGCATTTTCTGAGCTTGGAACAAAATCAGAGAGTTTGTCAATTAAACTGCAGAGAGAGGTATAATTTGACATGCTGTAAATGGTTCTTTTAATTCAGATGATTATTGAACTTCTCCTTGCCTGTTATTAGGCTCAGAACCTCTTGATGAATTTTGAAGAACCTTTAAAAGATTATGTTCGGGCAGTGCAGTCTATTAAGGTCAGTTCAAGTCCTCAATTTGTAAAGTATAACTCTTTTTTAAACAATGTTGTGATTAATTTGCTTTGTTTTCTTAGACTCCGTGTTAGTATAAAGGAGCATTTAGTATAATAAGTTACTGATGATTGCGTTTTGGGGAAAAAAAACCAAGTCAATGCTACTTGTACTGCGTGCCTTAATTAACGTTCATCATGGCACTGCCAAACTATATTTGTTATCCATATTTATTCCATTACATTGTTGCCTTGATTGTGGGTATTGATCTTACTCTCTGTTACTTCTGAACAGGCGACGATAGCGGAGAGGGTAAATGCTTTCAGGCAGCATTATGAACTGGCTGAAGCAATCAAGTTTAAGGAGATAGATATGTATGGTCTCTGAATCCCCAAATCATTTCTTTTCGGTGAACTGTGATGGACCCATTGATTAGATAGCATTATGCTAATTGCTAAGTGAGATTCTTATTTCATACACGAAGAGGCAATGCTTGATTAAAAGTTTATAGGACTTATTTGTTTTGCCTTTAATTTCGTACGGTATCGATAATATTGCTTATTTGGAAAGCCAAATTGTACAAACCTGCAATACAAATGTCTTTGCTTTATTAGTCGGCAACGTGTCAAACATGTGGATGTTATACATATCGTTTGAACCCTAACAAGTACCAAATATACCTTCCATAATCTTTATCAACTTGTTAGTTCTAATATGAGACAATTTGCCAAAACAATCTCCAACTCCACCAGAAGTTCATCATCTTTTCTGGATTGTTGGACAAATACTGAAGCACATGCTAAATAAAAATGTACAAGGATTTCTTAAATGAATGATTAGTTGACCGTGTTTAATGAAGAATATGGTTCTGTTCTTCAATTCTCTTGGTACTAGAGATCTGCTAGTTTACTTTTGACTGGGCATAATTATTTGCAGGAACAAGCTCAGGTTAACACGTTCAGAAAAGCTGGTTGAAGCTGAGCATGAATATGAGGAGGTTGTCAATGATTTTGTTAAATATTTTCTTGTCCCTTTGTGGAAATCTTTTTATGTGGGTGATGATTAAGTTTATGATGCAGTTAAAAGCTGATGGTGCTGATGCAGCAAGAAGATTTGAGAAAATCGTGAAGCTAATGAATGAAGAGATTGTTCGATTTCAAGAAGAGAAAACATTAGATATGGGTGTGGCCTTTCATGAATTTGCCAAGGGTCAGGCACACCTGGCAAACAGTATCGCTGATGCATGGCGAAGCCTTCTTCCCAAGATCGAAGCTTGTTCCTCCTCCTAGTGAAATGCAGAGTGACTAGAAATACTCATTATGAGGAGGATGGGTGGCTCCTGTTAGTGGGTAAATTTCGCAGTTGTATACTGTACAGACTCCGAGCAAAATGAAATTGCTACAATTTCAACTTCACTTGCAGCTTCAACCGAATAGTTTTATTTTGTAATTTGATCAGACATTTGATGTAATTTTGATTGGGTAGATGTGAAATTTAGTTATTTGGTGGCTCCATAGATCTTATTTATTTGGCAAGGGTAAAGATTGTGTTCAAAAGAATTGATTAGATTCTGGAGCTAAGATCAAACTAATGATTGCATGGATGATGGGTTAGTCTTAAAATGATTGCTTACTGACTTATTAGGGTATAATGCAATTCTTCAGTTAAGTTTTTCTCCTTTCCTGGATGAAGAAAATCAATTTAAAGAAAGGTAAATTGCTGCCAGGTAAAAATGCCCAAAATGCACCCTCCTAGAAAATAGTAGTATATACTACTATTTCTGTTGTGAAACGGTTTGTTGGGTAGGTCAAATAGTTTTATTGTACGTTGATTAATGGAATAAAATGCAAAGCTACGAGTAAATGGGAAGCTATGAGTATTAGGTGGTTGATATTGAATGTGAAAACCTATCCATATCTTCTTCATATCTTGAATTAATTTCGTACCACATAACTAATTCTACATGTACACACACTAAAACAACACCACCCACTGCCACTGGTAATTGGTAAACAGAGAAAAAGCCAGAAGCCGGAAGCCATGAGTTCCGTCACCGTCAAACATGAAGTTGTGCGTCCATCACATGATTTCCATCTAAAATCTTCACCATCCACCTTTATTAAACCCACATTCATTAAATTTACATCCAACAACAATCTTGGGTTCCGCAAACATAATATGGTTGCAGTTTGTAAGGCATCATCATCACCTCTAAATGACGATGAGGGGGGAGTTTCTCTAGGAACCATGAAACTGCCGTCCAACATTGACATTCCTCGATTTGAAACATTGCTCTTTCAGGTACCATAAAATATGTTTTTTCAATTTCTCCTAGAATGTGTATTTTAGATTTCTACTTTGCTGTGGTTTCTTAGTTTAACGCATTGAAACATCAGAATAAGTCAGCTTCCTAGTCAGGCTCCTTCTTGTTATATGATTACTAGTCTATTTGATTGACTTATTCCAAATATAGAATAGAAAGCTCATATAGTTTTAGTCCTGTTGTTTAGTGCATCATGGAAAAAATAACCAAGATCCATGATTTCTACTTTTGCTTCCAATCAAAAGTTATATATTAACCGCTTTAGCATCCAGGGTTCAGATACTTAATAATAAGTTGTTTTGAGTCTGCAATCAAATTTTTGCTAGCTGATTATAATAATTGTTATTCTTGTCCTTTGGCTTTATTGGTTTCTAAAATATAAGCTAGCTAGCACAAGCAACAAGAAAAGCTTTATGTGTTGTAAATTTGTCGTAAACTGAGCATAGTCATCTGTTTTAGGAGTATTCTCAAGACGATGTAGATTGTTGTTGTCATAAATTCACAAGAGAAAAACAAGATTCAGGACAATGAGTAAGACAATTATTAAACTGAATGAAATTTGTTTTATTGTATGGAAGCAAAGAATTCTGTTTTTTGTCCCTAGTAACTGATTCGGAATCTGCAATGTTACTTTCAGTGGGGGAACAGCCTCAGCCAAGGTGCTAATGTACCACTTCCATCCCCACTCAAGGTTGATAATTAATCCCTATTAATGTCGAACAAAATAATTAATTTCAAGTGAATATTAATATCGTTAGTGAAAATGATCAAAAATCCCTGGTGGAGCTAGGCTTGGTTTCATTACCATTGGAGATGGACCGACACAGGTGTTTGTGTACATAGATTGCTTAGTATTTCCAGGTACTGATGGTTCTGTTCCAATGTTTCGGGCTATAAGAAACGGGCCTGGGAAAGATCAACCTCCTCTTGGAGAACAAAGAATCATGAGAAGCCTGTTAGAAGCCTTAAACAAGTGTGTCCAAATTGCAAGAATTTGACACCACGGTTGTACTTATCCAGTTGGAACAAGATTCTACCAATTATTTGTTCTGGATATCTTTCCTTCCTGCATTAACTTTTATTAATACCATATGGAAATGGTTAAACTTATCTTAATTTGTAAATCTATTTAACCATGAATGCTTTTACACACAACACTGGTTATACATTTTACACAAGTTCTGATCCCGAAATGGACGAATGCACTATGCAACTTCAAATAAGAAACTCGAGAGAGAAAAAATACACAAAATTCAGAGTTAAAGACTTGAGCAGAGTTAGTGCCATCATTAACATAATTATGTAAAGGACGGTATTAACTTGTTTTGAGTTATTTTTCTGCGCATGCTAAGATTTTGAGGCAATTAGTTTATTATCTTTCTTTGGATTAGAATGTCATAATCAAATTAAACAAGAGCAAGTATTGGACAAGAAAATCAGCAGCCCCAAGGCGGCTATATATATATATATATGAGAATGTTTACTAGGTCTTGTATGTAGAGACATTAAAGAAAGGAGAAACACAAGCCAATGGGTTTGAATGAAGATGGTTATGATGCAGTAGTTGTAGGGTCTGGATACGGAGGTTCTGTTGCTGCCTGTCGGTTGTCAATGGCAGGTTTCAAGGTGTGTTTGTTGGAGAAAGGGCATAAGTGGGAAGCTCAAGATTTTCCAACAGACGCTTTCAACATTTGGTCTACTGTCAGGGTGGAACACAGTAACTTAGGAATCAACTTTGGTCCAAAAGAAGCCCTATTCCAGGTTTGCTTAATTTGCCTCAAAAAATTTCTCAACATTAATCGTCTGTGTAATTCATCTTTGTAATTACAGGTGCATATACAGGATGATTCTCTTGCAGCAACCGCCTGTGGCTTAGGTGGTGGTTCACTTGTAAATGCCGGAGTGATGTTACCCACACCATTTAGTGCAAGATGGGATCCCAAATGGCCCAAGGCTTGGGAAAAAGATTGGGATAGAGACGAGGCCTCTGCTTCAGACATGCTAAAGATACGGAGAATTCCAGTGAAGTTCCAGAATTCCCAGATTATGCAGGATGTGATTGACAAAGAGTTTGATAACAACAACTACAAGCCTCTAAAACTAAGCTTGAACATTGACATGGAAGATTCACCTCGAAGCTGTATAGCATGTGGCAATTGTCTTGCCGGTTGTCCCTACAATGCTAAAAATTCTACTGATAAAACTTACTTGCTCTCAGCTATCCAAGTATATTTTTTTCACTACTTATTAAATTCTATTCTTGGATTAATGTCTTGATCATAATATATATAGAACCAACTTATTTTCTGGCCACAGGCAGGATGTACCATAACAACAGAAAGTGAGGTTCAGTATGTGGTAAGAAACGGCCATCATATCTGCAAAGAAGGAGGAGAAATCAAAAGAAGATGGCTTGTGTTTATCAATGAATTTGACTATATATCATCTGATATAGTTATACTCTCAGGTTAGAGGATAATAACTTTTGGTAGTTCTTATATAAGTATATAAGTTTCAACTTTTTTTTATGCAGCTGGCGTCTTTGGCACAGCAAAAATACTTTTTCAATCACAACTGAGAGGACTATCAGTATCACAGAAGCTTGGCTCAGGACTGAGTTGCAATGGAAATAATGTTGCCTATCTTGCTAAAAGCTCAGCCCCTTTAAATGCTTCTGGCCTAAACAGGAAGCAGTTTTCTGGTATACCTTTTCGAGAAAGACCAGGGCCGTCGATTTCCTCATCATATACCTCATCATTTGGATTCACTATTCAGGTTATTTTGGAATCATCCTAATTTTTTAACCAGTTTATAATGTATTCAAATAATGGATTATACCTCTCTTTCAGAGCGCGGTAATTCCAACAGCATACCCACGCTTCCTATTCAAAGGAATAACAACATACAGCTGCCAATTTAGTCACTGGTTCTTACAAAACATGATAGACTGGCTAAAGCATATCTTAGGTTTCTCCAAGGGTAGCCAAGAAATGGTTCTGAATGTAATGGGATACGATGACAGCAACGGGAAACTTACTTATCAAGAAGACTGCAACAGGGTTATGTTTCAGCCTCCGTGTGATCCTTTACTTCCACGAAAGATTGAAGCTTTACAGAAACTTGCAAACAAACTGGGAGGAACTCTGTTCATGTCCCGATATAGGAGCACATCAGTACACCTATTAGGAGGTTGTGTAGCATCATCAGATGTTTCGTCTGGCGTGTGTAATCCCGATGGCCAAATTTTTGACAACACATCTCCAAACGGGGTGCACCACGGGCTTTATGTATGTGATGCCTCTATAATACCTTGTTCAGTTGGAATCAATCCTTCTCTCACTATTGCAGCAGCTGCTGAGCATGTAAGTAAAGGCATTATCCGGGACGCTCAAAAGTACATTGTGGATAAAGATTGCAATAAGAAAGAGGGATCACTCTCTAAGTTTGGGAGAGAAGTTGGGGTGAGAGAAACCATGAGAGGGGAAGTTGGTGGAATGCGTTGTACAGCTTATCTCAAGCTGAGGTTCAAGGAAAAGGCGAATAATATTGATGTTGAGGAATCACGTAATTTTTTTCTGCAAGGCAGAGTTGGTGGTCACATTCTATGCAAGGGTGTAGAAAAGGACAAGATGCATATTATCCATGGAGAAGTCAATTTATGCAAAACTAATAGCACAACTCCTTATACACAGTATATGAATTATCGTCTCCACATTGCCGCTTCATCTGGTTCAAGGTTTGATTTGATGATTTATATTCAGGCATCACAATTTTCCGATATTCAATTCTGAATTTATGGCAGACTTATGATGGCTATTGATGCAGGTATGTTGTTGAAGGGGAAAAGATAATGAATCCTTATTTGCTAGGACTATATGCATGGAGAGAATCAACAACGTTATATGTGACACTAAAAAAGATCACTGGAGAAAAATCAATGATTCTAAAAGGGAAGCTTCATATTTCGATGGTAGAGCTTGTGAAAAGCTTGTTCACACTTGAGGGTGATAGCAGGATTAAGTTTATACTTGTTTTATTAAAATCCCTCCTCAGGACATATATTCTCCAAGAACCAAGAAAAAGCCACATAAATTCTGCCCCTTGTAATTTGTCTCATGGACCTTATCCAGATAGCAGGATTCATGAGATTAAAACAGGTGATTAAATCTTTTAAAAAAAAGTTTTTTATTCAGATTATTATTGACTTACCACATATTACTGGCAGATGATGGTTGTGTAATCCGTTGCCAGCATTGGGAGAGCAGCCATCGTCCTCAAAAACTCGACCAAGAGAAGAAAAAACTATACCCCGTCCTTCTACTTAATGGTTATTCAACTGAAAGCTATTGCTTACCAACTGAGACAAATGATCTCGTTAGAACTTTACTAAAAGATGGGCACGATGTACTCGCATTGCAAACAAGATTACACCAGTCGAGTTCTTCGAATTCATTCTCCATAGATGATATTGGCAGAGTGGACATTCCTGCTGGTAAATTTAAATATGCAGAATCCTTGTTTATTTTTTTGTCATTAGTGTTCCTACCTCAATTAATTAATAGTAATACTAAGTCAATTTTTTCAGCAATCAATAAGATGATCGAGTTGTATGGAGATTACATAAAAGTGCACATAGTTGCACATTGTGTGGGAGGTCTAGCCATTCATATCTCACTTATGGGAGGACATATATCAGCAAAGCGTATAGCTTCCCTATCTTGTACCAATTCTTCCATGTTCTTTAAGCTTACTGCTTCCTCATTACTCAAAATGTGGCTTCCTCTTGTTCCAGTAAGCCTTCCTTTTCTTTCTTCACATTCCAGCAACTTATTTAAGTTTTAAACAGATGTATTAAAAGTTAAAGGCAACATGCAGATGTGGATGGCAATAATGGGAAAGGACAAGACATTACCTCTGCTTCAAACTTCATCAACTACTAGTTTGAGGAAACATCGGCTGCTGACATCAGTGGCTCGTTTAATGCCTCGCTACGAGAGATGCATCTGCAACGAGTGTGATGTCTTCTCGGGTATATTTGGCAATACATTCTGGCATGAAAACGTGAGCCATACGATGCATTACTGGATGAACAAAGAAAATCAAACAAGGCTTCCCATGGCAGCATTTCCTCACCTCAGACAAATCTGTAATGCTGGTTTCATAGTGGACACCAAAGGAAACAATACTTACCTGATTCATCCCGAGAGAATAGCTCTGCCTACGCTCTATATATCAGGGGGACGAACAATTCTGGTGACTCCTGACACTTCTTTTCTTGCTAATAAATACATGAAGTTGCACCACCCTGGTTATAGGCATCAAAGGGTGGTGGTTGATGGTTTTGGCCACTCTGATCTTCTTATTGGACAAGAATCATGCAACAAGGTTTTTCCACACATTCAAAAACATATTCAATTGGCTGAACAACAGGAAACAACAACGTGCAACAAGTACACCAAATTACATGCCTTGGCATGGAGTCTTGACCCATATCAAGATTCTGTCTATCCAATTTTTCCTTTGATCACCATTTTATTATCTTTATTTCTTTTAGTATTCTTTTTCATCACTTTCTAGGCTGTAATATACTATTCTATTCTTATCCTTCATCGTTTCTTCGTCCTCATTTCACCTTTCTTTCTTTGGTTACTTTTACACAATTTCAATAAATCTACACTCTTAGCATTGGCCATAAGATATAATACATTATTAATTCATTATAGATAGAGGCATACACGGTTCATGAGGTTGTGTGGTTAGAAGATCTTGGATTAACAGTCCTCCACGATTTCTATATAGTATCTCATAAAATTAAGAGTAATGATATATTGAAGCAGTCGAGTTAGAAATTTAGAATGATGTATACCTGCAAAATCAATTCTAAATTTTGATTAATTGCTTGGTAAAATTGAAACACAAAACTTGAGTGCGACTGAATCACAGATCTGGTGCTACAAGATTATAGTTTTGAAGGTAAAACATATCACTTATTATCATTTTCCCCTAAAAGTAACTACCATGTGAAATTTGTTTATAGTATGAAATTGATGCAAGTAATACATTCAATATAAATAAGTAATACTGTATCCGTCTCATAGTTTATGGTAAAGTTGTCATTATTTTTGTCCCATAGTTTATAGTAAAGTTGTTTTATCACTTTATCACATAAAATACTAATAAACAATTCTTTCTATCCCCAACTACCCATCACTTTATCACATAAAATACTAAACCCCAACACTTTATCACTAAATCCTTATGAATAGTAAGAAAGCCATAAACTATGGGACGGAGGGAGTAATGTTTAGTGAAAATTATTAATATTGATCAAGTAATACTGTTTAGTGAAAACATGATATATTGCTCACTGAAAACGTGTAATATTTTTCCATAAAACAGGGGATACATTTAGAAAAAACTAGGTTCACGATGAATAAGTTTCACATGATAAGTTTGTCTTATCTCAAAAGTGATGCTTTTTAGATCATGTATGTATTATGTACATCTAGTGCATTATACACAACTAGCAATGTTATTAAGGCCCGCTTGGTATGATTTAAGAATGATAATGGTATTGAGTATCATTGAGGGTCAATCACTAAGAATTATTGATTGCATTGTTATTGTTTGGTTAGAACATAAACAATGAGTATCATGTGAGGTGTGTTGAGTGAGTGAGGGTAATAAATTACTTACTTCTATTCCTATTATTTGTGTATCAAAACTAACAAACAACATCAATAGAAGTGATTTTCATTATCCACTTCCATTACCCCAACCAAGGGGACCCTTAGTCTTATGAGCAATAATATTAGCTCTTACAAACAATAATATAAGTAGTGTACGTTGCACAAAACACACATAATACTTTACCAACTTTTTAATATCATTTTATATATTATTTTTGAAAAGCGATTATTTTATCTTAAACGTAATACTTATTAGTATGTAGAAAGTGATAACCACCACACTAATATGTCTCCTTAATTATTTATTATTATTATTTATTATTAGTATTAGTTAACTTTTTAATTTAAGTTAAAATCTTTTTAATTAAAGTCTATAATAAATGGCACATGAGCTTTCTTTCTTATGACATAAGTTAGGGTTAGGGGTTGAGTTTATTTAAATGAGGTTTTTGTAGAATTATTATTATCTGGATCCTAGTATTGAGCAGCCGTTTAGCTTGTGGCGTAGATTTATATCTTCGTGGCCTCTTTTGAGGATTTTTTATTAGTATATTTCAATTCATATTAAATTTATGTCCTTTATATACCCATTTCCTATGTTCTATCAATTGGTCCGACCTGCCGACCTCTTTCAACATGACGCAAACTCGTGCTACGTCTGAGAAGGAGCGACTGAAATCAGTGGAGAAATCATTAGGCGAGCTTCAGATCTGACGGTGACTGATCAAGCTGCGGTGCAGGCGGAATTGACCAAGAAATTTGATCAATTATCGACTACGATTATGGCCGTCTAGAGGGAGGCTCCACCTCGCGCGGTCAGGGACCTCTATTCGGCAAGTCTTCCATAGGGTCCCCTTTCCTGGTGGGGGAGGATTCGACGAGTAAAGCGGGGAAGACCATGCTGCTCGGGGTACATAACGGTGAAAAGTAGAGAATTACCCCTGTTCGATGGTTCAGATCCCTTGGCTTGGGTGGCATAGGTTGAGCAGTACTTTTTGGTGCATAAGACGGCCGCAGGTGATAGGGTGAAAGTGGCCCTAATTGGTATGTCGGGTAGGTGTTGGGATTATACTGGAAAGTATGCTTTTTACTTTGTATAATCGAAACTGAATTTTCAGACTTATTTACTGAAATAAATTGTTTATCACTGATGCTTAAAATATTATTGAATGTTACATATATTTAATGCATAACTGTTCAATAAGTCATACGTGTTACATTGTAGTTAATTTAGTGATACCAGATCACAAAAGATTAAATTAACAGTCCCTTGTAACTAAAAGTACGTCATTCACGACCTAGATGGAAATGAACAACCCATCGTGAAAGGTTGAAGTGTAAGGCTCAGATTGGCTTGTCTTGACCAAGAGATTACACTAGTGCATGACTGATGCAATCGAATAGGACCCCTGAGGAGGATAAATTATTCGTAACCGAACAAGGAAGAATTAGACCTCGGTCTTCGTTATTTCTTAATCTTTCGCCCCTTAAATAGGATCACGTGGATTGGTAACTATTGCTTTGACTTATCATGGGTAGCTTAATCGGTGAGATTCAATACTTTTTATCTTGGGCAATATTATTAGTCACATGTGATTGCTAAGATTTAATACTGAAGAAATCGTAAAGCACGCTTTGTTTGATTTGCCCCGGGGGAGGTTCATAAGTTTTATCATACCAAATCTTGCAAAGGGAATTAGTTTAGGTATGGATAATAATGTTGAACCGCTCTTGACCAAGGATAAAAGATATTAATTAACGGAAAGCTATTTCAAATGGCTTGAATTAATTAATGGGCTAGATAATCTTAAACACGGGAAATAATGACCGGGAGCCATATTGACTGTAATATGGGTTAAGATGGATAGTGCAATATTAATTATGTAGTGGAATTAATTAATATTTATGGGCTTGAATTATATTGTGGCTCAATATTAGATATTCAAGGTCCATTAGAAGATCCAATCTTAATTCTCCTAAAGGCCCCCTAAGTAGCCCAACATATAGTCCAATAACTGAAAAGGTGATTAAAATAAAATAAATATTGTTGCTTAATTTTTCCTAATATTTCGAAAATTATGGATAAAATTGGGAGAAAGATTTTCTTTGAATTTTGTTATGAAATGACGATATGTATTCTTGGAATACAAGATTATCTCATTAAATTCAAGAAATCTCCCACTTGGTTATTCATAGTGATATTTTCGAAAAATATGAAATATAGTGGGCAAGAAAGATTTTCTTGATTTTCTTGAAAAGATATTATGGAAGATATGTATTTCTTGAAATACAAGAATATCTCATAAATTCAAGAAGATTCAAATCTTGGAATCTTGATCATCTATTTTTTTCGAAAAATCCATATATATAGAGTAGGTGGGATTTTTGTGGAATATTATGATTATGGGAAAAAGAATATAGGGGATATATTCAAGATTTCTTGGAGATCAAGAAAAGATTTTCCCACATCATATTTTGCCAAAAATTTCGTTCACCCTAGTCTCTATAAATAGGGGATGATTCTTTCATTCCCAAGTACAATTCCATGTGCTGGAAAAATTAGTAAATCCACAAAGGTGGTGCAACATATTTTATTTTCCTTTTGTTAAATCATTTACAAGAATCCTTCCACCGGATAGTCGAACGAGGACTAAGGGAATACTTGGGAAGTCCTTACTGTTAGTCTAATCAGCCATACCGTTGCCATCCCAAGAGGTACGTTCACGTAAACTCGTAGAATTCCGCATGCGTAGGTTTTACGTGAATTATTATATGCATGATATGTTGTTGGATTATTATTTGAATTAATATAGGATTAATTCATGCTAGTAATAATTAAAGAATTAAATTTGTATTTAAATATTCACCCGAATAGATCTCGTGCAACTTATAACCCAAAACCGTATCGAGCCACGGCCGACTCAATTTTTTAAATTGTAATTTAATTTGTTGGCATTAAATTTGAAATTGGATAGTAGAATTACTATATCTATTTTGCGGCAGTATCCAATTTTCATGGAATTTAATGTGTTTATGCATTTATATAAACCCGGTGGGCTTTTTTAATTCGATTCGCTCGGATTCGCTTTGTCTCTCGGAGAAAATCCACGAAGTAGATTAGAATTTGTTTGATTTGATCAATGTAATAGACTAGTCTAGATCTAGGTTTATTTATTTTTGTAAATAAATTGTAACCTGACTAAAAAACGAGGACAAGAGACCTAAGAATTAAAGGACAAAAATCCGTAACCGGGCGTAGCGGCGGCGCCGCTAAACATGCCAAGGAGGCATGCGCTGCCGACGCGAACTGAACGCCAGCACGATTTGGCAGTAGGCGAGGCCGAGGCCGAGGGCCGATGCGCGAGATCAAAGACACGGGCGAGGCAGGCGCGCGAGCGCTGGCTAGTAAAGAAGTGAAACGCAGAACGTATGGACGACGAGATGAGACGCAGGGCGACAGCGGGCGCGCGTAAGCGGGCGATGCTTAAAGACGCTTGGCGGCGCGGGCGATGCGATGACATGGGTGACATCGGGGCGCTCTGGCGGGCGACATCTCATTTTCGGGCGACATCGGGCGCCTTCGGGTGGGCGACATCGGGGCTTCGGGCGGGCGATCTTGTGGCGTTAAGGCACACGGACGCTGATTTCTTTCAGCGGGGCAGATTGGATGCAAGGCTCGGGCCTGGCGCGTGGCGTTTCGAGACGGAGTTCTTTTCGAGAGCGATCAAGTGGGAGAAATTCAAGACGACATTTCTTCAAGATCAAAGCCAAGAAAAAAATCAAACCATGACAATTGGATAATTTGTGTCCAATATATTTATTTTTTTACATTTTTGCTTGATTTATTTTGTGCTATCTTATGCTTTATTTAATTTGTTTAAATGTGTTTGCATGAGAGTTGCCCAAATGAAAAATCTCACCTTCAAAATTACTAAGTATGTTTAAATAATTAATTGACAATTTTATTAGGATAATAAAATTGAATTAATTTTGACCTCCATGATTTATTTATTTGTGAATTCTTTTGGAGAAATTTCACCCACGGACGGCCAAAAGATAGCTTTTCACATGAATGAATTCCAAACAAATGATTGTGGGTTATTACTAGTGGCATTTATGACCTCCCCCGAGGCTCGATCAAAGCAAAATAATAATCCTATATTTAATCATGGTTATTATTTTAGGTATAAAATTGATATGCATATACTTCCCAAGTCCCTCAATTTTATATTGGTCAAGTGAGAGCCAACTATTAATCAATATTAAAGGTTTGTAAATCGTTTGTTTGTAACTCGCTTGAATGTGTTTAAATAATGACCCACCCCACGCGGGCTTATTTAAAACTGTTTTTGAGATGTTAGGCGATGCATGTTCATATTTTTTTGAGATTTTAATATGAAGCATGTGATCGAATCTTGTGATATACTTGTGCTTTTGCATATAGTTATTTATTTTAGTTCAAAGATGTCGTTACCTTTTTAATCCTAATTGTTATTATACTTAAAGTCAATACAATATGTATGGAAACTATATTGATTGGAAACGAAAAATTATAATTGTCCTAATCGCATAAAAAAAGCACAAGTGGATTCTTGACACACCAAAAATCGATGAGCCAACCGACGAAGTCAAAAAACACGCGGGACTCGTCGGATCACCTTGAGAGATGTCATCATTGAAAATGGTGGAGGGCAAAACCCGTAAGGGATTACGCCCTCAAAATAGATGGCCCATCTGAACAAACTTGAGATTCGAGCGCAGTTATGATCCGGAGACTCGGATGAATTTGGTACTTCACTCTCGCCCAAAAAGTTTTTGAACATTTTTGGCCTCGCTAGCTAATTTGTTGCAAGCTTTTGGTCTCGGCAGTAAATGATGATAAGGCACCAAACTCAAGCTTTTTCCTGAAGCGGTCCGTCTTCATCTTCTAGGACAAGGGTAGGCAAGATAAAAGAGGACCAAAGGCCATAAGCAATAAAACTCAATTGTTGCCAAGGGCAATGGTAAGACGAGGAATGCTTGTGTGTCAAGGAAAATCCAAAGAGGAAGTGCTTAGCGGCGTGAGAGAGGACAATGGAGGTTTTTCCTGTTCCAACCCCAAAAAGGGACGAAAAGAAATGTAATTCTCACGCACTAGTTGTTGAAACTTGTTTAGCGGCTATACTTCTCATTCGTGGGTGGTTGATACGAGATCCACTAATCATGTTGGCTTCACGGGTTCAAAATGATCCAAGCAACTTAGTGGGAGTGAGATCCTCATCATCAATCGGGCGACGTTATTTAAAGTAGAAGTCATTGCAATGCTACGTAAGTGGCGGATATTACAATCTTTACGATAGTAACGATTATTGCAATACTACGCAAGAAAGTAGACATTGCAATACTACATGAGTAGTAAATGGGATAAGTGCACCTATCTTTTGAAGATAAAGTTTTTTGAGATTATATTTATGTTCCCGAGTTTTAGAAAGAATTCACTTTCGGTTTCTAAAAATTGATTAAAGGACACTAAGTTTCTTCTAATAAGAATGACATCATTTTTGAAATGATGAGTGTATCTCGATAGAGGACATTGATGGAAAATCTCTATACAATTAATCGTGCACACCACTCACTTAAATGTATCCTTTAACACATCAACAGTTTCGAGAAAAGAAAAACGTTCATCGACGTGAACGAGACACTTCTTTGGCATCTAAGATTAGGTTATATAAATCCAAAGAGGATCCAAAGGTTGGTGAGAGACGGTTCACTAGAGCTTCTCCAAGTTGAACCGATTCCAACCTGCAAATCATGTTTGGAGGGTAATATGACCAAGAGGGCATTTGGAGCCAAGGGTAATAGGGCCAAAGAAGTGTTAGAGATCGTTCACACAGATGTATGTGGTCCAATATCAACCAAAGCAAGAGGAGGTTATGAGTAATTTTATTGATGATTACTCAAGGTACGGTTACATTTTCCTTATGAATCATAAATCTGAGACCTTTGAGAAATTCAAAGAATTTAAGGCTCAAACAGAGAATCATAGGGAAAACGTATCAAGTCTCTACGATCTGATCGTGGAGGCGAATACCTCAGCGATGAGTTTTTGAACTACTTATCTGATGAAGGGATTGTATCCCAGCTTACTGCACCCGGAACCCCTCAACAAAACGGGGTTGCAAAGCGAAGAAACATAATACTTTTGGAAATGGTTAGATCAATGATGAGTTACGCGGATCTTCCCGAGTTGTTCTGGGGTCATGCCTTGGAAACAACGACTTACATTCTGAACTTGGTGCCATCCAAATCGGTTCCCAAAACTCCCAAAGAATTGTGGACCGGGCGCAAGCCTAGTATGAGATACATGAGAATTTGGGGTGTCCGCCCACGTGTTGGACAATGAAGCCGATAAATTGGATCTCGATCGTAATTAAAAGGTTGTTTGTAGGATATCTCGAGGGAACAAAGGGTGTATGTTCTATAGTCAGAAGATCAAAAGGTGGTCAACACCCATTTTAGATTTTTGGAAGAAGACTATATGAACCAAAGAAAACCCTGTGAGTAGATTACCTTAAATGAGCTTAGAGGGCAAACCTCAAAACTAACTGCATCTTAGATGATATACCAAACGATATGTTTTCACTGGCCGAGCCTCGTCAGTAGTGGGAGGGTTGTTAGACTGCCTCGAGAGATTCATGGGAATAGGAGAGTCCTCGGACTTGATTCCGGACAAGACGAATCGGACCCATGGACATATGACGAGGCATTCAAGATAAGGATGCAATTTCTTGCAAAAGCAAAGAATGAAAGTTTTAAATGAGTTCTATGTTTCATAATAAGAGTATGGGAGCTAGTCGAACCACTTAATGGGGTCAAACCCATTGGATGCAAGTGGGTATATAAGAGGAAAAGAGGACCGGACGGGAAGGTTGAAACTTTTAAAGCAAGACTAGTGGCGAAAGGTTATACTCAGAAAGAAGGGATCGATTATGAGGAAACTTTTTCGCCCGTAGCCATGCTTAAGTCCATCCGTATTCTCTTATCGATTGCTGCACATTTTGACTTTGAAATCTGGCAAATGGATGTCAAGACAGCTTTCCTTAATGGAAGTCTTGATGAAGAGATCTATATGCAACAAACCCAAGGTTTCATTGAAACAGGCTAAGAACACCTAGTTTGTAAGCTCAAGAGGTCCATTTACGGACTCAAACAGGCATCCAGAGCTTGGAACCAATGTTTTGATCATGTTATAAAGTCTTATGGGTTTGATCAAAACGAGTTTGAAAGTTGTGTGTACAAAAAGCGTGTCGGAACTGCATTGATATTCTTAGTACTATACGTAGATGACATTCTGATCATCGGGAATGATGTGAAGGTGTTATCAGACGTAAGGGCATGACTTTCAAAACAGTTTGATATGAAAGACTTAGGGAAAGCCGGACACATCCTTGGGATCAAGATAACTCGAGATCGCATGAAAAAGATGATCGGGTTATCGCAAGTTTCATACATAGACACTGTCTTGAAACGATTCAGCATGCAAGATTCCAAGAAAGGATTCGTACCTTTCAAACTTGGAATCCATCTATCCAAGAAAATGTTCCCTAAGACACAAAAGGAGATAGATGACATGAAAGGCATTCCTTGTGCTTCGGCTGTCGGAAACCTTATGTATGCAGTGATGTGTACGAGACCGGATATCTTCTTTGCCGTAGGCATGGTAGCAAGATATCAAAGTAACCCAGGGAAAGAGCATTGGACGACAGTTAAAAACATTCTGAAGTATCTGAAAAGAACTCGGGATAGAATGTTGATTTATCAGTCAGATAGTCCAAACCCCATCGGCTACACGAACTCGGATTTCCAATAAGACTTAGATTCCAGAAACTATTTGCCTCAGTTAGTGTCTTTCCATTTGGGAAGTGCAGCCATCAAATGGACGAGTGTGAAGCGTAAAATGCATCAACGACTCAACCATGGAAGTCGGGTAAGTAGCTGCTTGTGAAGAAAGTGAAAAGAACCGATTTTGCTCTGAGACCTTCTTAGTGGACTTGGGTAGAGTTCCGAATTTGTCTAGCAAATATTTGCTAGGGGCAGTTGCAAATTCAAGGGAACCAAGAGTCCACAAGTCAAACAAACACACTAAAGGAAAGACATCTTATACGAGAAATCGTTAAGAGAGGAGATATAGATGTGGCAAAGATAGCATCTAAGGACAACCTAGCAGATCCATTCACAAAGAGTCTGCCTCTGAATACATTCGAGAGACATGTGGAAGGAATGTGTGTCAAGACCAATTGCTACATCTGCTTTGAGTATAAGTGAGAAATTATTAGGTTAGATGCGGTGACATTAGATGTCACGGACTACACGAGACATGTTGTAGTATACTTAAAAGCAGACTTTGAGTATAAGTGGGAGATTGTTGGGATTATACTGGAAAGTATGCTTTTTACTTTGTATAATCGAAACTGAATTTTCAGACTTATTTACTGAAATAAATTGTTTATCACTAATGCTTTAAATATTATTGAATGTTACATATATTTAATGCATAACCCATTCAATAAGTCGACGTGTTACATTGTAGTTAATTTAGTGATACGAGATCACGAAGATTAAATTGCGGTCCCCTTGTAACTAAAAAAGTACGTCATTCATTTACCTAGATGGAAATGAACAACCCATCGTTAAAGGTTGAAGTGTAAGGCTCAAATTGACTTGTCTTGACCAAGAGATTACACTAGTGCATGGTGAACGATGAATTGAATAGGACCTACATGAGGATAAATTCTTTGAAGCCCGAACAAGGAAGAATTAGACCTCGATCTTCGTTATTTCTTAATCTTCGTCCCTTAAATAGGATCACGTGGGATTGGTAACTATTGCTTTTGACTTATCATGGGTAGCGAATCGGTGAGATTCAATACTTTTTATCTTGGGCAATATTATTAGTCACATGTGATTGCTAAGATTTAATCTGAAGAATCGTGTGCAAGTACGCTTTGTTTGATTTGCCCTTGGGAGGTTCATGTTTTATCATACCAAATCTTGCAAGTGGAATTAGTTTCAAAGTATGGATAATAATGTTGAACCGTTCCTTGACCAAGGAAAAAGATATTAATTAATGGAAAGCTATTTCAAAGTGGCTTGAATTAATTAATGGGCTAGATAATCTTAAACACGGGAAATAATGACCGGAGCCATATTGATTTGTAATATGGGTTAAGATGGATAGTGCAATATTAATTATGTAGTGGGATTAATTAATATTTATGGGCTTGAATTATATTGTGGCTCAATATTAGATATTCAAGGTCCATTAGAAGGTCCAATCTTAATTCTCCTAAAGGCCCCCTAAGTAGCCCAACATATAGTCCAATAACTGAAAAGGTGATTAAAATAAAATAAATATTTTTGCTTAATTTTTCCTAATATTTCGAAAATTATGGATAAAGTTGGGAGAAAGATTTTCTTAGAATTTTGTTATGGAATGAAGATATGTATTCTTGGAATACAAGATTATCTCATTAAATTCAAGAAATCTCCCACTTGGTTATTCATAGTGATATTTTCGAAAAATATGAAATATAGTGGGCAAGAAAGATTTTCTTGATTTTCTTGAAAAGATATTATGGAAGATATGTATTTCTTGAAATACAAGAATATCTCATAAATTCAAGAAGATTCAAATCTTGGAATCTTGATCATCTATTTTTTCGAAAAATCCGTATATATAGAGTAGGTGGGATTTTTGTGGAATATTATGATTATAGGAAAAAGAATATATGAGATATATTCAAGATTTCTTGGAGATCAAGAAAAGACTTTCCCACATCATATTTTGCCAAAAATTTCGTTCACCCTAGTCTCTATAAATAGGGGATGATTCTTTCATTCACAAGTACAATTCCATGTGCTGAAAAAATTAGTAAATCCACAAAGGTGGTGCAACATATTTTATTTTCCTTTTGTTAAATCGTTCACAAGAATCCTTCCACCGGATAGTCGAACGAGGACTAAGGGAATACTTGGGAAGTCCTTACGGTTAGTCTAATCAGCCATACCGTTGCCATCCCAAGAGGTAATGCGTTCACGTAAACTCGTAGAATTCGGGACGTGAGGTTTTACGTGAATTATTATATGCATGATATGTTGTTGGATTATTATTTGAAATAATATAGGATTAATTCATGCTAGTAATAATTAAAGAATTAAATTTGAATTTAAATATTCACCCCGAATATATCTGTGCAACTTATAACCCAACAGTAGGGCCATCCGTCGTTCGTCAACAGTCGTATGGGAACAGTTATCCCGGGAAATGATCGAGTGTTTTGGCAACACCTCCGCCAAGAACGCATATCTAGGAAAATGCACGCTTACGCGACATACAAAGGTCCTTTGGAGGACTACTTAGCCCTTTTTGAGGAAAGCAGGTGGCGAACTACCTAGTTTATCGCATGATCAATATTTGAGTATGTTCTTGGGGTTTTAAGCCTTCAATTCGGGATTGTATTTCCGGCTTGACCTCTCGATGTCCATCTGTGAATCGAGTCGCCAAAAGCGTATCAACGATCGTAGGGTTCACCCTACTCTCTTCCACGATGGTTGCTTATATGGACTCAATAGACACACGACCCAGAAGGATCAGAGTTTCCTACGGTGGAGCAGTACGTGGGTGGTTGAAGTCGGTTTCAGCCTTAGTTCCTTGATCGCCTTAAGTACAAGGTTGTTCAGAAGGGGGAGTATTGATAAGTCTCATTAATTATCTATTATAAGTATTAGTGGACTTTTTAATTTAAGTTAAAGTCTTTTTAACTAAAGTCTAGAATAAATGGCCCGTGGGCTTTCTTTCTTAGGGCATAAGTTTAGCGTTAAGGTTTAGGTTTATTTATGAGGTTTCTCTAGAATTATTATTATTTTGGATCCTAGTATTGAGCAGTCGTTTGTCTTGTGGCAACAATTTTTCTGTGGCAGAGATTGATTTCTCTGTGGCCTCTTTTGAGAATTCTCTTTTATCAGTATATTTCAATTCATATTCGTATTAAATTTATGTCCTTTATATACCCATTTCCTCTGTTCCATCACACACAAAACGGATTAGTGGGACAGTCTTGATCAAGACCTGCTCAATTTGAAATGATATTAAAGACATATCTAAATAAATATAAATCTTCAATATTGTACTGCTACTCCTTCTCCATCTCATAAAACCTTTTATAGGTCGGGGGACACAAAAATTAAGAAAATAGAGTTATTATAAGGATTTTGGATGAGAATTTTATAAATTTTTATGTATAAAGTAAAGAAAATAATTGTTTTGTGTAAATGTGTGAGTCTAAAAATAATGACATTTTGTATAAAATTATGAATATTGAAAGGGCGGGTTTATGGAGAGCTTTCTACTTTTGGGGTGTGAAAAGTATTGTGAGACGGACAAAAAATGAAAGTGTGAAAGATATTTTGAGACGGAGGGAATAATATATATATATTAATGTACAAGAAATATTATACATAGAGCCATCAATGGACATTGTATTTGTGTCCACCGCCTACATCTAGGGATGCTCACGGTTCCGGAACCGGTGGTTCCAAAATTTTTGGAGGTGGAACGAGGAATCTAACCTATGCGGTCAAAGGCCGGTTTTTTGGTTAGATTCAAACCGGCGATTTGATTCCGAATTTTTTTTTTTTTTTTGTGTGTTTATTTCTTGATTTTTGGATCTAAAATTTGAAGGAATGTAGATGACAAATTTAATTATTGTAATATTGTTAATATGAGAATTTAAATTAAAGATTACATCACAATAGTTAAAAGTTAAAAATAAAAAATATACATAACAATAACATTAGTACAATACCAAAATGCATTTAACATTGGTAAATTAGTAAGATTAGTCTAGTAGTCTAATAGAATTAAACTTCATCACCATTTGGACCATTTTCAATTTTCCATGTCAAATTGACTCCTATCTAGGGATGCTTTGATTGTATATATTTAACCAAAACTCCATATCCTCCTTCACGGCGTAAAAATGATAAACTTTGTTATAATGATTACAATAAAGTTTTATTTCGTTATGATTTACCCCATAGCCATTTGACATATTTGAATTGATTCTATAGTGAACCGTAAATAAAGAAGATTGAAGAAGATGTTGTGGAATCGAGAATATTAGCGGTGTGTTAGTGGTGGTGGCGGTGGTGGTAATGGAGTGTTTTCATCGAAAGTTATTATTGATGATGAAGAAGAAAGAAGAAGCCAATTTTGCTTAAGTCAAGCCAAGAGAAGAGAAGAAATTAAGGAAAATTGTGTGAGTTTTTTTTGAGTTGGATGTGTAGGAAATTTATAGAAGGATGATAAAGAATAAGAAAAAAAAAAAAAAAAAACAATAACTAAAAAAAATAAAAATACTTAGAATCTTGGTCTCTTGACTTGACTATTTGACTCTTGAAAACAATGAAAAAATGAAGATGAAAACTTGAATAAATTAAATCAACTAACAATAGTTTTGAATTAATTGAATTATTGAAGTATTAAGTATGAACTAAGTATCTTGAATTCTAAGAAATAATTGAACGAACTATTACAAAATACAAAAAAAAAAAGAAGGGCGATTCAAACCGGAACCGAACCGTGTATCTTACGGTTTGCTTTTGCTCGCACGGAACCCAATGGAACCGAGCGATTTTTTTTTTTTTTTGAGCATGTCTACCTACATCCCTGTTGGGGAATTACTTGCCAGGATCTATTGGGTTGAATATTTAAATACAAATTTAATTCTAACAATTATTACTAGCATGAATTAATCCTATATTAATTCAAATAATAATTCAACAATCAATCATGCATATAAACAAGTTCACATAAGACCTACGATGCGGAATTACTCTGGGTTTCGTGAACTAACTTCTTGGAGTGACAAGTTGAGAAGATGGATCCTGTTCACAAAAACACACCAAAAAGGTTTTCTCAAGTATTCCCTTATCCTTGTTCAACAATCCGGTGGAAGGAACTCGCGAACAATTTAACAAAAGGAAAAATAAAAATTATGTTGCACCACCTTTGTGGATTTCTAATTTTTCCAACACATGAAATTGCACTTGGGAATGAAATATTCATCCCCTATTTATAGAGGTAGGGGTGGTCGAATTCTTGGAGTGAAAATAAGATGGAAAAATCTTTTCTTGATCTTCAAGAAATCTTGAATATATCCCATATATTCTTTTCTCCATAATTAAATATTTCCACAAAATTTCACCTCCTATTATTATGGCATATTTCGAAAAAATAAGGAGCAAGAATCCAAGATTTGGATCTTCTTGAATTTATGAGATATTCTTGTATTCCAAGAATACATATCTTCCATAATATCTTTCCAAGAAAATCAAGAAAATCTTTCCTCTCCTTATTTATTCAAAATTTTCGAAAATCTCTTAACAAATAACTAAGTGGGAGATTTCTTGAATTTAATGAGATAATCTTGTATTCCAAGAATACTTATCTACATTCCATAACAAAATTCAAAGAAAATTTTTCTCCCTCTTTTATTTATTATTTTCAAAAGATTTGGAAAATTAGGCAACAATAATTTATTTTATTTTAAACACCTTTTTCAGTTATTGGACTTTGTCTTTGGGCTACTTGAGGGGCCTTTAGGAGAATTAAGATTGGACCTTCTAATGGACTTTAAATATCTAATATTGAGCCACAATATTATTCAAGCCCAAAAAAATATTAATTAATCCCACTACATAATTAATATCAAGACTATCCATCTTAACCCATATTCTTTATTAATATGACTCCCGGTTATTATTTCCCTTGTTTAAGATTATCTAGCCCATTAATTAATTCAAGACACAGAAATAGCTTTCCATTAATTAATATCTTTTGTCCTTGGTCAAGAAACAGTTCAACATTATTATCCATACTTAAAAACAAATTCCACTTTTGCAAGATTTGGTATGATAAATCTTATGAACCTCCCGAGGGGCAAATCAAACGAACTTGCTCGCAGACACGATTCTTCGTGTTAAATCTTCCAGAATCGCATGTGACAAAGTAATATTGCCCAAGATATAAAGTATGAAATCTCATTGATTCTCTACCCGTCATAAGTCAAAGCAATAATTACTAACCACACACCATCCTATTTAAGGGGCGAAGATTAAGAAATAATGAACCGATCGAGGTCTAATTCTTCCTAATTCTTCCTAATTCAAAGGTCAAGAATTTATCCTCCTGTAGGGTTCGGCCAAAGGCATCACCATGCACTAGTGTAATCTCTTGGTCAAGACAAGTCCATCGAAGCCTTACACTTCAACCTTTCACGATGGATTGTTCATTTCCATCTAGGTGTCGAACAACGGCGACTTTTTAGTTACAAGGATTTGTTAATTTAATCTTCGTGATTTTGTATCACTAAATTAACTATAATGTAACACGCATCGTTTATTGAACAATTATGCAAATAAATATATGTAACATTCAATGATATTTAAAGCATCGATTGATAAATAATTTATTTCAAGAATAAAATGTAAATTGGTTTGGTTATAAAAGAAAAGCATACTTTCCAAAGATAACCCCAACAATCTCCCACTTATACTCAAAGTTTGCTTTTAAGTATACTACATCATATCTCGTAGTTCCTAATGTCGTGACATCTAATGTCACCTACCTAACCTAATACATCCAACGTGCGATGCCACATAATTTTTTTTTTTCCTATCATCATATATTTTCTCTGTTCACGAAATGTATTGTTATTTGTCTTATTTGTCCGTCAATTAAAAGTTGTTTCTATACCCTTTATAAAAAACACTTTATTTTTATCCTTCAATCATCACTTAATTACTAAAATTATCATTAAATTTTCTCACAAACAATTACCTTATTTATAAATGGACTCCACAATTATCCTACAATACATTATTACCTTTACTTTATCTGATTTATTCACTTTTTTTATAAACTGAGTGTCAATTGGAAAGCAATTTTGTGGATCGAAGGAGTATATCTTTTTACATGTTTTTAAATTTGATTAAACCTTTTAAATTTTATACTATTAAATCATTGTGCACTTTCATAGTGCATTTTTAAGCGTGCAACTATACAAAAAGAGACGCAGTAACTATTCAAAAAAGCGAAGCATGCAACTATGTTTCCATATTAACAGTTGCACTTTTTTCGCGGTAAATAAGTTATGACTTTTCAACATAACAAGTTGTACGCTTCTAAAATGCACTATGAGTGCACGGTGCACCCGGGTACATATAAGACCTAGACATAAAAGAATAATTTCAATTTAAACAATCTCTAACTCTTGTGCTTAGCATAGATTAATCGTGTTTCAAATTTCTGTTGTAACAAGAGTCCGATAAGGCCCAAAAAGTTTCCAAAACGTATAGGAGCATTGCTCGGAGATTGGATTATGCCTGGGGTCAGGTTACTCACACATACACATTTAGTAAATACACTTTTTTTATCATTAAAAAAAAACACATAAAATATCAAATCTAACATTTTCATCAGTTTACATGTGAAATATTGATCTTACTGTTCGGAAATATTTTTCAAATTTTTATCGAGAAAAATTTCTGAATTCATGTACTTTTTTTTTTTCCGAAATTTTACATGTAGAAAAATGATCCTTCTGGTTGGAAATATTTTTCAAGATTTTTCATGTTATTCGAGAAATATTTTTGAATTATTTTACTAACTTCGAAAAGTTTTTCCGTCGGTTTACATGTGAAATATTGATCCTACAGTTTGAAATTTATTTTCGAATTTTTATAGTAAGTTCGAAAAAAAATTCCGAATTTATGTACATAATTCAGAATTTTTTTCCGAAATTTTACATGTGAAAAAATGTATAAGAAAGTATGACTTAGGGTATTTTAGGAAAATTAGGGGAAGTGTAATGTAGATGGTGTATTTACAAAAAAGGTAAATGTGAGTAACCTGAGCTTTAGGCCTTTTATGTTAGACCCATTTGTCAGATTGATAAGGCCCAATATGTGAATTATCATACTGTCACTGAGTAGGCCCATTACCCATTATCAACATTTCTTAACCTAACTATAAATATAATACGGAGCCGCCTTCAGTTTCTATAGGGTTATACATGCCAGAGATTTGAGAAGCGGCTTCCCCTCGTTCCTTTTCAAGTTGCAGCCGAAGTCATGGTACTTTTCTTGAATCTCATCAATTTCACCTGCATTATCTCTTACATGCCTGAACATACGCGTATTGAAGTCGACGTTTTATATCCTGTTTGATGATTTTCATTTGTCAATTGGTTTAATTGTTGGTCTACGCTTTCTTTATTGATTCATGATGTGAAGTTTTAATATGCAAAGAGAATTCAACTATTACATGAAAAATGCCTTAGCAGGAGCGCTGATCCATAATAAGATTCTTGAGCTCCAATTTTCCCTTTGATCACCATTTTACCGACTCTCCTTTGCAATTAGTAGACTGCGGTATGCTTGTGTATTCTTCATCTTGTTCTTCACTATTTGTTGCTGCTATTAATTTCAAGAAATATACGCTTATTAGCACAATCTCAAGAAATCTACACTTGCAATATTAGAGCGATACGTTATTATTGGTAGCAACATACACGGTTCAGGAGAATGTGTGGTTACAAGACCTTGGATATATTAGTCCCATAATTATTTCTAATATTGATCAGTTAAACCTAAAAATTAGGAAAGTTGGTTAAGAATATTTAGTTGTTTGGCTATCGTTTCCAGAGTATTGAGTAATTGAGCACTTGAGTTGAGTTAGAATGATGTATACATGTTTACATGTTCTTCAAAGTCAATTCTAATTTTGGTTCTTTGCTAGGTAAAATTTGAAGTGATGTATTGTTATTATTGAAGGTCAATATGATTCATATGAACAAGTATTAATCTCGAATACATTTTTTTTCCTTCAGGATGATTTGGTTTAAAAAAGACAAATGAAAATTTAACTTGAAAATTTCCAATTCACTTTTTTAAATACAATTTTATTTTCTCCGAGTCATGTGCAATACTAAAATGTGAAGAATTGGATATGTTGTTTTATGCTTTCTTTTCTAATTAATCTTTATTTTTGTCCAATATACAACGCCCAGATTGCCTTATGAGTTGGATATTGATTCTCTTAATTACCTATCTCTGGATGTCTAACTTGAATTTGTCTTGTTTGTGTTCCTATATGTAATAGTTTTTTGCTTTTACTTAGTAATGTTATATATATAAATTCTTGCAAAATATATCAAATTGTCGTAATATAAATTTTGATTGTGATTATTCTCCTCTTTTTCATAAATTTATGTTGGTTGTCATAGTCGTCAAAGAGAAAGACACGAGAACCCAAGGAGGAGAATGTCACTCTTGGACCTGCCACACGGGAGGGAGAGAATGTTTTTGGCGTGGCTCACATCTTTGCCTCATTCAATGACACCTTCATTGTGCGATCTCTATCTTAGTCTACCATGAGTTATTTCACTTATTTGTTTCAATACTATGTATTACTTAAATGCATTTGCGCTTTACTTGCAGCATGTGACTGATTTATCTGGACGAGAAACAATGGTCCGGATTACAGGTCTGCCGGCTATGTGCTTTTACTTTTGTTTCATATGCTGGTTTTTGGTCATTGTTAAATAATATATTCTGTTCTTTAAAGTGTGTATTAAGAGTATATCAATCAGAGTAGGCCCATAATGCATGAGCATCATGTGAAATCTTGTTGTGTATCGTTTGAAAGATATCCATGAACTTGTCTTCTTTAGCAAAGGATGAATCCCACCTGAAATGGCTAAGTTATGACTGAATCCTTTTTATTGATGCTATATGTGATAGTTTTATTGTATCATTTGATACTGTATGCTTAAATTCTTGGATAAAATATTGTCTGTATTCTGCTCCATGAACTGATGTGTTTCCTTCTTGTTGAGAGCAGGACCCTTGGATGTCTTTTTGAATTATACAGCTTACTACTGATTTATATCGGAGTATTTACTGAAACAAAATTTATTTGCACAATATTCCTGTATTTGTTTGTGTACAACCTGCTGCACAATAGTAATTTGTATGTTCTCGCTGCGCTTTCTTGGCCACAGTATCTATTGGTGTGTGTCATCAAATAGTAGTGGGAAGCTCAGTGTTGCATTCAAGACCTTGTATTTTTCTACTGAATCGTTTGACTGTTGCTCTGATATAGGTGGTATGAAGGTGAAAGCTGATAGGGATGAATCTTCCCCATATGCTGCTATGCTTGCAGCCCAGGATGTTTCTCAGAGATGCAAGGAACTGGGCATTAATGCACTGCATATTAAGTCTCCGTGCTACTGGGGTAATAAGACCAAGACCCCGGTCCTGGTGCTCAGTCTGCTCTTAGAGCCCTTGCTCGTTCTGGCATGAAGATTGGCCGCATAGGTATGTAAAATATCTTCTGGTTTCTTCTAAATTTAATGGGATCAAAGGTGTAATTTTTATTTTCACCTGATTTTTTCTTTGTTCACAGCTTAATGTAACTGAATATTCTGTTTCTTTTTCAGAGGATGTGACTCCAATCCCAACTGACAGTACTCGAAGAAAGGGTGGCAGAAGAGGAAGGAGACTGTAGTTTGTTCTATTGGTGTTTCTCTCTTGTGGTTTGGGATGCTCTCTTAATTTTGGAAAATTTTGTTATTTAGTGTTGGAACAATATTTAGTTTAAGCATCCTTGTTTGGTCATCTGGTTATCGACAATGGTGTTGCGTTTTCTTGAATATGGATGGATGGATGCTTAAATTTGCAATATTTATATTTGGAATCTTAAATTGGTACAAGGTTGTCACCTGTCTTCCCGACTTTTCCAGCTGCTGTTTTACTGGTATTTAGAAAATAATTTTTTTTTTAAGAATTTAAATTTTTTGTGAAAGCCAATTCCGAATTTCTGTGGCAATATCAATGCTTTGGCCAGTTTATATTTGTTGAAACTAAGAAAAAGGAAATATGAATATGGTTATGGAAATGTGATAATTATGATCTTCATTGCTCATTATCTCGCCAACGGTATAAAGTATTTAGAAATTTTGTTTTTCCCATTGCGTATTGTCATCAAAATTGACTTATTCAATATATATATCAAATTAAAACCGTAAATCAAAGTATGGATTTATTTTGACGAACTTGTGTTCAGATAGAATAGTTTCACTAATTTATAGTAGTGAATATTTTAACTTGAGGAATTCCAGAAACTGCTCCGTGTACATCTTGTTCTTTAGATGTTTTCTACTTGAATTTGTCTACTTCATCGGTTCATCTTTCTTGCATATTATATATTTTTTAATAGAAAAGACATCTGGGTGGGGGTACTCCCGCCGTCTCATAATTCATCGTTGAGATGTTTAAAGGGTATAGATAGAATATCTCATAATTGATTGTTGAGATGTTTAAAGGGTATAGATAGAGGAGAAAAAAATATTTTATATTATTTATAAAAATGTTCAATTAAATTTGAAACAGACTTTTTTAGCGAATGCTCAATTGAGTTTGAAACGGGAGCTGTATAATAAATCAAACTTGAAAGAGTACATTATATTTTCCTATTATCGTGTTTGAATATTTTTCCAATTGACGAGTTTTTAAATCAAATAAAGCAGATACAATCACTGAAAATGGATTTTGCCCAAAAACACATCACTGAAAATGAATTAATTAATTTGCAGGGCAATTACATCCTGAAAGATTTTATTTTTGGTGCATAATGATAAGATCTCATAAGCTTTATCTCCTTTGTTTTACTAATCCCTGGCACGTAAAACCCGCATGATACGTGGGATTTAAAATAATATGTTTTAAATATTTAATTAATTTAATTATAACATAATTTTTATATTCTAATATTGTGTGTGCATGACTTTATTTATTTTTATTCTAATTTATTTCCTTTTATTAAAATTAGATATCATACTCATTTCAAAAAATATATTATGGGAGGTGTTAAATGGGCAATTGCGCAGAATCATTAAAAACTTTTGTCAATCAATCAACCAAGAAAATCTCAATCGCCCCACTAAGTCTAAAATAATTTTTTCTTCCCAGTGCAGAATCTGCCCACTAAGAATTACCCATATATTATTTACATAATACATGTCGCTTTGATATTTTTACCCCTCATTATCTCATATATAACCTAATGATTACTTTCTATGATCATTAAATTTTTTAATTTTCCTATTTTATGTGAGTAAATTTCCCAATCAAGAGTAACTATCGTTACAAATATTTTAATTATCATAAATTAAGATTCATATTGGTATAATAAAATTTAAATGATCATGAAAATTAATTATTAGGAGTATATATGAGATAATAAGAGAAAAAAATATTAGAACAACATTTATTATATAAATATTCTAAAAAACTATACATATATTAAAAAAGAGTGGGAGGAGTTATTTAGAATAAGAAATGAATGAAAATATGTAAGAAATTCCTTAGAAACCTGTATGAATCTTCCAATAAATACCTTAAAAAAAGATAAGATGATAAAAAAAGAAAAAAGAAAAACTGAATACAGACGAAGAAGGTCACTAGAGAGAAACGATAGAAACAATTGGTAAAAAAGAAAAATGAGAATATTAATATTAACCATATTTTATAAAAGATTGAATAACATAAATTAAATTAGAAAAATTAATATTATGAATTAAAAAATATATTATTAATAATACCATAAATAACTCATAGAAATTCATAGATTTGAAATAGAGCAAACACATGAATAAGAAGATTATTCATAATTAATAAATAAGACATAAATGCGTAATAAAGACCAAACTTAAATAATGAATAATAAAAAAATAAAATAATAATAATAATACCACAAATAATTTCACACAAAAATAAAAAAAATTAAAACAAAGTCACTATTATAAATAGAGGGTGATTCACCTCTATATGGTAAGGGATTTACTTCTACTAGTACTAGTCAAAGCGAGTTCATATACTATTCTCAAATAATTTCATCCTTCTACTATTTCAAAGTAGAAAAAGTATATATTAACAATAAATGAAATTAGAGTATGATTAAATTTATACTTATTATATCTACTCTATATATTACATATTACATTTTATATTTTTATTGCATATAATTTTTCATGAAATGCTCTCAACTTCACCTATTATTTTTTGGTAGTGACTTGTGTTTTGGTATGGGTCATGGGGTCTACAGATGCAATATGATTTGGGTGTGGAGATTCGGAGATTTACAAAATTTTAGGATACGATATTGTGAGGATACATCAATTTATTTTTATTTAATTATATATAACACTGTAATAATATAAAAAATTACAAACAATTATATATAACACTCGGCAATACAAGAGTAGTTAAAACACTGCATACATAATATCAAAAGTAGTTGTTTGATTAATTCATTTAATTAATTTTTGATTGTTAATTTATTAGTTATTTACTTATTTAATATTTACTTTATTAAGAAATATTTATAAATTATGATATTTTCTTGTTAATGAGTAACACATAAGATTGTTCTGAATCTGGCGTAAATTTGGGTCTATGAGGTTTGTTATTTAATTTATTAAATTATTAATAAATTACAAAAACCCCAAAATTTAATAAAATTTACAATAATACCCTAATACATATCGTCCAGATATCCTCGGAGGGATCGTGTATCCTAACTAAAAAAAATAATTAAAAAAAAATCGGGATCGCCACGTGGTGTGGTGTAAAAATTTGAGGCAAATTACCGCATCCGCATCCGCACCGTGAAGATTGAATATCAGATACTACTCAATTTTTGAAAAATCCGTGCATTAGATGATAGTGATCATAACTTCTCACAAAGAATAATGCCCATTCAACAAAGGAAAATTGAAAAACTGTAATAACGCAATAGGGTGTTACTATTAGGTACATTCCTTTTTTTCAAATTGTTGTCCACTATAAAACTTATATGAGATGCTCAAATTAAATTCTGAGAGTTATATTTTAATCATTCGACACGCGAGCGAGAAATAGAGGTTTAGTGGTTTGATTATGTATACAATAATGTTTAAGTATATGCATTTATTTTTTAGTTGTGCAATTTTGTTCACTTGTACATTTTTTAATGCAAGATGCATTGTCCATTTGCCGCGTGCATTTTTCTAGAATAAAGGACACCAAAGTATTTCATTGGTTGCAATCAGAGGCCGCAATCGACAAAATAAATTGTACTCCCTCTGTCCCCAATAAATATGCTCATTGAGCTGGGCACAGGTATTAAGAAAAATTATTATTTAAATACAAAAAGTAGAAAAATACAAAAAATATTAAAGTATTATTGTAGATCAAAGCCTGCTAATTAAAGTGGAAAAGAGTATTAACAATTAAACACTCCCTCCAATTTAAAATAGGAGGGAAATTTGAACATGTTTATACGAAATCATTATCCCAGACCCATCTTGACAACCTAATAGATGGGTTTGATGTGATCAAAAATTTAAATTCCCCCAACACTAAAATTTAACTTTCCCACCTAATTCTACTACCATAAATATACAATTACTAACATTAAAGATCTTGCATTACAACATCTTCTTCTTCACCAACACAACCTTTAATACTCACCACAATGAGAACTAACAAGCAAAATTTGACATCATGCATTGAAGACAAAAGTTCAGACTGGCCCATTGTTGAAAGACTCAAAGGTGGGTACTCAAAAGGGGCAAAATCAAAGAGATTCTTTGAACTCTAGGCATTTCAGATGGGTCGGGTCACCTCCATTTCAATGCAACAAGACAAAAATGAGTGAAAATTGAAGGTTATCATATTTGAAGAAACAAAATGGTCAAAGCATAAAGATGGAGCCAATTTGGATATGGAAAAAAAATGAAGAGTATACCTTTTCGAAAGAGAAGTACAATCGAGAAGATTAGCCAAGGATTGGATATGAGCAAAGGGTGTAATGGGGAGATGGGTTAAAAGTGGGCTAATCAAAGCACATACAAATGCCATAAAACCTACTTTAAAATTTGAAAATAATGTTGCTAAGGTTAAAGTTAGGTTTAAGTTCATTGCAACATGATAGAGCACTCAACATAGTGAAGTTCAAACCTATGCACAAACACAATTCATATTGATGAAAATGGTTTTATATCACAAAGGAATGTGAGAGATACTACTTGATTCCCGTGAAGAAGAAAACAGATATATATCAAAAAAGAGCAAAAAGAGATTCATCACAAAATTGATGTTCATGAGTCGTTAATTTGAGACCACAATATTCAAGTTGATGGAGAGCTTGTTTTGATGGGAAAATTGGTATATTTCCTTCATAACAAAAGAAGCTTGACCAAGAGAAACATCAAGAATAGAGTTAAAGGCACATTGGAGACCAAAGCAATAGAGTCAATTACCAAAAGAGGTCATAAAGGGTCAGATAATCAACTGTGTACACAAATATACATACCTTATCGAAAATTTTTCATCATGTAGTGTTTTATTTGTTGGTTGCATTATTGTTTTTCAGATTTTACCAGCAATCAAGTCCAAATGGCCACCAAATGCAAGCAAGGATATATTTATTCAACAGGACAATGCCAAGCCACATATGAACAACAATGATACTGATTTCAGAGCTGCTGCAAGCTCAGATGGATTCAATATCAATACGGTTTGTGTACCGACTTAACTCACCTGATACCAACATTAATGACTTGGGGCTCTTTAGTTAAATACAAAGTTTTCAAGAGGAGACAACTTCTTATAGTGTGGATGATCTTGTTACTAATGTTATTGTTGCATATGAAAAACTAACAGACATCACATTGAATAATGTTTTTGTCAGTTTACAGGCTTGCATGATTGAGATAATGAAATTGAAGGGTCATAACGCCTACAAAATTCCCCATATGAACAAAGGCAAAGGCATTAAGAGAAAAAAAGACTACCAAATTGTCTACAAGTTGATGAGTTAATAGTCAAAAAGCCATGGACAATTTAAAACTGACCGGGGAAAAGACATAGTGTCATCATATCAAGTGGACACTCGGGTAGCAAGATTTGATGTGCCTAAACTTGATTGAACATGTTTACAAAGATAAACTTTGAACACATGGTGTTATGTTTAAGGCGTAAACATGTACATCGAGCCTTTTTTGTATGCTTTGACTATCGATGTAATAGTAATGCATATTTTTGTCATGTTTAGAGCATAAACATTGGGCGAGATAGTGCTATGTTTATGTTGTAAACTTAGATGGATCAATCTTTTTGTACTTTTTGGACTATCAAGTTATAAGCGAATGTATGTTTTTAGTTTATTTTTCATCATTAATTCACATTTGTCATCATGCTCATAGCAACAAATCAGGAATATACTCACATTGGTGCTATAAACCATTCACAACAACAAATCAAGAACAAACAAGACATCATAGGGATCCTCGGTAATAATTTAAGAACATTCAATTTAGAGCACCATAGGGTAAAAATTTAAAATTTAGCCTCCAAAACTAGGAATATATTCATAGTGGTGGTACGTAAACAAATCACTACAACAAATCGGCAAAGAAACAAACAAGACATCATAGGGATCCGCCAAGAATAATTTAACCAAGAACATTCAATTTAGAGCACCATAGGGTCAAAATTTAAGAATTTAGCCTCCAAAACTAGGAATATATTCATAGTGGTGGCTGTAAACAAATCACTCCCTCAAATCAACAACAAACAAGACATCATAGGGATCCTCAAGAATAATTTAACCAAGAACATTCAATTTAGAGCACCATAGGTCAAAAATTTAAGAATTTAGCCTCCAAAACTAGGAATATATTCATAGTGATGGCTATAAACAAATCACTACTGACAAAAGAACAAACAAACAAGACATCATAAGGATCCTCAATAATAATTTAACCAAGAACATTCAATTTAGAGCACCATAGGGTCAAAATTTAAGAATTTAGCCTCCAAAACTAGGAATATATTCATAGTGGTGGCAGTAAACAAATCACTACAGCAAATCAGCAACAAACAAGACATCATAGGGATCCCTCAGTAATAATTTAACCAAGAACATTCAATTTAGAGCACCATAGAATTAAAAAATTTAAGAATTTAGCCTCCAAAACAAGGAATATATTCATAGTGGTGGTCGTAAACAAATCACTACAAACAAATCAAACAACAAACAAGACATCATAGGGATCCTCAAAGAATAATTTAACCAAGAACATTCAATTTAGAGCACCATAGAGTCAAAATTTAAGAATTTAGCCTCCAAAACTAGGAATATATTCATAGTGGTGGTACGTAAACAAATCACTAAAGTAAATCAAGAAGAATAAACAAGGCATCATAGGGATCCGCCATTAATAATTTAACCAAGAACATTCAATTTAGAGCACCATAGGGTCAAAATTTAAGAATTTAGCCTCCAAAACTAGGAATATATTCATAGTGGTGGCTGTAAACAAATCACTCCAGCAAATCAGCAACAAACAAGACATCATAGGGATCCCTCAGTAATAATTTAACCAAGAACATTCAATTTAGAGCACCATAGGGTCAAAATTTAAGATTTTAGTCTCCAAAACTAGGAATATATTCATAGTGGTGGTCGTAAACAAATCACTCCAACAAATCAACAACAAACAAAGACATCATAGGGATCCCTCAAGAATAATTTAACCAAGAACATTCAATTTAGAGCACCATAAGGTCAAAATTTAAAATTTAGCCTCCAAAACTAGGATTATATTCATAGTGGTGGGCGTAAATAAATCACTACAAACAAATCAAAAAACAAACAAGACATCATAGGGATCCTCAAAGAATAATTTAACCAAGAACATTCAATTTAGAAGCACCATAGGGTCAAAATTTAAGAATTTAGCCTCAAAACTAGGAATATATTCATAGTGATGGCTATAAACAAATCACTACATCAAATCAACAACAAAAAAGACATCATGGGGATCCCTCAAGAACAATTTAACCAAGAACATTCAATTTAGAGTATAGTTTGAGAAAAGACCTTTCAGGAGACATTTTAGAAGCGGAACCCATCTCAAGAAACAATCCACAACATGCGGGGGCGAACATCGGGGCTTTACGGTCCACCAAATTCTCCAAATTTGCCAAAAGATCGTCATTTGCAAGAGGCCACGGATAGGAACATGGCTTATGACCTCAACAAATTCAGAAAACATGGTTCCAAAATCGAGAGAATAAAGATTACCACAATAACCTTATAAACGGAGAATAGAAAAAAACATGGTCAATTCTAATTTACCCATTTTCCTTACTTTAAGCATTCAAATTTTAGGTTTTTAGTTTCAAAGAAACACATAAGTCCATCTCACTTGACTTACGGGGCATGTATTACAATGTGGTGGAAGAATTTTGACCCCAACCAGATTAGAGCAACACGATTTCAAAAATTGGGAGAATCGTGGACCACAATATCATCATAACACGGAAAATAGAAAAAATTCATTGTCAATTTCAAAATGCCCCATTAAATTGAGCACATATGCTTTACTTACAGGAGCATGCATTACTCCTATAATAAAAAATAGAGAGAACAAATTGTAAGCATCTTAGAACCGAAAATTAGGGGGCATCTTCGAACCAAAATAAATAAATTGTAAAAGCATCTTGAACCAAAAAACTAACACCGAGATTCATACGGGATAAATACATAACTTTTTTAACACGAATAAAAAAAAAATCAGATTTATCAAACACGGGGTGCCGGAACCGTCATGTTGAAAAACTTCGATCTCCTGCATCATCAGATCGACAATCTGAGAATCAGCAACAAAGTGCCTTCGACACTCTTCCCATTTGAACAACACTTGCAAAAAACCCAACACCATCGAATATCCGGGACTCACGGAAGCAAAAGTGTCTTGAAACTCTCGATTTGAACCCACAGTGCGACAAATACCATTGAATAACATCAAGATTTTGAGAATGGGAGAGAGAATTGGGATAGACGCGAGTCACCCGGGCGTCCATCTTAGTGGTAGAGAAAGAGAGATCGAGATGTATGAGACCGAATGAATTGGGATTGTGAAATGAGGATCTTGGGGTTTGTGGGGGTGAGACCACGAGAGATGAACACATAGAGAAAGAGAGATGAATGAGAGAGAGTAATAATGTGGGTGGGGTTTGGGTAGATTTAGTGGGTGTGTTAATTAATGTCAAACAATGGTTTATGATTTTTTAATAGGAGTAGTTTAAGAATTAATGTGGGGTAACTTGAAGGGCATATATTGTAAATAAGTGATGATAAAAAGGGTAGAAATTAAGGGTGATGTATAGTGTTATTTTTAAAATAATGAACATACTTTTAAAGGGACGGAAAATAAATGAACATACTTTTTGGGGGATTTGAGGTAATAAAAGTATGGTTCATAATCTAAGTTTGAGTGGAAAAATAATTTTTGAAATAAAAACAACAATGATAATAAATGTCTAATGATTTGATAGTGAAAAACAAAGAACATGTGGGGTGGAAAAGAGAGATGTTCGTTTGGTACGTTATGTATGTAATGATGCTTAAGTATATGCATTTGTTTTGAAGTTGTACAATTTTGTTCCTGCGACATTTTTTAATGCAAGATGCATCGTTCATTTCTTTGGGTGCATTTTTTAGGAGTAAAGGACACAAAAATATTTCATGGGTCACAATCTCTGAGAGATGCTGAATCGAATAGTTCAAAAAGATTTTTCATGGGTCGGGCTTTTGATCGTCGTGTAACAACGGTTGACCTGTTTTTTGAAAAGTGTGAACAAAGCCGGCAGTGAGTAGACTTTTTTGGGAGTAAGGAAAATAAGGAAAGCTTCCTACGTAAAAATATCGTTATCGTGTAATTAGTCAAATCATCTTTTGCAAACATTATTTTTCGAGTATTATTATTCACTACAAGAAAATAAAGGATTGATCACAATTTTTTTAAATAGCTAGGGAGTTTTCCACAAAAAAATAATTGATTTTTAAATAGTGAGAATTTATTTAATTTTTTAGAAGTTTAATAGACTTACAAATTACCTATGAACAAACCCTTATACATTTGTAATTTTAAGAAGCAAATAAATTACCTACACAAATAATTCTCTAGACAACTTACATGTCCATAGACAATTATATTTATAGTTTAGAAATGACTTACAAACAAATTTACAAATGAATTATATTTTCTAGGCAAATTTACTTATGAATAGAAATATCTATATGATTAGAAAATATTGTAGGCAAGTCGTGGACAATTTTACTATTTAATGACTTAAATTATTTTCATGAAAAATTTTCGTAATATTAAATAGAACAATTCTTTATTTTCTTATAGTGATTTAGTATACAAAATATGCAACATAGATATATGGACCATATAATTGCTTTGGATAAAATTAATTCTAAAATCGTACTTTAATTTCATATAGAAAAAAATCAATCTGGATCCTTTATTTCATTTCCTTTATTCCATCTACTATTCCACATCTTAAATTAATGACAAGTGTATGACATCTCACAATATCTAAAAAATATGAGAATAACACCTTAACATAACCAGATAATCTATTAAGGAAATTATATTTATTTAAGCAAAATTAATTAATTTCTACCAAATCTCATTCCAAAAAAATCTTATAAAAAATTTATAATTAACTAATTTAAGCTATATATATACATATATATATATTAATAAAAAAATTAAGTTTATTAATTATAGTACGTCTATTGCAATAATAGTCTATCATATATAAACTTAAATCCAAAAAAAACATAAGAACTTATTAGAAGAAGAAAAATAATTTTTATTTTTGACGTATTTATAATTAAATTTTATATTCTAAAATTTGTATATCTTAATATATTAAAATATATGCATATTAGTGACATGTATATATAATTTCATATTCTAACATTTGTATTATTTGTCCTTTTTTTTCCAAAAAAAAAACATTTGTATTATTTAGATACAAATATTTATATTAATTACATTAAATTTAATTATAAAACGCATTAAATTTTATATGTATTTATTTAGGTTGTAAATTTTATACTAATACTTTTAGATATTGAAGTTTTCATATTATATTTTGAGAAACTATATTTACAGATATGACATTTCAGTTATCACGGTTAATACTCTTTTATAATGTAAATCATACCTTTCAGTTACCGCTACTAATACCCTTGTTGTAACATAAGTCATACCATTCAAATTATCACAGTAATACTCTTTTTGCGGTAATAAGTCATACCTTCATCTATCACGACTAATACCTTTTAATAACATAAGTCATACCCTTTAATTAATTTTATGAATTCTGGTGTAAAACTTGTTCACCTTATATTTTATTTTTATTTTTTAATAACATATGCTTTCATTTTTTCTTCTAATAAATTTTCATATTTTTTATTAGATTTTAAAATTTATATGATAGATTAAAATTTTCATATTTTTTATATGATAGAGTAATATTGCAATATATATACTCTAATTTATAATTAATAAACTTATTTTTTGATTAATATATATATGTAGTTTAAATTAATTTATTATAAATATTTTTATAAGATTTTTTTGGAATGAGATTTGGTAGGAATTAATTAGTTTTGTTTAAATAAATATAATTTCCTTAATAGATTATCTGGATATATGAAGGTGTTATTCTCATACTTTTAGATATTGTGAGATGCACACTTGTCATTAATCTAAGATGTGAGAATAGTAGATGGAATAGAGAAATGAAACAGTGAATCCGAGCCGAGAAAAAGGTTGAACTTTTTTTTAATCTTAAAAACCAACGGTTCATAGCACATAAAAGATCAAATTAATTATGTTAATAAACAAGGGAACTTGTGGAAAATAATAAAACCACAATTAGTTAACTGAACTATTTATGTTCGGTCGAAACAAAACTGAACTATTTATGTAGAAAATAACAAGGTTAAAGTAGTTAATAAAAATATACAAAATTTTTGCCTTTCGCCCCCCTGGGTTATAAGATTTTACCTCTTTATGAAATATATTAAGCTATTAATATTAAATTTTCAAATTTATAAGCTTTTAGTTCGGATATTTTAATGACATTAATTATATAATAGAGTAGGTCTCATGTGCATCTAAGTGCACGTTGCACTACGTGGAATAATAGTGTATTTTAGAACCATGCAACTTATTATATTGAAAGATGCAACTTGTTTACATTGAACCGTATAACTATTATTCCATATTAATAATTGCACGATTCAATATAAATAATTAAGTTTCATATTTCAGTAAAACATGTTGCATGGTTTTTAAAATGCACTAAGAATGCATGATGCATCTGAATGCATATAAGACAATATAATATGATAATTTTTCCCTTTGAACAAAATTTTGAATCCGCCCCTTGGTAATATTGATGTAGTTGAAAAATATCACAATGAATTACAACCGTTGGAATAATGACATGATTAGCAGAAGAGGTTACCTATAATGTTAGGTATATATATGAAACCGAAGTGTAAGATAATGGTGTGAGGTATAGATGGATATATATATAGAAGTACCAAGCTTACCAGAAATGAAAAAGACATTTATATATATAAATGTAATTAATTGTCTTGTGAGGGGCTAATTTGGCATGAAATTTTGCAATGAGCCTCCATCCTACTTAGCTTCCACTACTAACTTTATTGTATATATGCCGTGCTAATTGCCAAACGTATACCTTACCTAGCCAAGCTTTATTTTTCTTCCATAAAACCCGATCCTTACTAGGATGGACCAGAAAAGGTAACATTTTCCACGAAAGAACAAAAAAGGGAAAATGATAACAGATTCCCTCCCATTTGCCCATTCAAATGTCAACTCTAAATTGATATATATGTATATATATTTTCACTTTATAATGTTAAGCTAGCACGAGCACTTAAAAAGAGTGTGTCATACTATGAACTACTCGGGAAATAGAGCGAAGATGAGATTTTTATGGGGGTTCACTTTTACGAAAACTAAGAATCATGCCTTTCCTCTTTATGTCTTTAATTTTATTGTGACATGCATCCTCAATGGAATTCATATTGTGCTATTGCTATAGTAAAGTGTGATGTGCACTTTTCTTAGATACTGTGATGTGCACTTTCTTATATACTATCTCCTTTCATTTTCTCAGAGATTCCAATTAGCATCAATTTAAATGTTTTTAACCCTCAATCAAATAAA